>CM034054.1:5944995-6077565 GCA_019804595.1 Bruguiera parviflora | reverse complement strand
AAGAAGAAGAAGAAGAAGAAGAAGAAGAAGAAGAAGAAGAAGAAGAAAGAGAAGAAGTTGTTGTTGAAAGGCTGCATACTTGGGTGTCCATTTCAGTGTTTTCCTGAGTTTACTTTTCCAGGAAGGCTACTATTTTTCTTGTGAAAATGGCAGTTTATTGGAGACAAGCACGGGTCCTGGAGGAAAAATGTAGTAGTTACAGTATATCAATGGGGTAGGTTAAGCTTCTATGAAATCTGGTGGTTTGAGTATGGTTCTCTGAGGATGTAGATTTGTTGAATAGAGGAGGAAAAAAAAAATAATGTATATTACTGAGTTTGGTTTGAAAATGAAAACTGAACAAAGGAGACAGAAGAAGACAATTGTTTTGTTGGAGAAATGCGGAGGTTAGGCAGAGTTAAGTAAACTGGGACCGTAGGATGCAGACAGAAACTTACGGAAATGGAAGCGCTCATGAGAGAGAGAGAGAGAGTGAGAGTTGTGCAAATGCAAAATAGCAAAGCATTAACTAATATTCTCCTAATTCTTTATTGTATTCATTGAGTTGGTGAGCTGTCGTCTGGTTTATAATCAACTTCATATATGAAGTGCTGATGACTATATATGTTACTGATTTAGATTAGTGAAACATGACAAAAAAGGGGAACTAAACAAAATACGGTGGATGTCAGCTAATTTAATTGGGGTTAAAAAAATTAAAAAATAAAATATTTCTTTAAAAAAAAAAAAAAAAGCGTATGATGAGTGTTTAGCTCAATTTCATTTGACAAAGTTCCTTGATATTGTTTCCCAGTTCATGGCTCCAATTATTTCTACGGAGGTTATGGGGCAGATGGTAATCTCATGTCGTGTTAACAAAATTGGAAGGTTCTAATGAAGACAAGTGTGTGCGCCCGTGACATGGATAATCTCTCCATTTCAATCTTCAAATTGCGTGTGTGCAAGCAAGCATTGGACAAAATTAGGAGATTTAATTCGTAGATGACACAGATCTTCATAGCCATTAAACCCCTTTTTGGCTACCTATTAGCTGGATTAGCTTTTAAGTTATTTGCTTCTTTCCGACGAATCGAAGAAAAAATTGCGTGTGCAAGTGTAGAAAGTTTCATTTGACGTGGAGCTTGTGGGTGCAAAAACCTACTGTCTCGGTGAATGGGGTCCCACCATATTCTCCTCTCCTTCCTCTGTCTTCTTCTTTCCTGAGATTAGCCAATGGACGAGTCAGAGTAGGGTTAGGCCACTTGATGGGTTGGTGGTGCTTGGACTTTGGCCGGTTTAGCCATTGGTTATTTAGAATTGGGAATTGATACTTATAATTGTTGGATCGAGATGACTATATTGCACGATAATCCTATTTATTAGATCCTAGACATGTTGTATTTAATTCATAATTCTAATTAGTATAAATGATTGTATTAGATTTTATTAGGTGATGTTTCGTTAAGTATTTGAAAAAGAGAAAGAAAAAGAAAAATTGTGGATCAGAAGGTGGGTGGGACTTTTTCATTTTCTTTGGGATCAGCCACAATTTCTTTTCCCATGTGTGTTTTCGTGTTTTTTTTTTTTGGGTCTTTTTTTTTTTTTTCTCCATGTTAGTGATGAGTGCCATTTGACATAAGTTGAAAATCAAGGGAACAGCTATTGTAAAACTCGGCATCCGGGATGAACTGATACTCACAGCCATTAGATTAACAGTTTGACCATATGGCTGTACTATAGGGGCCACGGGGGACACTTCATTTTAGGGAACCTTAAAGAATTTTGCTATTTTCATAGGCCCATCAACTATGGTAATCTTAATTTTTTGTTAGATTAATATCAGTCTCGTTAGTTTTTATATTTTTTCAATTTATAAGAATTGAGATTGAACTTTAAATCTAAAATTAAAAATTTGAGTAATTTTTCTATTAAAATTTGTGGCTAATGACCGACAATTTTTTTAGTTGTAACTCTTTGTTTTTATTAATACCTGACTAAGGTTTTAGTCGGCCATTAATTTTTTAACAAATTTTAATGAGATTTGTCCTTAAGTGAAAAAAATGAGTGAGACGGTGTGAAGGTAGATATTAGAAATCTTCTCATAGCTAGTTTGCAATCCTTAGATTTTGTAGGATTTACTCTCGGTTCCTCTAATTTATTATTTGGTACAAAATCTTTAAACTATTAAAATTTAATTAAATTATCGCACTTTAAAATTAATAATTGTCCTCAAAATAAATGAAAATTAGATAGAATATAAGTCATTTTATCATTTAAAAATTAAAATGTTTCTAATCTATCTGATTATTTTAATAAAAAATCTATACCAAACAAGAAATTAAAACTACAATTTAATTACTTAACCAATTAAATTCAATTGTATTCAAAAGTTGATGCCAGACACGTTATAAAAGATAAATTAGGACTAAGACTCTTCTAAACTTAAACAAGAAGAAAAGATCCATCAAACATTATTGACATTTTTCTGTTAAAAAAAAAAAGAAAGTAAAAGTGATAATCGCAGTCTCATCAAAAAGAAAATTAAACCCACAATTTTAAGTATGATAATTAAACTTCGTCAATTTTGGTGATAAAAAATTTGACAATGGCAAGTGAATTATGAAACAAGAAAAGGACTTTAGTGAACATTTTCCTAAAGTATGAGGACTATTCTCGTTATCATCCCTTTTTGCGAAGTCAGTCCTCCCCAATCCCATTCTCCAACCAATGGAATTGACCGGCAAAAGCACTGCAGCCTGCAGAGAAATATAGTTCCGATAGGGGAAAAGGAATAGCCGGCGGAGATCCAAACGATTCCGATCAAGTCCCAAAGCGAAGCCATCCGACGGTGAGTCGTTTCTTTCTTTCTTTTTTAAATAGTTTTAAAGTCGTACTATCTGTTTAATTTGTTCAGAAACAAATTTCTAATTTTTTCCACCTTCAGTCTGGGCTTTTTGGGAAATTGTGGAAAAAGAAGAAACCCCAGTTTTGATTTGGTACAAGAAACCATAGTTTTGATTCGTTTGGTTAAATGTTAAAGTTTCCCTTTTAAGGTATTTCCCACAGGCTGCCAAGAACACATAACATGTTTTCAGTGGTAATTTTACAGTTTCTGTGGGTATATAACTTCTGATATTGCAAGTTACTATTTTGTGCTTTATCTAGGTTTAATTTATCTCCTATATTATTTGTAGATTTTTTTCCCTAATATTTTCCTATGTGTAATTTTCTATGGGTTTAGATGGTGGGCTGAGGAGCAACCTATGTGGTTGGTATTCGCTGGATGACTCTAATGGAGCATTTGCTGCACCGCTGACGCGAATGATACTATCGGTTTCTGTGCATCGTCGTTGGAGAGCATCCATTTGAAACCAAAGGTCGTAGAACTCAATATATCTGCGAGTAAAACTTGAATTTACATTCTCTGTCGAGTCACGACAGAAAGTCCTCAAGGTCGAAGGCTGATTTGAAAATTGAACACCCAATGGCCCAAAACCATGGGCCGAAGAGAATTATTGATTATCTGGGAGAAGAAATAATCAGAATTATCACACCGGTCTCAATCTGCATGCTCCTGGTGGTGATTCTTGTGTCAATACTCAACACAGACTCTTCAGGTTCAGCGACAATAAACAGTATAGCTACAGTAGCATATTCTGAAACAAGCTCAGACTCCTTCTGGGATAAACTCAAAGGTGCCCTTTTGAACTCTCTCGTGTTTGTGGGTGTTGTGACTGTTGTTACTTTCTTCTTGGTGCTTCTTTTTTATCTCAGATGCACTCAGTTCCTGAAACTCTACATGGGTTTCTCTTCCTTTATTGTTTTGGGATTCCTGGGAGGTGAAGTTGCCTTGTTTTTGATTGTACACTTTAGTGTTCCTATAGACTGTATCACGTTTTTGGTGGTCTTGTTCAACTTTGCCGCTGTGGGTGTAGTTGCTGTTTTCTTGTCCAAAATGGCTATATTTGTGACGCAAGCATATTTGGTTGTTATTGGAATGTTAGTTGCCTACTGGTTTACTCTTTTGCCTGAATGGACAACCTGGGCACTATTGCTTGCCATGGCAATATATGATCTTGCTGCTGTTTTATTGCCTGTTGGGCCGTTAAGACTCTTGGTAGAGCTTGCAATATCTAGGGATGAAGATATTCCTGCATTAGTCTATGAGGCTCGGCCTGTAACAAATCATGATTCAGGCTCCAGGGATGGTTTTGTCCAAAGGAGAGTGTGGAGACACATGGAAAATAGAGAAAATGGTTCAGACAGTAATTTTAATTCTGGGATAAACTTGACTTCAAACATGACTAATGAAACACTTGATTCAGTCAGTAGTGGTCATAATGAAACAAGATTTGTGAGAGCTGAAGATGGGCGAGCTTTAGAAAGTGATGCTGAGCTTTCTACGCCTTTACTTGCAAGTGGGACTAATGCTCAGTCACACAGACAGGAAAATTCTGCTTCTAGTGAAAGTTTGCTGCTAGAGGGAATTGGGTTGGGGTCAACTGGTGCTATCAAGCTGGGGCTGGGCGACTTCATCTTCTACAGTGTGTTGGTTGGAAGAGCAGCAATGTATGATTTTATGACGGTGTATGCATGTTATCTTGCTATTATAGCCGGTCTAGGTATTACTTTGATGCTATTGGCATTCTATCAAAAAGCTTTGCCAGCTCTACCTGTGTCAATTGCGCTAGGCGTGTTGTTTTATTTCTCAACTCGTCTGTTACTTGAACCTTTTGTTGTACAATGTTCTCAGAACCTTGTGATGTTTTAGAAATTAAAGTGTAGGTCATTGAGTTTGACATAGAATGACCATGGTTGATAATTTATCGGTGGAGTTTATGTTTTGGCCGAGTACTTGCGTATTGTAAGTTCATTTTTTTATAAGGGGTGGGGCAGAACCCCGAAGAAGAAACGCCAAGTAATGACAATTTGCCTAATATTTCCTTGCACGACCATTGGAATGTGGCCTTGGTGCTTTCATGCCTGTTTTTGGATGATTGGAGTGTGATCTTGAATTCAAATGGAACATTTACTTGCTGATTAACTTGAAAGAAAAGTCCCGAAGTTAAAAGCAAACTGGCTTGGGGAGAAGAACAGAAAAGTGGTATATTCAACAGTATCGTTATGGTTGCTTGCTGCATGCGCTTGGGATTCATGAAAGCAAATTCAAGCCATTCTTTTTATTGAATCACTTGGGATAAAAATTGGGAGGTAACCATCTTTAATTGGTCATAAAGAAGCGGAGAATTTAAATTTTTACTTCTTTTTTTTTATGTAAATTTTCTTAAAAAGTTCTTAAGTAGTTCTACTTCTACATTGGTGAAAAGACGTGCAATTGGAGTGTAATTGAGGGAAGCATCGCGTAATCCTCACTTGCCGTTAGTCCGTACAATTTTCAGTACTAAACTATGATCAATTTGACTCGAAGAGCCGGCATATACCCTATTTCTTTTAAGTTATTTAAAATATATATATACTTTTCGTAAAAATTATTATTTTTAATTTTTAAAAATAAATTATTTATTCTGAAAAGATGTATATATATGTATTTTTTTTTTCTCAGAGCAATTATTGTCACGCCGTACGTAATAAGTTCAAAAAATTAATTATAAAGGTAGATATCAATTGGGTATCAGTAAATTGTTCCCAGCGTCTGAGATTTAATGAAAAGTTGATTTTTTTTTAATTTTTATAATTGGACTAGATTTAAAATTTTAAACTAAAGATTTATTTTTAAATTTAATACTTTGTAACTTATTTTTATTTAACATGATCATTATTATTATTATTATTATTATTATTTAAATAATAAATTTTAAATTAAATAAATATGTTAACGATTAACTCTAATAAAGGTGACATCAGCGACCCACATCCCTATGATGCCTTTTTTTTTTTAAATTTAATTGTTAAAAAACTCAAAACAAAAAGAAAAATTGTTACCACTACACCACCCCGCTTAAGATCCGACCCGCCTCAAATAATCGGTGACGGTATTTTACGTCTTGCTACAATTTGATCCGATCAATAAAACCAGGTCCCGAACGAATAAGTCCAAAAATAGTATTTCCTGAGCAAAGCCACGGAGGCAGAGAAACAGGAATCAAGAAAACGAGGATCCGCCGCCGACGTAGTTCCGATTCCAGTTGCCGAGATTTCGCTCTAACGTCTCTCAGTCGCCGGTTGGGAAACCCTAACTCCAGAGCCACCGCCGGTCCTTCTGCGACACAGGGCACCGATGCATAGCAGTAGCGGCCAAGTTGTCCGGCCGGAGTGGTACCGTTTTTCTTCAATATACTCAGCTTTGTTTTTATCTCGGCTTCCAACGTTCATTTTCAGGGTTTTTTTTTTTTTTCTTTTCTCCATTATATGATTGTACTTTGGTCTTGTCCGTTTCTGTGCTCAAATTGTACTTTTGAATGTCACATTTTTAAGAGTTTCCACAATTAGGGACGTATTTTTGTGTGTACGTGTTTTTTTTTGGGGGGGGGGGGGGGTGGGGCCGGGGCGGACGTTTTCTATCCTAACTTCTGCAAGCTGAATTGGAAAATCATAATTCGTGCTATACTTTGAACCTTAGGTCAAAATATCATATTAGGTGACGGTACCTAACACATATAATCTGCTGTTTCTACTACGTTTGAGAATTTCTAAAATGGTTTAAGTAGCTGAAGTTTTGGTTAATTCTAGACCTATTTTCTGTTAGACTGCTGTGGAACATCATTTTTATATGAAAATATTATTTTATGTATGACTAATTGATTAGACAGTTATATTAGCTTGTAGATATGACTTATTAGTATGGCAAAAGAATTTTTAAAGGGAATTCTAAAGTTGCTGGTCTGTATTGAGGATGTGAAGGTACGCAGAACATCTTAAACTTAGATCTTTGGCAAATATTTAGTGCATTAACTGGTGTGAATTGCCTTTATTTCTTTGAATTAGCTTTCACAGTTGTTTTCCTAGTGATATCAAATTGCATTTTTGTTCTAACACAAGAGGTTTGAGAATATCTTATCTTGTATTTCAAAGTCATTATCATCTGGGACTACTTCCCATCCCATTTACTTCTTCGTTCCTATTCTTCTTCTTGTTCTTTTAATAATAACAGTAATAAAGGAAAACAAAATGAATTTGATTCACTGGGGCTGTTGTGGGTTTGATCTCTCGCAAAGCAATCATATGATTGATGTGATCTGATCATGAGGATTTTATCAACTGGATTTTCCCCTTTCATTCTTCGAATTCAGACTTAAGAGACAGGAGATGGAGATACTGATTCTGTAGACAACCCTTGTTTGGACTTGGGATAGGGCCCGGAAATATGAGAAAATTGGATGGGGTTAGAGCTGGTTTTGGATTGTTTAATTATTAAACTAGTTTGATTTTTGGAGTTTTAATATGGTGTAGAAGATCGTTTCTGTTTGCTTCTGGTTACTATAGGAGCATTATGAACATAGCAACCTTTTTATGTAAATTTTAATGGTGAGTGCTGGGACTTAACACATAGTAATTTAAATGGGATAAGACCAAAAATGACTAGATTATCAGAGGAACTTTCAATTTTTTGATATTAGGGATTTCCCTGTGACTATTAGGGGTTTTAAGTTTACTTATTCCTTAACTGAATTTCTTACTCTGCTTAGCAAATGAAGAATTTCATTGCAATTGTTATTTAAACTCTTTTACATTATTGTCTCATTTTCTACAAATGATTTATATATATATATATATATATATATGTATATATATATATATATATTGGCTTTCTGTTATGTTGAAATTGAAACCAGCTGATAAATGCTTAACCTAATTCAAAGAAACAGAGACTACATTTCCCTATCAAATAGAGTGCTTGGTTGGGGTTCTAGGCATTGTTTGATGATCTATCTCTTTGCAGATAGATTTTGGCTTGAGAATTTTGTGGATGGGGATTCAAACAATGGGATCTCAATGTAACGGGCAGCAATCTCATTTACATTCATCTCAATTGATGGGGCAAAACTCCTGGTACAGTCTCACTCTCAATGAAGTTGAGAGTCAATTGGGAAACCTGGGGAAACCTTTGGGTAGCATGAACCTTGATGAACTTCTTAAAAATGTATGGAGCACTGAAGCAAATCAGTCCATAGGGATGGAAGTTGATACTACCTCCTCATCTTCTCTCCAATGCCAGGCAAGCCTTACTCTGGCCAGAGCACTGAGTGGTAAGACAGTGGATCAGGTTTGGAGAGAGATTCAACAAGGTCAGAAGAGGAGGTTTGGTGACGAAATGAAGGGTCAAGAAAGAGAACCAACTTTTGGTGAAGTAACATTAGAGGATTTCTTGGTACAAGCAGGGCTTTTTGCAGAGGCATCTTTGGGCCCTTCTACGGAGTTGAGCACTGTTGATGCAGTCACCCCACAAACTATCCCTCAGAAAATAGCTGCTTTGCCTAGCTCTCCTTCAACAGATACATTGTCTGACACAACGTTTGGGAGGAAGAGGGATGCCCTGGGTGCACCTGACAGGAGTATTGAGAGAAGGTTGAGGAGAAAGATCAAGAACAGGGAATCTGCTGCTCGTTCAAGAGCTAGAAAACAAGTACATTTTTTAATGGCTTCTTTATCTTAAAGTAATTTCATTTTGTGGACCTTCAAACTGATTTTTGTTGGGTCTACATAGGCATATCATAATGAACTGGTGAGCAAAGTCTCACATCTGGAAGAGGATAATATCAAGCTCAAGAAAGAAAAGGTAGGAATCTTATGCTGTTACGTTACTCTTTAGTTTTAAGATTTATCTCACTCTTTGTGAGCTTGATAAATTATGGGTACTGCAAACCTGTCTTTGTCCAATAAGATGGAGTCCTTAATGAAAGCCTGGGAAGCTGTATGTGGCATAGTGCTGAGTAGATTATCTTAATCGTGTAGCTAGGTCATTTAGCAAAAGAAAATTTTCCAACCTTTAGTTGTTGGATACTTGAATGAAGGAACCATATCAATTACACATGGGAGAGGATGTTGGAAAGATGACCCAGAAATATGACAGTCTCTGGTTCCTCTCTTTCCACAAAAAGAAAAGTGAGAATAGATTAATGATAGATTAAGTCTCAATTGGGAGGCATTGGTAGACTGGATGAGGCCTATAGGCTTCAGAACTTGGTTCATGGTCAGCTTAACTCATGATATTGAATTTTGAATTGGTTTCTGTTGATGAATGGGTAACAGACCATCCATCAAATGATTTGGCATGGAATCATACACAAAGTTATGCAATAATGGTGCCACCTGAGTGTTGTCTTTCATTTGCATCCGCACAAATTGTTGCGCGCACACGCGCACACACACACACACACACACATGAATGTCCAAGCTGGATTATTTAGTGTACCTTTAATCTAGATTGTCCATTAGCAGTATTTAGTTGTCCTCACCTGCCTACATCCATTTCTAAGGTACCTAAGATGTCTTCTTCTTCAAAGTTGCACCAGCTATTTGATGTTTCTGTACCGGGACCACTAGCTTTGAAAGGAGCTGGTACCTACATCAGTCATCTGTCACTCATCTACAGAATTCAACAACTTTTTCATGCTTTGGCAAACTCTAACATGAGGAAAGCAAGACTTTGCAGTTTCAATCTTAGTAAGGAAAATTTTCAGGGTGTGCACATTAAACAATATTTTTCAATCGAGGGTGGCATTATTCAGTTGGCAACTGCTTGTCACTAACAGCTGCACTTAATGTTTGGAGTGAGTTTGGCTGGATGAGAGCACTAGTTTTAATGGGTCAGTTCACACTCAGAGTGAGGCAAACTCAGTTTCATGGTAAATGTGGACATTATGCATATGGGAATATATACTGCACATTTTTTGCAACACATGCTTGGTACAAACTTAGTAGGGACTTAGATCAGTCAAAAGGTTTTTAGGGATGTTCTGTGGTTATGCCAGATAATTTGACTTTCCAGTTGTTAATGTGTTCCTACTAGAACAATGTTGTTGAATTCTTACAAGATTTTGTCATCCTGATGTGTTGTTTGTAGGAATTTGATAAGGTATTTCTGTCTGGACCTCTGCCCGAACAAAAATACCAGCTTAGAAGAACAAGCTCTGCCTCTTTCTGAACGCAACCCCCCCCCCCAAAAGACAAAAAAAAAGTGAGTTTGGTAGTTCCTCAAGCGATAGATATAGCCTGTTGGGTTTGTGGGGATCTGCTTTGGATTGTATCGATAGGCTGCTTTGCTTCAGTTTGCTGTTGTGGTTCCACCCTGCCCGCCATTAGAATTTGCATGTGGTCACCATTAGATGTTTTCTCCTTTGTACATTAGAGATTAGCTTGGAAAATTACACATCACTAAATGTGACATTGTTAATATGTCTAGCACCTGTTTTGTTTCTTTGGAGAATGAAATAAAGAAACAACTGGACTGACTATATTGGTTGATTGCCCAGGGACATTATAACTTCATTTGTGATACACTTTTTTTTTTTTTTTTTTAATGGCGCTTAGAATTACTGTTTTTACTATCAAACCATGCAGTGTATTGAAGTTAGCCATGTGCATCTTTCTACTCTGGTGAATGTGGAGTAAAATCAACAATTTATCGCTTTGATGCTTTTTAAGCTAAAATGTTTCTATTTAACTGGCAAATTTTGAATGATAGTGAGTTCTCTTGGCTTTTTATTTATTTATTTAAAAAAATATATGAGAAACGATATAATTCAAGCGAGATATTTATAGTGTTTATAGTACGTGTTAGATCAAAGTCAAGCAACGAAATATATTTTTGATTAAAAAAATAATAATTCAATTACGGAAGAAGTACGGTTCTGTCAACATTAGCCACAATTGGTGGCCCCGCGTCAGCTTGCGAGTCGGGGTGTGGTACGGCTTTTACACCCACATTCAACGAAGAGCTTGCTTAACTCGTTCCGAGTGTACTGGAATGTTATTCTGAAATTCGTTTAATAAATGGGTAAAGATTGAAAAAGAAGATGCTCCATCAATTTATGTTTTATGAACGATTTGTTAAGCTCTACGCCTCTACACTTATTCAAATAGAAACCGAAAAGGTGAAATATAAAGCAAAATCAAATACTAAAAACTAATAATAATTGGTGCAAAGACTGGCAGTCTCACAACTGTTCATAAACATTAACGACGTCCCGTCGCATTCTCTCTAGCCCTACCTTCCCTGAGAACTCAGACAACCTGGCACAGGATCTCTCCAAAAACCTTGTCAGGATAACCTTCCCTTCCCAGACAACCACTTTCCAATGCACGAGACGCGTTGTCACTATAGCCGCTTGCACACTCGTTCCAAGTACCTGAAACGCACACCTAAACAAGTGTCATTTCACTACTACTAATACATGTTTAAGAGAGCACGCAAATACTCTATGACTCGGTTACCTAATTTCATCTTCTTTATTGCGATCCCGTCTCTCTTGATTTTCACCAACTTCGGCATTAAAGAATTAATGCTGGACTTCAGCTCTGTGCTCTCAGTCTTTCCCATGCTTCACTAATTGTGCCTTTTTCCTTTTTGTTTTTGGGTTAAATTTAGAACTTTGAGATTGTTTTTGCAGTGCTGCTTTCGTTTCAGTGAGATATGACTTTCGTTTTCCGACAAAATCGAGTTATTGTCTTTTTGTGTACAAATTAGACAATTATAATGAATTAATGTTTATTTTATGTGAAGTTACGGTTATAATGAACTAACAGTTATTTTATGACAATTTGTGGTGACTCTTTTTTTAAAAATAAAAAATATATTAATTATTATATTTACAATAAAAATTTATTTTTAAAATTTATTTTCTATAAAATGTATTATTTAAATATTATTAAATTTAAGTAACCTCAATGTTACTTTTCAAAATAAACACTGACGAGAGCGAACATCATAATAATAATTTAAATTAGTAAAAATAAAAATACAAATACACCGAAATACCGCAAAATTATCGGCCTGGCCGGTACTTGTGATGGCTCTTTATCTTAAACGACCACCGTAAGTTACCATGAACCTAGCCTATTAAATCCCATCCCCCAGCATCTTGCATGCCCCTAAAGCTAGACGGTTGAAAACCACCGATCACAGCCGGCGTCCTCCCCCCTCGATAGCAACGCCACCTTTCACTGTTTCCTTGTACAAGCCCAAGCTCCTCTTCTTTGGCTGCTAGCAATTCCTACTCAAAAGTCCGGCGGGCCAGCCGTGATCTCCGCCGCGCCAACCAAACCACAGTTCTTCCTTCCTTGCTCCCGCCGTTGCCATGGCTAATTAGGTGTCGATATTAACCTCCTTCTGCTTGGTTTTTTTTTTTTCTTCTTTCGAAATTCAGCTCATCCTTGTTCTTGTTGACTTTTGTATTCTAATTTTTCGCCGCGTTGTCTCTTTTATTTATATTTTTGTTAGTCAATGAATTGATCGAATTGCACAATCTGTTTTGTTTTTTATTCAACTGATTTTTGGTTGAATTTGGGGTTTTTTCTCAGGGAGGCAATTGGTACGTGGAAGATCCGAGTTGATCATTTCATGGGATGGTCAAATATTGAATCCTGACAAGGTCAATGTCCTTCCTCACACCCAAATCGAAAGTACAGAATTCTTCATCCAAATCTATTAGTTATTTGCTGTTTTGGGTCACTTCTGTTTTTATGAATTATAGAAAGTATGACTGCCCAGTTGAAGCCAAGAACACAGAACCATTCATAGAAAAGCTAGAAGAGACTTTTGTTGAAACCAATGTTGATTTGACTACTTTGAGCATTTTAACATCTTCCAAGTGACAATTATCAGAAGCCACACCTCGAAGCAACATCCTGTGTTAAGAAAAACTTCAGCCTGTAGTGGGCTGAAATGGCCAGCAAATACAGCTACATTTTGAAAGTGTACGAGGCCAAGACAGCAACTCCCAACCCAGTCCCCAACCCCAGGCGCAACATTGAATTGCACATTAGATATAGATACCAGCTGAAGATCCCATCAAATGAGGGGACAGTGGTCGTGATAGAAGACCTAATTACCCCGGAACAACGCACCACTCTCCGGATTCCCGTCGTCTTCCCATTGACAATGTGGCGCGAACTCTACCTCTCCGACATACTCCTGCCCACAAACCTTGACAGCAACATGCGTGGCTTCTTGAACCCGAAGGTCTCCGAAGCCATCGCTTCCATAGCCGAGCGCAATGGAAAGGAAGGGTTTGACATAGTTGTCAAAGTTGGGATATTGAAAGC
The DNA here is from genome assembly GCA_019804595.1 of Bruguiera parviflora. Lineage (NCBI taxonomy): Eukaryota > Viridiplantae > Streptophyta > Magnoliopsida > Malpighiales > Rhizophoraceae > Bruguiera > Bruguiera parviflora. Next base: position 6,064,362 of record CM034054.1, on the reverse strand, counting down.
TGAGATGATGAGTAAGGAGGAGGTCAGTCGGATCGCTGCTAGACTGGCCAAGATGGAGGTTTCCGCCGATTCCTTGCAGAGCCCTGCATCGGAGGTTATCGTTATAGATGATCCGGAGGCATGCTTGTCGAATGTAGAAGACTTCGAATTTGTTTCTTAGTATGTTATAAGGGCACTAGCAACAATTTTTCTATGATTTTTTTTTCTTTGTTTAATAATTGGCCCAACGATAATTCAACAGGCTCTTACCCTTCTGGGAATTTTGTCGAACACTTCCTCTGCACCTTCCACTAATAATGCTTTGCTTTAACTATTTTTTTTTTTCTTTTTTCGTTTCCTCTTTAAACCTTGTCATTTAAAAATTGTTATTTAGACTTCTTCTCACCTTTCCAACTCTCCACCGCCACCACGAACGCGCGCGCGTTGCCCAAAACGCAAGATCCCAAAGCACAAAACGACCTTTACCAGGTGCCTCCCGATTGTCTGTTGTATATATACCGTCAAGCAATCCGTCAAACCCAAAGGAAAAATTAAAAGGCTTGTCCCCGAAAAAGGGCCGAAACGGCATGTTGTTTTTCGTTAAGATACACGACGTAAAGCAATAATCGGGTCGTGTTTTCGTTTAAGCGCGGATCTTTGGGGGACTCTCTAGAGGTGAAATGTCCGATCTATGAGTGCTTTTTCTTTCTTTTTGTTGTTTTGTATTTTTTTTCAATTTTTTTTTTATCTTTCTTGATTTTGTTGGTGTTCATAGCATTGCTAGTATTGGTTGTCTCGAAGATCGGTCTTGGTTTCCTACGATGATTGGATTGGATATTGTTTAATAGATGATAATGGAGTCCGGGTTGGTTTTTATTTTTTTATTTTATATATATATATTTGTTTGCAATTTTAGAGTTCTTTTTTTTCTTTTCTTGAAAGAATTCCTTCATTCTGGTATATGGATATTTGCTTGGTTGATAAAAGTATGTGGGTTGATTAATTTTGGTTTCTTGAAACTGTTGGCTGATTCAAAATGGAGAAAAAGCTTGTTTTCTGTAATGGAAGAGGCACATGCTCGTATTCGTAAGCATTTTTTAGCTACATTGGCTGTAATTTACTGTGCCTAGATCAGTATCTCGATTGTGTAATTTTCTTTACTTCTGCAGTGGTACTTGTTTTCTTATTTTATTTATACTCTACTTTATTTTTCTCGTTTCTTTTTTGTTTTTCCACTCGTTAGTCCGTTTTCTTCATGTCAACAACTGAGCTTTTATCCTTCTGTTGATTTATCTGAAGTAACATAACTGGAAGCATTTTGGTGCACTTCTGAACTGATCGATGTTTACACGTTTCCAGGCATCAGTTTTTAACTCTTTAGTTTTGTTTCTTATCAACAGATGGTCTTGATTGAAGGGTTGATGCATTCACAAATTCATCCCAATAACCCAATTCGTGCTACGTCTAGAAGATATTGCTTGCCATTCATTCTAGCATTATCCGTACATTTAGCAAAAAATTTAACCAGGACCAGGAGTTGCTCATTCACTATGAAACATCCTCGGTCATTTAATTCAATTGCTGCATTGGTTCAGCCTTTGCAAGCCTCTAAGTTGGGTCACTTTGACAGTACACTGCCATCCAAAGGTTAGATGGACTAAATCGATGTGCTTTGCCTTAAGATTTGTAAAGGTTTTTTTTTTTTTTTTTTTTGTTGTCTTAATCATCAAAGAAAGTACTTAATTTTAGAGTAGTTTATCTACTGAATGGAATTAAATGTTAAATGTGTTGGTCCAGTTGTGTAAGTGTGGAGAATTGTTCGTTGACTGAGAGAAACTCTTGTGGTACTTGGGTTTGAAGCTGGGTTAGGCAAAAGCATTCTAGTCTCTGAGCTTTTGACACCAAATGTTCAACCTGGTCTCTGGTTTTGAGAATTGTGTTGCTGTAATAATTGTTGCTTTCTTGAATTAACAGAGGTTCTTGATCTTTGGAGAAGTGCTGATGCAGTGTGTTTTGATGTGGATAGCACTTTAAAATGCCAAGAAGAAGGCATTGATGAACTTGCAGATTTTTGTGGAGCTGGCAAAGCAGTTGCAGAGTGGACTGCTAGGTGGCTTTCTAATTTGGTCTATGAAATTGCTTCCGTACATGACACTAGACCTGACTTTCCTGTATTATTGCATTTTCTAGAGCAATGGGTGGTTCTGTTCCTTTTGAGGAAGCCTTGGCTGCCAGACTATCTCTATTCAAACCTTCACTGTCCCAAGTCCAAGATTTTCTAGAGAAGAGGCCCCCAAAGTATGTAAGCTCTTTTGTTTGTTTTTTGAGCAAAAAGTATGTGAGCTTCTCGATCATGCGAGAATGTCTCTTTCTTGGTGTTTTGCATGTTTTGAGAGTTTGCATAGTCTTGAAGATGTCCAGTTTGTTTTGCATTTCTTCTTAGAGATAATGGTTGGTTACATTTGTAATTTGTACGGTAAACTAATACAAGAGAAGTGTTAAATTTTGTTACAAGACAGGTTGGTTGACAAGGAGAGTATTTTTCCTCTTTTTTATTAGTATCCCCAACGTCCTGAACCCTCCTTCTCTGCTTCTCGGTGAATTAAATCTAAACAGGATTCACTGTTTGCTAATTTTATTCCATAGGATTTCTCCCGGCATTGATGAATTGATGAAGAAGCTGAAGGCTAGAAACAGTGATATTTATGTCATCTCTGGAGGCTTTCGGCAAATGATCAAAGTATGTTATTCCATAATGGAATTATTCATTGCTTCCTTTTCTTATCCTTTCAAGTCTTCATACAAGTACAAAATCTCTACTTGAGTTTGTCACTTGTGGTCTGATCAGAAGGAACTCAAATGGGCCTTGTTTTGGACATCCTGTTCTCTTTTGTTTGTCTCTTTTCTCACTAATCAGGCAACCATTCATGCGGCCTGTCACGTCAATGCTTGGCATTCCACCAGAAAACATATTTGCCAACCAATTACTCTTCGGAAGCTCGGGGGAGTTTTGGGGTTTGATGCAAATGAGCCCACTTCTAGGAGTGGAGGAAAAGCAATTGCAGTGCAGCAAATAAGGAAGGTTAGTCCCATATATAGTCGTCTGTTTCATATATGCCTACTCAAATTGAAATAAAGCTGATTACGATTCTACTACACCGGGTTCATGGATACAAAGCACTGGTTATGATTGGGGATGGTACAACTGATCTAGAGGTAAGTACATAGACTGAACTAACACATTGTAAACCTATCATTCAAAAGAAGTTGTGGCAATAGCTGATGTTTCAGTTTCATGCATTTTCTTCTTTGATGTTTCTGCATCTGTACAAGGATATGATATAAATTTACTTGTAAGTTGAAGAGATGAAAAAAAAAAAAAAAGTGCAATTGATAAAATTTAAATCACTTCACTTCCAACATGAAGTTTCTTATCCAATGCCACATATATTTGCTTCTTCTATATTTATTGATGCGTTTAGACCCGTAAACCTGGAGGTGTAGACATGTTTATTTGCTATGCTGGTGTTCAACTCCGAGAAGCTGCTGGAGCCAAAACTGATTGGCTGGTCTTTAATTTTACTGATCTGATAAATTCATTGGAATAGCTTACAATATTCTATTGGAACAGTTTCTATTTGTTGCATCGCGATTCTTGCCCCAAGTATCTGCATTGGAAAGTGTAATTGTCCCTTAGCCTTATAGTTTTGATTTGTTATTATAGAAATTACACAATATTCTTTGAGAAGATTAATAAGAGAATCGGCATTTTTTGTCATCCAACTTTTGACTGATTATTGTATGAATCTAGATGGTATGGTCTCTTGATCATCTTTTTATTAGCCGTTGTGGGGTTTTTTTTTTTTTTTTTTTCTGTTTTTTCTTTTTTTTTTTTTAAATATATCAGAAATAGTTTTTCTGTTTTAATTTTGTTAGCTCATTTCTTGCTTTCACACAGCTAAACGTACATGTCCGGGTTGCAGCATATTGCTGGGTATAAATTTTTCTTTCCTCGTCCGCTTTAAAGAGAACTTTTAATTCATGGAAAGAAATCTCTTTACGAAAAATAAGGGTAAAATCATAAATGTGAGTCTTGTGCAAGTGACGCTCAATCTGCCTTAACGAGCATACCTATGCCATCCTAAAATTTAAGATTGATGAGAGCCTTCTTGATAGGGAAAACAAGTAAGTATACATGCTCAATTGGATGAATACTTGCAAGGAAGTTTCCAACATTGGTAGATTCTCTATGTTTATTTGGGAATGCGGTCTTGAACTTAATTTTTGAGAATCTTCAAGGTTTTAACTTTTTAGGTGAAAACTGCCGTTTAATTTCTCAGTGATTGTAATTTTCTATCCCAGGTTTTTCTACCAAAAGTCCACAACAGGAATCTTCGTTTTTAATATTTCCTCAACCATCTCCAAATTGAAATTCTCTGTACCCTGACAAATTAAAAAATAAAAAATAATAATGATGACAGAGATGAAACCACTTGCTTGAAACTCAGGCCTTTACTAACAAATTTTTATTTTTTTTTTCCATTTGTCAATAAGCATTGGATCCTTGCCGACAGCACTCAGGAAGAAAATGCTAAAGACATTCGATTTTTATACGAAAATACGTCTTTGAAATAACTTGGAAAGAATTTAATTTCACTAGACATACAAGTTAACCCCACAATTTTCTTACCATTAAAAGGTGAAAATTTAAGACTTCTGGTAACTTTTTTTTTTTTCCTTTTATCTAAAAAAACACGTATGATACCCATAATTTTATAATTTTATCAAGAAATATTGTACTTACAAGAGAAACAAACTCTGTGAATCTTTGGTAATCTCTAGTTGCACATCCAATCAAGACGTGTCTCGACTCCTCCATTTTACCTCCTGCCTACCACAAATTTAAATATTGTAGCATTAAAAGGGTGCTGTAATGCAACTGGGACATCCAATTCAGAGTAGGTTACCAACGATCAACAAAATCAAAAGGTCTTAATTTCCACCTCCAAAATGTCAAATATTCTACACACACACACACACACAGAGCACCCGCGTATGTGTGTATATTGGGATGGCCAAAATTGATGCATATGTGCGTATATTGAGAAAGCCAAAATTGATGCCTGGTTATGGTTGGACCAGTCAATTTCTATTGTACGGCCATTGTCTCAACTCCCACTACGTGGCTACTTCAAAAATATTAATGTAATTAAATTTGTATAATAGCCCTTTCTCAAAAAATTTGTATAATAGCCAAAATTAAAAAAAGAAAAAGAAAAAAAAAAGATATCATTGATTGTCATGACCCGAATAATAATAAAGTGATGACTTTAGAAATCTCAGGTGCGGGAGAAAAAATAATAAGCGTTTCAAACGGTTAAATATAATACTTGCAAATTTCAACAAGATATGTGCACCATATTTAGCCCAATATAGAGATCGATTAAAATAGTTATGAAAATAATTATCATTTTTTACTTGCTACGTTCGATACAACCACGATTCTACGATGATTTGGGTACATTCTATATGCGAACTAACGCATTGTAGCATAGTTTGAATATATATTTTTTATTATTATTTTAATAATAATAATAATTACAAATATAATTATAATAACACAATATAAATTTACAAAATAACGATAAAATGGGGGGGTTATTAATCAGCACAAATTCCTTTCTGGGAAAATTGGACGGACTTGTGGGCCATAGCCACACACCACACACGGAGCTCCTCCCGCAGAAAAATAAAACAAAAATCAATTTCGTTCCTATTTTATCCTCATTGGGTTGGTGGAAAAAAAAAAAATAATAAAATTAATTGAAACAATGTTTTTTTTTTTTTTCAATTTTCTGATTTTATATTCACTTGTCGTGTTCCATTATTACAATCTTAAAAACTAGCAGGTGCCCCGTCTTGCTTGTCTGTTTGTTTGTGTGGACAACATTCTTACAACGAATCGTTCGAGCCGCTGGGAGAGAGAGAGAGAGAGAGAGAGAGAGAGAGAGAGAGATCCATCGGCTACTGCGAGTGAACTCCAACGGCTTGGTGTTTGAGGTTTTGCTCAAGAGAATCCAGACTAAAAACCTCAAAAGCAAAGCTTCTCTTTTTTTTTTCTTCTTGTTTTTTAAAGCTTTTTACCTTTATCATCAAATTCAAAAGCAGTGAGCCGCCTTTGTTGAGAATCTAGCTGTTCTCCATCAGATTTTTACTATGCTGTCTTGGCGTTCCTGGTGATATGTGCCGTCTCCATTGATGGGTTTTGCACTTCAGAGATTGTTTTCAAATGGGGATGACTTAGATTTCTTGCATACTGCGCTCAAGTGGGGTTTTGTCTGGATTCCTTGGCGTTATTTGGATAAAAGAAGGAGCTTTTCCTGAGAAATGTGGGTCTTTTCCTCTTCCTGTTCTTCTTCTTTTCTTGGATTAGGACGCTTTGAATTGGTTACCATTTAGATTTATGCTATCTGCTCGCAAGTGGGTCTTTCTTTGTTGTGACTGTTGCTTTTGTTATATTGAATTCTTCTTTTCTGAATTTGGTACATGACCTAGGGTGGCATTATTGGCCTGTGGTGTTTAGTCATTTTATTGGTACTTTCAGTTTTTAATCCTCTGCAGCAATTGATTATTGCTATATAATTTTACACGGGTTTTCCATTCTTCAGTGTGGATGCTCTGTACTGGATACTGATGATTGAGTATTGGCAACGGACACATGGAAAGACATGCTTTCATGTACTGTCATGGTGCTTAAATGGAAAATGTTTCTTCTATAAGCTCCAATGGATTGAAGAATTGGAGGATTTTTTAGCACTCAGTACACATTTGTCATTGAATGGATGGAATTTGTTGCCTTGGAGTTTGTTATGTTGAAGATTAGGTCATAGAGGAAAAATTAGCATAGTGGACATTGGGATATTACCTTTCTTGTTTCATCTGATTGGGAAAGGTGGCAATAGAAATGGATCCCTGGGTTGTTGGGGCAGCAGCAGCTGCTGGATATATAGCTAAATACTGGAAAAATATTTCAAAAGATAAGGATAGTTTATCAGGGATGTCTTCTGAGGTCTACAAAAATGAGAAACAAGAAAATTCAATATGTCCACTCCACAGATTGGCAAAGCAAAAGAAAATTGTTGATGATGCTTCTACAAATGTTGGAAGGAAGATTCCCAATGGGAGATTTTCTCAGCTAGGCTCTGCTTCAGAAGATGAAGTAGTTTCTAACAGTGAAAACAGCGAAAAGCTGGGACGCTTGGGAAATTTTGAGGATTGCCATGTTCTTAATCTGGCAAGCATACAGCCTGGATTCTCAACAAAAGAAAACTTAAATGAAAGTGGGTCCAGAAATGGTGTGGAAAGGCCCAGCAGTCATTTTACAAGCAAGATAGATTCTTCTCATGGTTGGAGGCCCAGAAGCTCTCTTAGAGCTAAACTTTCACGTAGCCAATTTATTAAACCTTTAAGTTCCTTAGAAAGTTGCCTAATGGCTCAGTTGTATAAGGAACACACAAAAATGGAAGAGTATGTGCTTAGATCCCTGCCATCACCATTTACAAGAATGAGGCCCTTACTTGTAACTGACGGAAGCCACATAATTAGCAGAGCAAACACTTGTTCTTTCCACACACATAATGGACCTGATGATGACAGGCCAGACAAGGAGGATAGTGTTCGTGGAATTTCCCAACTACCAAAATTAGATTTGTATAAAAGGAGACAGATGAAGACCAGAAGGCTGCGCAATGAAAGACTTAGCAGTTACCATAAACTAGGCAGGGGAGAGCATGTACATTCACAAAAGGGTAATTTTCTCTTGACCTCTGTATTCTATTCCAGCTAACAGATGCTACTTTGATGAGAAGTGTTTTGGCTATTATTAAAGTGTACATTTTTTAGAACTGAGTCTCACAATAGTATAATTTTTGACCACAATGGAGTTTGTCTTATTGCATCAAAGTCCAAGCACTACATTTCTTTAATTTTTCTGCTTTAATTATTTTACATTTTAAAAGCAAAGGAAATTTTTTTATATGATATGCTCTTGATATCAATCTTCAGGCTGTATGCACTTCTATTGCTCATTGGGGTGACAGACAGTTGCCACCTTTGAGCCCAAAAGCCTTTTGCTGGACAATTCAGAGACCTACTTTTACATGAGTCACTGGCACATGTATGTTGTAAAATTTTTGGGTCATCACTTTTTTGGTTCTCTACTTGGAGGCATAAATATGGATATAGTTTTGGATCAGTAGTATTCTTCTCGGATTTAGTGATTCAGTACCAGTTGGGTAAGGGTTGCTATTCTTATTATCCAAAAAACACTTGCTGTAATTCATAATTGTGGAGAACATTTTGTGTCTGCAAACATTCCACTCCAGATGTGTGTGCATGCACGTGTTTTTGTCTTTTTGCTTCTATTTTTTGGGCATTTGTAGCTTATTATTACCCATCACAATATTGTTTTGTCCTGCTGCAACCCACACACACACAAACACACAAAAGATAATTCACTGATGATAAACTGTTGTGCTGATAATGACTCTGCATTGTGACCTGATTTATGTCCTAATGGTTTTTTATATTCATCAGGATCACATGATGGGAGAGTTTTATTCTGTCTTGGGTTATCTGTGGGTATAATCTCTTCATTCATTTCTAACAGAAGAGAAGTGGACAAATTAAAGGAATTGTTGAGGCAGACTGAGGCATTGGTTCAAGATTTACAAGAGGAAATTGAGATGAAAGATTCGTTGGCAGTGAGGGAGCTACCTATTGAAAACAATGAATATCTGGGCACAAGTGAAAGCTCATTTCACAACAATGCACCAGATCAACTTTTTTCTGTACGGAAAGGGGACTTGACAAACAACTGTGTTAAAGAATCCTACAGTGAGAAAGCAGAAGACAGTTCAGAATCTATGAGTAAAATTGAAGCTGAGCTGGAAGCTGAACTAGAGAGGTTGGGGCTAAACATGAATATGAATAGCTTGGAGAGAGAATTATCTAACCTTGTTGAGGTAAGCCCATTTACATTTTTCCTTCCTCCAATTCCTGGAATGACAATCATCTTTAGAGTGAAAGGATGGGTTCATTGGATGATTATGTTTTTGACTTTGTATTGGTACTTATTTGGCTAATCTTCTACTTAAAGAGTTTGAACCCAGCAACGTTAAGGAATTTTTACCCAACCTTGTGGACCTTTTTCGTATTATCATCTTTGTTGTGGTCATGAATTTGTATCAAGTTTATTGCGTGAGTATTTTTTAATGCTTAATACAAGTTGTAAAATATTTCTAATTAAAAAGTACCATTGCTGAGTGGTGGAAAAGAAGTGAAAGCAATTGGAGTGATTGGAGGAAAGAAAACAGAGTCTAATCACCTGTCTTCAATAGTCATTACTTTCTGTGATGGCCGTGTGGCTATTGTGCTGTGATATGCAGTTCTTTTGTTGAACAATTGCACCTCAAGTAACTACTTGTCCCTCACCTCATATAAAACCCAATGGGTTTTCTACAAAAGACCACACCTTTTTTGCATTTAGTGCCATGGTGATTGCTTCTTGACAATTTCCGCAATTGCTTTCATTTTACAAGTACTAATGGAGCTTGAAATTATGCAGCTTGACCCAGATTTTGCCCCTGACTTTGCTCAAGGTGAACTCAGGGCTGACAAGGTCAACAGACAAGATGTTGCCTACAATGAATCAGACCAAGATAGAAGTGGTACCTTCACACATCATTCTGGTAATCATGCAGTTTCACCGAGAGAACTAAGCTTGCGTTTGCATAATGTTATTCATTCAAGACTTGAAGAGCGTGTCAAGGAGCTAGAGACAGCTCTAGAAAACAGCCAGAGGAAGGTTCAACTCATGGAATCGGAGCACAAGAATATTTGTCAGAAGTTGTCAAGTACTGGGCTGAGATATTCCTCTGGTGAAGATAGTCCAGTTGCTGAAGGAGATTGGAGTTATATGACCCGCCCTCTAGTTATGAATTTGTCAGGGGAAGCTTTAGATGCCTACAACGAGGCACATGAAGAGTTAACAAAGGTTGGCGAATTAGAGGAAGATGATTCACCTGCAGCAGTTTTTGAGAAAAATAAAGACATTGGCTTGCATACGTGTGATCAAAGCTTGCAGAGGGGTCAGAATGGTGGGGCAAACCTTTTCTTGTCATATCTCGTACACCATGAAGCGGAAGGATTGCAAGGAGCCTCTAATGGTGAATTAAAGACTCCATTCGAGCATGGCTTAATTCGGGAATTGGTTTATGAAAATATAAATGAAGATGAAAACAATGATTGCCATGATGAGATGGAGAAACGGCTGATAGAGCAAATTGTGGAGAAAACAAGGAAAGGCTCGCCTGTGCTGCTAAATGCACAAAATCTGTTACTTTCTTCAGACGAAAATGAACATTAAGATTACACCAAATATAGTTTTGGCAGTATATGGCTAGAGAAATACAACATTACTAGTCTACAGGACACTCGCCTCATTATTTTTCTTGATTTCAACTTTTCAAAGGGTCACAGCATTCTTTTCTTCTTTTCCCTGCGTCAACCATTTTTCCCTGAAAACGTAGAGCTTCCGCGGTATGGGAGGAGACGGTTATGAAGATGGTGAGCAGCTGAGTGAAAACAAAAATAATTAGTACAAGCTCGCGTTAAATGGGTTTTCGATTGTTATTGTTAATGTTTTCATGCATCGAAGCTTAGGCTTTAGCAGAACATATGGCATATTTTTAGCATCCTAATCTGAAAAGATATTGTATTGAACTCACGTGAACAAAAAACGCACGGGGGATTGGTAATGATTTAAGGGACATGGAGAAACCAAGAAAACCTGAAATTCTCAGCTATAATTATTTTCTGGACAACTCTTGAGTGTTTTCATCAAAAAAGAACCCAAAAACATTACAGGTCAAGTGCAGAATAAATGGCAACATTGTTTAGATGAAGAGGCAAGGGCCGAGAAGAAATAAAACAAAGGACAGTCAATATTAAATAGGGGGTGGATGCGGGTTAAACTGTTTCCAATCGCATTCATGCCCTTTTAGCGAAGTCGCCCGTATCATCCTCATCCCTGTAATTTCCTTCCACTGGTTCATCATTTTGGCTAGATTCTGTTGGATCAACCTGATTATAACCTCCAGTTGCTTCACTTGTGCTGCTTCTCCCCTCAACACCAAATTGATTGATCCCACCATGCGCAAATCCAGAATTTCCATCGAACCCACTGCCCACGTTGTTATCACTTCCTCCCCCGCCACCAGCAACATTAAAATTCCCAGCTGTGTCATCAAGAGCTCCAGTGCTACCAGCATGAAAAGTGTTTCCACTAGAGTAGCCAACATCTCCACCTGAATTACCACCAAAGTTTGTGCCAACTTGGTTATAACCTTCAGTTGTATAACCATCACCACCACCAGAGAAACTAGCACCAACATTGATATGACCAGCTCCAAAACCTCCAGCAGCCTCCCCACCAAAAGTACCAGAGCCTCCACCGTAGCCACCACCTCCACTGTAGTTACCGCCTCCACCGTAGCCACCACCTCCACCATAGTTACCACCTCCACCATAGCCACTGCCTCCACCGTAGTTACCACCCCCACCATAGCCACCCCCTCCACCATAGCCACCCCCTCCACCGTAGCCACCGCCTCCATAGCTGCCACGAGATCTATCAGTTGCATAGTTCACTCTTATTCGACGACCATGAAGATCCTGGTTAAAAGAATAAATTGCAAGAAAAAGGAATGAACTGCTGTCAACACCGAGGCCCCAAAGACTAACTAGAATCCAAGGTAACTGCATATAAAGACAACATGGAACAGCTTCTGAACTTTATAAGGCAGTTAATTCCTTAACTCTGCTATGAGGGAAATGGACTCCAGGGGTGCATGAAAAAACCATATGCATTACCAAAAAGAAGTAGAACTCACTTATACTGGAGTGACACACAGGGAAACTAAAGATGGGAGAAAAAAACTAAACAGAGCAAATCCTGAACACAGACCAGCACCTAAGGCCACAAAAGTAAACAATATACAATACATGTACCAATGTATATAGAGTGTGTATACATATAATTCATATCTAAAACATTTGCACCCATAGTTATGCAAGCCATCTCATGAAATAGACAAGTACAGTTCAGCAGCATGCCAAGATCCTACACCAAGCATCACCACAAAGTCACCAATGTTCACTAAATCAATGACCATGAGATTACCAGTCGTCAAACTCTGGCAATTTCGGTTACGGAAGAAGAAAATACATTTAAAATGACTAAACAGTATTACAACTAGCAAGTTGTGCAAGAAGAGATTTAATATTACTGTGAAGTCAGATTATCAATATCATTCCTATGAAAATCTCTCAACTTCTAGACCACAATTAAAACTGGTTCCCCAACATCCAAATAGCCTATTGACTGCATATTCTAATATTGTCTGTTATCTGATTCATTTGCTTCTTGCTTGGGAAGCTTTCCACTTAATTACAATCAATCAAGGGTTTGATTCCAAATCAATCAAAGAATGGGTCCTTTTTTTTGGTCTATTATGAAGTCTGTTGGGCCATGAGCATTACAATAGTAGTAGCTCTCTCCCGTTGCCATAACTCCAAACCCCCCTTCCCTCCCTGATTCACTCTCCCTGATTCAGCACCTAAAAAGGGAAATGCATAGACTTCTCTTTATTTTCTTTCCATACGCTTGAGAAACAAGTTTTTAAAGAAGCTCATCAAGTTAAATAATAACATACCTGACCATCCAAGGCTTGAATGGCACTTGAGGCTTCTTCACTAGAGGTGTAAGTAATAAACCCAAATCCTCTAGACCTACCAGTTTCACGATCTGTGATAATTCTAGCTGCAACAAATACAATGGCAATTAGCATTTACCATATATACCCAAAACTTCATGTCTCAAGCAATTTGTGCACCTTTGAGATAGAAGCACACATTTGGAAAGAATAAAACCACCATGGAAACAAGCACACAGCAACCCCATTCAGCCACAACCACCATGCCACAGACACTGTTACAATGCTCACTTGTCTATGACTTCCAAAAATAATACAGTTTACCAATTCCTTACCTTCAATGACTTCACCATATTTGTTAAAAGCTTCTCTTAGACTGGTGTCATCTGTAGAAAAAGAAATACCTGCAATATCAAAAGTAGTAAGTAACTATTATGAAACTGATCCATGATAAGAAATCAAACACAACCTTTTCTTTTATTATATTGTGTGGAATGGGGAAGGTTTGCGGTAAAAGGAAAAGAGAGAGGAAGAAGCACCTCCAACAAACAGTTTCGAAGATGACATCCATCGAATTGCCTGATAGAGAAATGGCCTAGATGAAGAAAATTCAGAACTGATCTGCTTGCCAGATGTCTGTGCGAGTATGTTCCTGACTTTACTAAGAAAGGCCATTGAAAAGACCTAATAAACCAAATAAGAGCAAAGGCTTCAGTCGTATAACTTTGCAAAGTATAAAAGTAAAGACCAGATAATATCATTCTCAACATGAGCTTTTTTCTGCTATTATAAATTTTCAAATGGTGTAAAAAAAAATAAAGCAGACATACATAATACAAACAAACGATTTTAAAAATTCAGAAGAACCATCAACAAGCATAATGTCAGGTCTCACAGCAGGATACTCTCCAAACCTCTTCCTTTAATTTTTTGTTCTCCAATCTTCCAACAAAACACTCTCAAAACATTATTCTAGTCTTTTCCTTTAGGGATCCCCAACATTTGTAAACTATAAAACAAAGAAGACAGTCATACAATCCCTAACAGTTTATTTATTACATCATAGCTACTGGCAATAATTTTTCCACAAAATGGCACCTTGGCACTGTCATCTAGCATTTGAAAATAACCTGTCTACTGAAATACAAACAAACGATTTCAAAAATTCAGAAGAACCATCAACAAGCATAATGTCAGGTCTCACAGCAGGATACTCTCCAAACCTCTTCCTTTAATTTTTTGTTCTCCAATCTTCCAACAAAACACTCTCGAAACATTATTCTAGTCCTTTCCTTTAGGGATCCCAAACATTTGTAAACTATAAAACAAAGAAGAGAAACTAGAGTCATACAATCCCTAACAGTTTATGTATTACATCATAGCTACTGGCAATAATGTTTCCACAAAATGGCTCCTTGGCACTGTCATCTAGCATTTGAAAATAACCCGTCTACTGAATTTCGATGCTAGACCACGAGACAGAGCAATATGAAAGAGAAATAGAAAAAATTTCCATATAAGCTCGTCATTTCTGAACAATTTAGCATAAGCAGGACATTAAGTCCAGAAGACACCGCCTTGATCATTTCCTAAACTCTGACCAAACAACAAAACCCAATCCCAAGATTCCAAAAACCAAGACAAAACTGTGGCTCCTACGACAACACCAACTCAGATACGGAAAGACTCCTCATTTTCACCAACCCAAAAGACAATACGAAAGATTCCGCCTTATTTACCCTGCACTTTCTCGGCGACCAAACAAGGCTTCAAAAGGAAAAACCAAATATCAAAACCCCAAGTATCACAACAAACTATTCAAAACAAAAACAAAAACCTAGAAATCGATGGACCGAAAAATGAAGAAACATGGGAAAAAGGCCAAAACCATAAGGAGCGTAGATCGAACAGCGCGTGGAACCAAATCAAAACCCTAGAAAGAGAAGCTCAAAGCAGTAGAATAACAGTAAAGAGATGACAAATATGATCGGAAACAGAAGGATGGTAAGTACAGGATGAACTGATGATTTAGCACCTTTTTGTGTTTGGCTTCTCTGTCTGTACTCTCAGTACCGAGCAGTAAAACCCTATATATTAGAAGAGGGTTTTAAGAAGGAGAGCCGAGCGTTAGGGATGCGTTTATACGAAGAATTGCCTGGGATCTGGACCGTTAGATTTTACTGCGGGCTTTATGATGACCGTTGGATTGGAGAGGTGAGACTATGAGGCCGAGATATTTGTAGTGGGCCTGAGGACTGGATTTGATTTTCAAAAATTTTCCATTTCTCGAAATTCGAAAGAGGTAGATACCATCGGCAAAGAGGGGAAAAAAAAACACACACACACACACACACACACACACACACAATTTAAATTTGAAATCTCAAGTTTAAATTTTATGAAAAAGTATTAAATTTATAAAAATAAATAATAATAATAATATATCTCGTTGATGTAAAATGACAATAGTAACACGTTGGACTCTAGACGACACATCCTTCAATGAGATTAACTTTTGGGAATTTTACGCTATAGTTTTTTTTTTCTTTTTTTTAAAAAAAAGAAAAAAAGAAATGATAGAGCACCATAAACCATTGTCTCAAAACAAGAACAACTCCATTTCAGGACCTTTGCTTAAAAACTTGAACGGGTGGAATTGAAGTGATTGGGGGGGGGGGGGCGGGGGCAACACACACGTAACTAGAAACAATTTGCGGGGGGGGGGGAGACTTTGACAGCAGGCAGGCACGACGTCGCACATGGATTTGAAGAATTTCATGGCGCAATTACATTGGAAATTCAAAGCCGGGAAGGCTGCAAAGTCTGGGAGGATTTGGCAGTGACCTTGGTGATCCTACGAAAAGATCCAACGGCATATTTTCAAGCTCATCTTGGTTGTACTTAACATACTTGTCAGTCACCAACTTCATTTTTTGTTGAGTCCAAGAATGGTTCGATAGGCGTGGAATAAGTTGAAACCTGCAAATCCTCCCGAAGCCACCGAGTCTGGCTCTTATACATACATATATATATATATATGGATTTGTGAAAAAATTCTATATACATATTCCTTGTTTGCTTCAAGGGAATTTGCTTCGTGTTATGGGAATATATATATGCACGCCCCCATCTGCACCTGATCTCCCCATCCGCTCCATGTAGCGGGTCCTTGGTTATATCATTTTCCATGAGAATCAAAGTGGGGGTGTCTTTTTTAAACATAAATTGAGGTTATCACAATGCATGGTAAGTGTCCCGATGTTCATCGCGTACTTGGTCAGCTGATGAACTCCACCTCCAGGGAAAGCCTCTACCCTACATATGCATCAGGTGCAATGGCATTCCTAAACTCCAAAGATGTCACCCCTGCAGATTCACCCAGTCTCCTTGAAAGTGTATTGAACTCAATCCTGACAAAGGAGCCGGCTTCTGCCGAGAATAAACCATCTACATCTACGAGAATGTGTGCCGGAACCTCATACATGTCAAGCCAGCAAAACAACGTCTCTGGCTTCCTAGGGCTCATTGCGGCAGCTTGACCATAACTCAAGAGGCACAAAATTGACGCCTTTGAGATTTCAACAAGCAAGATGAACTAACAGAACCTAAATCCACCAATACCTGTTCGCAAAACCTCTTCTCACTAGCAAGATATACCGAAATGATGATCTTTACAGCCCACACCCATTTCTTAATTTGGCTGTTCAGGAAGTCCCATTCCAGTTTTAGCACATCCTCAATGCTTGAATTTATCCATTTGAAGACGTGCCAAATAGTCTTCTAGTTCATGTTTCCCAGTGTCAATAAAAGTGATACAAATTTTGCGCTCATAACTCGTAGCAAACATAACACAAGCAATAGACTTGACGTCAGGACCCGCACGCGGATCAACCAATTTCTATACTAAATTACATTCATTAGGTTCTCTGCCATTTGCATCCTCGTGGGTGTTCCAACATCGCCCTTCAACGATAGAAATGACTCTTCACGATCACCTCCTCAGCAGGCGAACAACAGGAGGTGGTGGGGGTGCAGCTCAAAACTTGGGTTGTTTTGAACAAGAATGTGGCACAATTCTTTCTCAAGCCTAGGCAGAGCACCAATGTACTCTGTTCAATCTTTTGGTTATCTTCTTGTGATTTGATCCCGATTGCTAGACACTTCTTCATCCCTATTTACTATATAACTTTGAGCTCGGCCGTTTTGAAATGTTGGCACGAATAATTTTTCCCTATAAATAGAAATCCATTTATTTTGATTAAAAATAGTATTTATTTGTCCAAGGCGGCAAATTAGAGCTTTGTAACAAGACCCAAAGAAAAGGAAAAAGAATACGTAACTAGATCCATTTCACCCATGTGTGCACTGTGCTCTAGTTGTTTCTAAAATCTAGAGTTCACCCACCAAAGCTCCATTGGATGGCAATGTTCCTTGGCCATCAGCCTAAGCCTTGTCTTTTCCATAGTACTACTACCAAATTTGTTTGAAGTCCACCTTCTTCAATGTGGTGCCACAGGCCAGCCTTTTTCATGCGCATGGATTAGCAAGATGATGGAATTGGAAGGCATTGTTAGTAATTTATCAATCTATTTTCTATGGAAGCAACCAAAAATAAATAAACCAAATAGAGAAGGTGAGGCCAACAAGTAACTATGAATGAAAGGAATAAAATGAAAATTGTGGGGGCATTAAAGTCTGGTTTTTTGTGGGGGTTGTACAGCGTGGGGTGCATTAATGGAGAAGACAAAAGCCAATAAATTTAGTCTGAGACCTAGAAGGATAAATTCATCGCATGCGTTCATCGCTGCATTTGTCTGTTCATCCTCTCTCTCCGACTGCCCTCATCGCTATCGCCATCTTCCCCTTCTCTTCTTTCTTTCTCATCTCCTGCAACCCACTCTCCAAGATCCCATTTAATGCTCCCTCTCTGTTTGCATGTTAAATATGTAATGCAGCTGAGGGTGGAAAATCGTATAGAATTTTTTAATCTTATACTATTTGTATAAAATTTTTGGTTTAAAAAGGCAAACCCATAACAGTGCATCGAGCATGGCCCATTCTCGATAAGACAAAAAAGCATTAATTTTGATGGCAACCCATCAAGCAAAAACTTGCAAGCAATTGTAATTATGGTTTCAAACGAGATTTTACTCAATGTGTTTTATCGGATAACTGTAGCTTGTTACGGAACTCGGGAATAAATTGTTGAGTTGGGTGTGACTTCTCTAGCGATGTTTGTGTGGACTTTGAAGTAGTTGAAGGAGAGGCGCTGCTTGCTGATGGTGCCGTGGTTCTGAATGGAGGTGGAGCCGCACAAACTGGAATTAACTGACCTAATCTGGACTGCCGGGGCAAGCCTATGTGGGTTAAATCCAACTTTATGCATTGGCCTGGTTGGGTAGATACTTGATGATCTTGCCTTGATGGAAGTTGATGCCACAGGCGACGGAATTGAAGAACTGAAAAGTGATCTCTCGATTGTTTAGGACAGTGGAGATGGACCATAGACAACACTTGCTCTCTTTCAATGGATTGCTTGATAGCGTCTGGCTCATTGTTTAGTCATTTTTCCTCATGCTTTACTACAAGCAGATTCGGTGCAATCTCTTGCTGTTGTGGTTCTGATTGGAAGGAGACTTGTACAGGGATGTGCCTATTGGATGAGGAAAGATCCGGATTCTCGCCGGAAGAAGTTGGTGGCAGAATCTTGGAAGCATTTCTAGGTGAGGGTGGAGAAAAGAGAGACTCAAAGCAGCTCTTCTTTAGTGTTGAGTCATCTCAACTAGAATCCAACAAAACATCCAGCAGCTTCCAATGTAGGAGAACTGAAGAGTTAGTGGAGGATGATGAAGAGGAGGATGTTCCATAGTTGATGTCTCCATGAGCCCTGAATACTCTTCTTCTGGCTCAGTTATGATCCCTCTTTCTTGATTGCTTCCACTCATCTCTGGATCTAAGGCTTGATAAGTTTCTCGCCACAACTACTTGATCATCATGCTCTTCTGCTTCTTTATTTGTCAAGGAATCCAAAATTGGCACTGCAGAACAAAAATGTATATTGGTGGTGTAAAAAGATGACTCCTTTATGATGAGAATGATCCCAAAACTTGAGAAGTGGAAATTTACTTCTTTTCAAGGCAGACCAGGCTGCTATTGCGGCATTCTTCTCAGGTTGCTTTTTGGTCTTTGCAGGCTTACCTGTAAAGCTCATGCCAGCAAGCTCCACAGTAGACGTGAAGATTGGGACTTGACCAGGACCTGATCTTACAGTGGTATATACAGGGAGATTAAGCCCAGCTCTATGAGCTGTCTCTTGAATGAGGTTCTTGTAAATTCCAGTCTCATCCATATAAGTATGAAGATTGATGGTAAGCATGCTTTGATTTCTAATTGATTGATGGAGAAGAAAGGGGACTCAACTTACAATAACCCTAGCAATTAGAGACCTTGAAGGGCCTTTTGAAGAGAGGACATTGAGGGCAAATTCAGCAGCTGCATGCTCTGCCTGTCTTAATGTAGTGCAGTAGCTTGGGCTTTCAAGGATCTCACCGTTGAAGTACACAGAAGCTTTGAATCATGGTGCATGATCAGGCCCTTTTCGAACACAGTTATAACAAAGAAGGTTAAAACTTCTTCTTTGAGCGAGTTCCTGAAGCTGGTTTCTTGAACATTCCTGCCATAATAAGACCATCATCATATCTTTTGCGCCAAGATCGAAGAAACAGTGTAGAGAACAACCCCATCATCTAGAAATGCCAAACAACAAGCTGGATATATCTGTTCCGAGCAGGAGACATGTACACCCACCAGCATAGGAACCAAAAATAAAGAAAAAGAAATGTAGTCAATTACTCGGAACAAGGACAAGATTAAGATTCTGACCTACTTCACCGGATTTAGTGCATCTACATTGCCATGGGAGCTCAGTTTCTCAACCCCAAAGCAAGGAATTCTACTTCTTCTACAGAGAAGAAAGAGAAGAAGAGATGCGACTGGGTGTGGTAAAAAATTGTCCAATGGAGCTTTAAGCGCATTGGTGTTTGCTGCTCCAAGTCTAGCATATGCGGCCTTCTCTTCCTCAATTCTTCTCTCTCTATCTCTGTTTTTTTTAAGTCAAATGACAGAATACTCCCTGGATTCTGTCTTTTTTTCTTCTCCTTTCCTTCTTTTACAAGGGATTCCGTGTCTTTAAAACGAGCAAATTTAGGGTTCATTTTGCGCAATGAACACACACACTCTCTCTCTCTCTCTCTCTCTGTTTTGGGGGATGTGGGGGGGGGTTGGGGTAGTAAAATGATTGTATACACTCGTGTAGAATCCGGGCTTTTTATTCTACACAAGCATTGGATTGACTAGGTAGCAATTACCTCATCTCTCTGGTAGCCTCTACCCCTGCTAAAGGTTATTAGCAAAACAACTCTTCATTTCATTGATGGGAGAAATTTTGCCTTACAGTATCTCAAACGCCTCTTCAACGAGACCATTTGCACACATCGAAGAGCTCTTCAGAGTTAACTCACAAGCAGCCTTCACTAGAAATTTGTGAATCAATTGTGAAATAAAAAATCCGCAGCCCCCTGATTGAGAGGACGTGAGATCTATGCACTAACCGGTTCTTCAAACGAAATAAATTCAACACCATCCACAATCACAACATCAGAAACTAAACAAAGCTCTCACACCTCCATACACTGTTCCACAAACTAAGATCACAGTGGCCAGACAAACACTCTCAAACAATCCCTGCTGAGAAGGTTTCCTCACGTTGCAAGCAAAGCTTAAAGCTCAACAATTCCATCCTGTATCCTCCAAATGCAATCAGCAAGCATTTTCGTATGTCACTTGTATTGTATGTCAAACCTCCAGCTATAAGTGTTGCTTCTCAGATGTCAGTCTGCCGCTGCTACTCCCACCTACATGGGTTGGTTCTCCCATTCTAGCAGCCAAAGCAAGAACCTCAGGTGACATCTCCCAGTTTCCACTTTTTCTTCCCCAACTAGATCGCCTTGCATGTAATCCACCACGCTCCCCTGCTTCATCTACTGAAGTCCTGAGATTGGGGGATAATTCATCTTCCTTTACATGCACACGGTCATTGTTGGCAACTTGCCCTTCACCATGATCAACCGTGGCAGTCATATCATCACATACTGCTTTCCTACCCATTTCTATGTCATCCCCATCTTTTCCCATGTTTAGATTTATGACACCTCCACCAATTGGTTGTGTTGGTAATGCAGGCTCTTTTGGCACTCTTGACCTGAAATTGTTCTTGGATAGAGGAATGCTGGAGCAAAATATCTCCTTGAAGTTCTCCACCACTCCTCTATTGTATGGATTTGCCCTTTGATCATATCGATATCTGAAGTTCTCATATGTTGTCTGCAAAAGCAAAGGACAAGCAAGTCTTGTCACAGATTTATTGAAAGTGCAGACTATCTAAAAACATTTGTGTGGAGATATAAGCCCCTTACCTGATTTGTACTGATGAGATACAAATGGAAGGCAGTAAGGCCACCAACAAACCACATTGATATGAAAGTGTAAACCATAAGAACAATGGAGGCAGGGGTTTTGATCATTGCTTTCCATATTGATGTGTCCTCTGATCCCATGATTCTCCTAATGTATACCCAGCAAAATGCAAAAACATATATACAAAGAAGACTTGTTGAGAAGACAAACACAAAGAAGAATCGGTAGTTTCTCTGCAAGGGAAAAAAGAGTGTATTTTGATGCATCAAAAAACTTAGACCAGCATTTAGAGCAACACAGAATCCAGACTCTTGTTGCCAGTAATATCTAACTGGTAAATAATTTGTAATAAATTTAGCTTCTTATCAAATCATTGGCCATAGCTACAGTAATGCAACTCCAATAAAAAATCACTTACCAATCCAATACATTGCCCAACCCAGGGGCAGTGATGGTCAAATCGTTCAATGCAATTATTGCAAATGGAACAATGCGAGCAGCGTGGAGGTCTGTAAAGCATGCATGTGTCACAATACTTAATCTTGACAGTCATTCCATTGACCTGCACTTCTTTAATTTGAGGCAAACGCAACTGAGGAGTTAGACCAGCCCCACCATCAACTGCTCCATCAAAATTTTCAGGCTCTGGGGGATGTGCATTGCGTGGAATTATGCCAGGATCTCTTCCAGAGGTTAGCAGGAGAAGAACTAAAATCTGTAAAATTGTATATTTATGAGGTTCGAGTTCTGTACTTTAGAAATTCTACATAAATTATCTTGCACATAAGACAATGCTGAAAAACTCTAGAAAGAGAGAGAGACAGAGAGACTCACATAAACAGTGAATACAACAGCAATAACCATTACTGATATTCTCAGATGATCAGAAAAATCATCCATTAGTTTTCTGGCAACAAAGACACAGAAAACTGCAACTGGAGCAATAATCAGGAATACAGTCAGGAAAAGGGACCTAACATCCGGTCCAAAAATAAAACTCCCCTGAAGGAAAAAAATCTGCAAAAGAGCAAAGGAGAATTAAATTTAAACTTTTCAGGCAGACCTTGTACCCATCACAATTTTTCATTGGATTACCATAAGATTAATTTATCTCAGTCCTTGAAACATGCGTTCGCCATATCATGAAACAAGAAAGTGAGTTGAGCGAATTTCAAGATCTTCTACAACGTAAGTTTACCGAATCAATGAGCTTTTGATCAACAATGGAACTCTTGGTCTTACAATGAGTTACAACAGAAGAATTATTTTCCGTTTTCTTTTTCCCATGCTTCCCCCTCCCTTTTTTTTTACAAATATTAACTTTTCTCCCAATCAAAATTTTACCAGGTTGACAAAATGTTCCACAAAATATAGCTCATGAAAGCAGAACAGTAGAAAAGAGTTTGTTCAATTCAACTACATCTTCCATTTGGCATCGAATCCATCTCTAATATTCAACGGAAGCACAATTCACCAACACAATGCGTCCTCATCTTGTTCTAAAAGTGAAGTTGAGAACCAAAAAACAAAGAAGAAAAAACAAAAACAAGAACGAACAGAAAGAATCTGAAGGGGGAGTGAAGAAGGCGGAACTCACATTACTGCCTTTCCAAGTTTGAAAAACTCGCAAGTCAGCCGACGCGCCGCGGCCCGGATTGGATCGCTGCGGTGGCGGAGGAACCACGTACATTTCTAATCCCAGATCTCCAAACCCAAAGAACTCTGAAACCGAAGATCATAAAAAAGCCCCCCCCAGAGGCAGCAAGTGCAAGCAAATGTCAGTTCGAGAGCTTCAAGAAGTTGCTCCGCCTCTCTCTCTCTCTCTCTCTCTCTCTCTATCCAGGGTTTCGCGACGTTCCGGCGAGCTTCAATCGGCTCATCGCGACGGTCCAAATGGCCGGGGATGGGGGTGGCTCTTTGCACAGGGTACGTGGGATATTCTCTGATGTGTCGCACGTGTGTTTTTTTCTGTTACAGAATTGGGAGAGTTGACGTGGTAAGTTTTTGGTGGATCAGTGAAGTTGATCGTTAACCCCCCGCCCGGTGTCACGGGGTCATTCCCTCTTCCCGTGCTCTCATGGACCCGTGTGACACCCTCCCCCACGAACCCCAAATCCTTCGACGACAGAGCGACAGAGAAATGTGAACGTGGACGTTCAAATGGATACTGTAAGAATGGAATTTATCATCTTTGCATTTATTGAGATTATAATTCAATTTTTCATAAAATTGTATTATTTAAATCATAATTTTAAATAAAATCATTTTATACTCAATCATAATAATTATTATATTTAAAATTTAATATTATGTCTCTACACATTAATTATTTTTTTTAAAAAATAACCAATAAATTTAAATGTAAATTCAAAATATATATTAAAAATTAAAAAATAAATAAATAATATATGTAAATTATAAATTTAATATTTTAAAATTTTAAATTAAGATATAATATTAAACACTAAATTTTATTTAAGTTTAATGTCTATTTTATTTATTATGAAAATAAATAAATAAATTATTAGATGCAATCAACTGCGTTGATGTTATTTAGAATGCTTGCGTGGCACTTAAAATATATATATATACGGCTTAGAATTTTTTACTCAATAGGACTTAAGAGTCTAATAAAGCATGCTACAACCGCAGTAGTGACGCCATTTTATGTGGGGGGGGGGGAAAGGGAATATTACAACAGTCAACTCGATTCCAATTGAGAACACTTGGCACTTTTTTAAGCCTCCCCTGGTGATTGACCTCTTTCGGCGGCGGCAGTGATTTTTGAAGGGCACATTGGCCGTCCTCCCCATTGGAGCAGCGAGCTAACTTAAGTTGAGAGAAATTCTTCCCACAATAAATGGTTTCGTATACCTAAAGATGACTAATACACACACACATATATAGTTGTAACTAATCATATAATATTTACTTGAAATTTTCAAGGCCGTTCCACTAAAAAAGTTATGTAAAAAAATAACGGTTGATAATCTTTTTATATTATTTTCTAAACATTATGTTATTGACTAAGCGTAAACTTGCTCCCGCTGACTAGTGACTACAATTTTGGATGTGACTACTAATCTTGCAATATCATCTCCAATTTATGGCGCAGCGTCTTGCATAATATGAGCAACATCTCAGATTCATGGCAATAAGAGAAAAAGAAACCAGAAGTACACTTCTTTAGAGTAACAACAAAACGGGGAAAAAAAAAAAAAGAAGAAGAGAGAGAGAGAGAGAGAGAACTTTGAAGGAGCTTAAATAGGAGTTACCATATGATTTAGAAAAATTAAATGCCAATTTACAGAAATGAAAAATGCTATATCTCAATATTTTTTACGGAAAATAAAAAGGTCTGAGGCCCCCAGAGTTATTACAGGACAAAGAAAATGAAGATGTTGTTGCTGCTGCTTCCCCATTTGTTGGAATGCTGTCACGGTTTTTCATTGCAGCGCTAGACCTTTCTTCCTTTCCCATGCTTAATTTGCTAGGCCAGCCTCCGGAGGAATGGTCTTCAAAGCTATTGTCCATGCTGAATTCTATTCACCCAACTGTAGGAATGAACAAAAAAATAAGCCTATGTAATAGTGCTCTGAAGTTTAAGGACCTTCTTACAATTTATCTTCAAGGAGCATGAAGTTATCACCAGTAAAGCTAAAACTTGTGATTCTTCTTTAACGTGTCCTACTTGGAAATGGGTAACATAAGTGAATGATCAGACAATCTACTATAAGTTGATACCTTTCACTGGCACTCTTTTCCCTGCAACTCTCTCCCCATCTCTTGGCCTCTGCCACTGCATGGTCCCGATCTAAATCCTTGTTCATAATCATTTCTGTTTCACTTAGAGAGAAATCAATCTCAGGCCACTTGACACCTAACTCCCCGGGATCCTTGGGTACATATTTACGTGACACCAAATAATCCATGGCAAGCACCAAGTCACTTGACGAAGGGCGTAAGTTGACATTTTTACTGAGACAAAATGCTGCTACCTCTACAGCCTTCTTCAAGGCCGAGTGCGAATACTGACCTTTCAGCAAGGGATCTGCTAATTTTGAATAGTTGCTGGAGTCTTTCATCAAGGGAAGTGCCTACATACCACCAACATATTAAAGACAGCTAAGTATGGAAAAGTTGTAACATTGTTTGCTTGAAAGGTAAGTAGGTGTAATTAGGAACTTTTAGCAAATTAATCTGATCATAAAGCAAAGGCCAAAACCCTATTCTTTTTTTGTGACTAAAAGCATCAAGATCTTCCATTCATAATGCTACCAAAACAGTCACATGCCACGGTAATATGCTTGCTTTGAGACCTCAACAAAAGTACTTTTGGGGCTAGCTGATGAGATATTCAACTGATAGGCTCAAAACTAATCAATCTATAAAGAGGGACAGATCAGACTTCGGTCATCATAATGAAGAAGCAGAATGATCCAACATCAGACATTGTGGTTTTCTTTTTTTAAAAAAATACTGTTTGCAAATCCTAGGCATATTAACTTGACATCATTAAGTCAACTTACATGATTCTTTGACAGATGATCCAACAAATGCAAATACTGTTGGCCCCAAACTTTGCCTTATCTTTTGGGCTAACAATCATCAATTTGTTTGTTCAATCTGATTAACTAGAATTAAGTCAAAAGTGTTACCCAAGTAGTGAGATCCACTGTGTGACCATTGAGCTCCTGCAATGCCCTACGCCCTGTAATCAGCTCCAGCAAGACTATTCCAAAACTGTAAATATCAGTCTTGGTGGTCAATTTTCCAGTTTTTGCATACTCAGGGGCACAATAGCCATAGGTACCCATGACCCTTGTGGAGACATGGGACTTATCTCCACTTGGACCAAACTTTGCAAGCCCAAAATCAGAAAGTTTTGGTTCAAAGCCCTCTTCCAACAATATGTTAGATGATTTTAGGTCTCTGTATATGACAGGAGGATTTGCACAATGCAGACAGTCCAATCCTTTGGCTGTACCAGCTGCTATTTTAATCCTTGCATTCCAGTCAAGAGGCTTCATGTCAGGTGTAAGATCTGCATGTGGACAAGGCAGACATCACTTACATAAAGAGAAGAAGCAGATCTATGCGAGATAAGTCTACACCATATCAGTCAAACTAAATACTAGAAATATTCCGTCACACTTGTTAAAATACAGGAAAATCTTTTGATGCAATTTCTAGTTAGCGCCCTACTGAAGGACAATAGAGAAGTAGTTCATTTGAGATTGTTTGGCCATGCTAAACCTAGGAATGTAGATGTAACAGCTCAGATGGTGGACAAATTCAATCAGAGAAATAAAAGGGAAAAAGAGAATCTAGAATGGCTTAAGGTATGTGGATTGAGAAGGCTAATTTTTCTCAGTTGATTGAGTTTTGGGACTGTTTCACTGTGAAACTTTCTGTTTCTGGATAAGACACTAGAGATTCTTTGGCAGAAACCACTTTAAAAGAAAATTGAGTTCTGCAAAATCCTTCCCTGAATTGTATTATCTGACAAGTGTTTCAGACCATCTTGTTTGAGAAGCTAAATATCATGTGATAAAATCAGAAGTAAACCAATAAAGACATTACCAAAAAGGTGAACCAAGAAAGGCATTACCAAATAGGTGACCTTCCAAGGATCCCAAGGGCATGAATTCATAGACAAGAAGCCGCTGATTCCCTTCAGCACAGAAGCCAATCAGGTTGACAAGATTAGGGTGATGCACTAGAGAAAGCATGAGTACCTCCACCAGAAATTCCTTGTCCCCTTGGAAACCTGAAGGATCTAGCTTTTTAACAGCTACAACCTGCCAATAAGTAGGTTAGTTCTGGGAAAGAAGGGACTTCATTCACCAAACGCATTACAAAACGAGTGACACTACCTGATCAGTGGCTTTTAACTTCCCTTTAAAAACAGAACCAAATCCACCACTTCCAATAAAAGACTCTGGACTAAAATTGTTAGTAGCAATTTCCAGCTCTTCATAGGAGAAGGTCAGAGCACTATTAGGAACATCTGACCCAGCCTTTGGAGCAGAAACTTCATTTCTCATGTCCAAATTGGACTTCGATGCTGGCTTCCATCCTTGTTCTGTATTATGTGTTATACAAGAGCACTAAGTTTTACCATTGCCACCAAAAAACTAAACATGAAAACTGTCAACAAATCAGAACTACAACCGAATGAGCATCTAAACCATTTCAACACGTATTGTGCTAACGCTCTATCTTGCAAACCAGCAACGAGCTTCAGCTATTGAAAAAACCAAAAGAAGAGAAAAAAAAAAAAAAGAGTACTTGATTTCATCAGTAAAAGTGCTTGCTGAGACATTCGTGAAGTAATTCGAATTGGCAAAAGATAATTCGAGCAAGAAAGAGAATTGGAAACAAGAAATGAGGGAAAAATATCAGGAAAGCGAAAATCTTGTTTGATGGGGGGGGGATACCCTGCGCAAATCAAACCGAAACATACACAGTGCGAGAGAAAAACATACCCACAAGAAAAAATGAAACCACAAAACGGGAACGACTCACCTTGTGATAGCTGTTTCTTCTGCTTCGCCTTGAAGAATCCGAAACACGGACAGTCACCCCCCATTTTTACAATCCCAAAACACGAAGGCAAAGACAATAAATTAAACAGAACCAAAGTTTTTTAACACTCAAATCCCACCAACCCACCGACCCCGCTTAGAAAACAAACAAACAAAAAATGAATGTTTCTGCATTTTGGGGGTATCTTTTGGGTAGTGGGTCATGATCGTGGCTTCCGCTTCTGTTTAGATCGCCCCTTTTATAATTTAATTTGGTGTGCAGTTGTGTTTGTGCGTGCACGCTTTCCGCCACCGGTCATTGGCATCCTCCTTATTCATCTTTTTATATATATATATATATATAATTATTATTATCGATATATATATATATATATATATATATATATATATAACTTCTATTTTATTTTCTTTATGTGATCAAGTTTTTTTTTTTATAAATTGATAAATTAAGAATAATAAAATATATCATAATTATACAATTTTTTAATAAAAAAAAGAACAAAATAAAAGCACAACGTACTTGGCTGCCTGCATTTTACATATAATGATAGTAATAAATAAACAAATAAATAAATAAATAAAACCAGGATATAATAATAAGAGAAGAACCTGAGTTTTGACTGATGTAATAACCCATTTGGATTGCGATACATTATAAATTTGAATAATTATATCATATCATTATAATATCTTTAAATTTACCCAAAAGAATAATTATAAAACTTGCATAATCATATCATATCAGATTCTGCTAAAGAGAATCTTAGATTTTAGCAAGTTTGAGCGAGTCGTTGTCGAACATGTTCCCCTGTCCTTCCATTTAAACCAACTCCGCGTTAGAGAGATACGTTTTTATGGCAGTTTGCTGGGTCCAAAGATGATGATAGATACTAATAGAATTTTATAATAGTCATTTTTTAAAAAAAATTTTATTTAGAATAATTAATTTATACATTTTATGTTTAAAAAATTAAAGTAGTAGTGATAGTAATAAAATAGTAGCATATAAAAGTAATAAACATTGTACAATTCCCCCAATTTTTTTTTTCTTTTTTGAAAAAGAAAAAGTTTCTTTCTTTTTTATATTAGCTCATATAAAAACTTAATTTATTAGGATGTATAATTATAATTAATACATTTTTATATATAATAATTAATTATAATTAATAATTATGATAAATTAATATTTATTTTATATATAATTTACTCGTTTTTTAAAACTTTTTTTTGTTCTTTTTTTTTTTTTTTCGGTAAAGATAATAAGTTACAACAGCCATTAAAATCATTCCAACTTGTACCTCGAATCATGACATTAAAAATGAATGTTTCTTGACTTTCCTCCTAATAATACAATACAATTTGCTTTCTTTCCTTCGTTCCCTCCTTAATGCAAGCAATCTTGACTTGTGAATGCGTGCCAATCTTCTTGCAGTGCTGCAGCGTGCTCAGTCACCTCTGTTCCTTCCTTCAGATCTCGGTGGGTTTCCACCAGTGACCAAAAACAAAACCAGAAAAGGTACCATAGGAATATGCGTCGGTAGGATTCTCGACTCAATCTAGTAGCCCGGGCAAATATAAAGGAGAAACATTTACAAAATTACAACAGTTTTCACCCCATTTTTTCTTGAATTACAAAAGGATCGAAGATAATTCTCATCAATTGTGCCGAAGCCAGAGAGTTTGACGCCAAATACTGCTAATCTACGGATGTCCCGAGGAATGGGGGACTGCCAAAGACCATCCCACCAAGCTGGAGGGAGTAATGGTGTGCGAGCACATTGACTTGGCTGGTTCGGACAACTCAATGGACCGGCAAACCTATTCCAAACATGTCCCCACCCAACCTGCATCTTCAAACCTCCCGCTAGCAAATTACTTTGGAAGCTGCTTAAGAATGAAAAACTAGAACCTGTAGAGTTCTCCCCTGTAACAAGAAAAAAGGGCATCAGGTGCTACAGCAGCGTTTCATCAAAGAAAGGCCCAAACACACATAAAATACACGAGATTAAAAGATGGACGGATCACCAAGGTTGTTTGATGCAGCCAGTGCTGCTACTAACTGAGCATAGGTAGTCCCCACACGTCTGTGAGCCCCAGAAACAACAGCATGTTTTGCATGTGATGCAAGAAAGAAGTCTACAAATGCAACCCATCTAGGTGCAGGACCCCAGTCCCTCGCACGGAATTCCAACTTGTGCAATTTATTATCTTCACGCGAGATGTTCCCTTGGAAGTTTTTATAATCAAATTGAAGAACCTGAAAAAAGGAAAGTGATTTATGATCAGGAAGCGACAAAGTTTGAAAACTTTTGAAGGCTCAAATTTGAGCTTTGATTTGAGCTAAAACAAGGATTTCAGTTGGGGAGGATAATTAACTCAATCAACAGCGGTAGGGAGACGTCTAGGATAATTTGCTGCAAGTTGACATTTCACCAAAGCAGACTAAAGAACGGACAAAAGAAGGTATAGATTGAATAGACGATATGCTTTTGTATGTCACAGAAGCATAGTCATTTGCAGCATAATTTTGTAAAGGAGATAATTACCTCTGCAAATTTACTTATGTCTGTGATAATGCTTCGAACAAAAGCAGGGGTATCTGATATCAAAACCACTCTAGGTTTTGACGTATGGTGAAGATTCTGCACTGCTCTCTTGATGCAGTTCAGTGCTGCCGTCACAGCTCTTACAGGCCTGAAATACAGGGCACAAGGACATTATCATATAAGGTCAAACTATCATAAAATAGGCATCTCGGTTCCCAAAAGAATACAGTTCAAAAAGTGCAACTAGCAAGCATCCACCATCTGCCTGAGCCCTATAAAGTTAAACGCAACCATCTTCTTATCAAGAAACTGACTAAAGATGACCGGAAACACCTGTTCATAAGCATCCGCATGTGCAAAGAGACATCAGGATCTATCCCACCACCGAGAATCCAGTTGACTGCTTCCTGCACATCTTTTGATGGGAATATAAGTGCTTTCATCAGTTCCCCAAAAACATTAGGCCGAGAATGTAGTTGTTCTGTCTGACCAAATATATCGATAGCAGCATTCCTCATCTCGGGGTGTACATTCTTCAAGAAGAACTGACTGGCCACAGCATCCGTAGTATTTTGAAACCTACAGTCCTATAGTTAGATAAAAATGGGCATTGTCCAGAATGGTTAATATAAATATCCATAGGATTTTCATTACCATATGATGGGCTGGGCCCATTTCCTCCAATTGCTACAAAGGACATTTGATTTTGCAGGCTTCTCAAAATCATCAATTCTCATAACCAGATGCCTTCCATATTTATGCACGCACCCATTTTTTTTCCAAAGATGCTTCACTTCCTTCAATGTGAAGGAATGATTTGAATAAGATATATAATCACCAAACGGATACCTACCCCTGAAGCAAACAAATATAGCCACAGTCAGCGCCAGAAAAAGAACGAGTATTATTACATGTTTGAATAAATTCACTCTGAGATGCCCCAAAGACTAGTGCTTGAGAACCAAGAGGAGACTTTGGTCTAAGTCCAGTTTGGTTTATTTTCCTCATAAGCAGGGTGAACTGGAACATTAATATGCGTTTGTGGCATAAACCCAAGACAAGCAATATACTTTGGTGCTTGGTACTGTAAATAGAAGGCGAGACCATGCAACCAAGAAGATGGAGACCGTAAAGGAACCACAATAAAGCACCATAAAACAAAAACAACCTTTTGCTGACAATTTTAACTGTAACTGAAATAAGAAAAAGAAAGGCTTGAGAAAGAACCAATATGCCTGGTTTGACCAATGATCAAAGACCGGTTCAACATTATACTCAATGCCGCTGCATTCAAGATCTTGTACATTTCATTTCCAAAACCTGCTTCAGAAGCTTTCCCCAGTACAAAACCATGTCTGCAAAACTTCTCCGGAGGAAGATCTCGAACACTTGAAGCACCTAAAATAGAACCAAATTCATCATTAACAAGCATATTATGAGGCGAATAGTTAGTTTTTATTCAAAACTACTAAGTAAATAAATACTAAAAGTGTAGCTGATGGCTACAAATAAGTGATGATAAAACAACATAGTCCAACAATATTCTAAATAGCATATGACTAACTGTTATAGTTTAATATGAGATACATTTTTGGACCTCACCTAACAGTTTAATCTTTCAAATTAAATAGTTTCTTAACATGATATCAAAACATCCATAACCAAGATATCATGAGTTCCAATCATGCTGCCCTCATTTTTTCAATTGATTGTAAATTTCTGCAAGGTAGGTCTGTGCTTAAACTTTTGGACAAAATGATTTCTTTATACTAACATTAAGAAAAACGGACTAATTGTGATACATTAGATTAGCAAATCTATTTTTGGGAAAATTTGTTTACAGTTGGCCAGAATCAGAATGCATGAAGTGCAACCTGAAAGTCAAGCTCTTCATGACCTTCATTCTATGGTGTCAACAAAAAATCTGTCTAAAATGCTCTAACATTGTATAAATTTTCGAGTATGGGTTTTTGTTGATAAATATTGTCCATAGAGAGCTACTCATCTCTCACTGTTTAGTTGAAACATAGTCTTGGGGAAATTACTCTATCCATACGTCAGCTAAATAAAGTTACATGCAGACAAAAGGAAAGTGTCTTTTGTTGGCCTTATTGGCTTATTAGAAACAATGAAGTCTCCCCAATCTTCACATCCCTCGTGACTATCCGGGAAAAGCAATCCAAGCTTGGCTTCCTACCAGCATCTCTGCAGCAGATTACCAGTTTACCAGCTTTTGTACTTGCACAAATGCTGGCAACCGTAATTAACTTTTTCAAATGCCTTCGCAATCATTCATTTGATTGACAATACTACATAATCTAACCATACCCAAAAACTGCAAAGAATTCCAAAAATGCTGCGGACTAAGTTGGGCAAATTTCGCAATGTTCTACTCACTCTATCAATTTCTTTTGTCCTAAGATTAACGCCTTCTAGCAATCTTACATTTTCTTTGTTTTTGCGTGCAAGAGGTGTTATTTTCCCCTTTTCTCATCGTGTAGTGCCTTGCTTTAGCAAGCCATAGTAATTACAAAATGGAAAACAACGTCCAAAAGCCAAACACAGATTCTGAATTTCCTTTTTTCAAAATTTTATTTCGTTTTGCAATACTTATCCAGAACCGAAATGTATCAGGCATAGTAAAAATCCCCAAAAATAAAAATCTTCATCGCCGGAATCACTACGAATTAAAAAAGAAGAAAAAATAAAAAAGGATGATCAGATTTTTCTTTGTGAAAAAGAAAAATGAAGTAGAAAAAAAGCAGATACCATTTAAAGCGAAGTGGCTTTTGACGATATTTCTGAAACGGAGAGTCTCCTTCCACGGCATCGTCTTGAAGCTGTTGCCCATTTCTTCAACCGTAGCACAAGATTGCGAACCTCTGCCGCTTCTCTTACTCCGACTGCTAATATCCACGTCTGGCGGAACGGCACCGCCGCTGACACCGCCAACTGTCGGAGAGTCCAAGTTAGAGCCGAAGCCAGAGTCACGGTCTGAATCTGTTTGGCCTCCTCCTCCTGCTGCCACGGATTCGTTTTCTACTTCTTGGATGTTGTTGCCGAGAAAACCGGCGCCGGATTGCGGAGGATCCACAGATCTCAGTGTGAGGCTCAACAAGCCAACGCTGGCGAACATGGCAACTGCGATCAGAAATGAGTGTACGGAGACCCTTATCCTCCTCCACCCGTGATTACGCTTCATTATCTTCTTGATTTTCGCTTTTCTTTTTTCAATCAAATATACCAAATAAAATAAATCTTCTTCTTCTTTTTTTTTTTTTTTTCTCCTCACGTTAAAAATCGGAAGCGACCAACGGAGAGACGAAGGCAGTCGGAGGAGGCCACGGTGAGCACAAATCCATTTCTTTTATTATCATTATTATTTTGTTTTTTTTTTTTTTCTTTTTCTTTAACAGATATTCAAACTGAGAGCTTCAAGCTCGGCCTTTTTGGAAGCTGTGAGGTTGACTCCTTTTACATATATTACATGAAATCGAAATTAAAAGTTCATTCCATATCCGAGGGGTAGGTTAGTAATTTAAGTTGGCGCTTTCGGGACCGGGGAATCCAAAAATTTTCGGATTTGCGCATTTTTATCTTCGGCTTGTGCGAACGGTAGAAAGAAAGAAAATTGCATTTTCTCGCAGATTTTCCTCAATCCCCTTACTATTTGAAATTTGAAATATTCTGTCATCGGATGAAAATAAATAAATAAATGAATTTTACTTAAAATGCTAAAAAAATTAAAGTTATATGATTAAATTACAAAATTTTCAATCCTTTGTCTTTTGTGCACACGAATTAAACATAAAGATAAAAATTACCGCACGATATCTATTTGCCTTAATCAATAAAAATAGCATGCCATACAACCATCGGAAGTGACTTAGTGACTGGATACCTTCTTTTTTTTTATATATATATTAATTTAAATTTAAATTTATTAATATTAAAATTAAGTATTAAAAAATCATTTAAAACTAAGTGGCATTCGACAGTATATTTTTATGGGAATATTAAATACAAATATTAATAATTAATTTTTTAAATTCATATGTATAATAATTAATATATTTGTAATGTAATTTTTATTAAAAAATTATCATGCTATTTACAGTTAATTATTTTGTGAGAGATACACGGGTAAAATACGTTGCTACTTTCACCCCCCCTATTTTTTTTTTTTTTCCTTTTCTTCGAATAGCTCGTATGGTTTTACTGAAAACAAACCCTAAACAGAGCACAAAACTAGAGATAGGCCACACTCATCAAGATGGTTTAATTGTTTTATTTATTTATTTAAAAGATTGACAATCGAATAAAATGCGAATGTATTTAAATGATCTTCTCAAGGATAGTTTGAAAAAGAGAGGAAAAGAAGGAACACCGATTAGAGTTAAGAAAACAAAGGGAAGGGCACAAAACAGAAGACGAGAAGGGACAAAAAAGGTTGTCCCTCGAAGCGACGACGTTTTGCTCTGAAAAAGCGTGGTTACCCTCTACACAAACGGCATCGTTGTTAGATTTGCCTGCTGAACCCGCAACTCGGATTGGATTCCGTGCGTGATGCGTCCGTCAAAAATCACGCGACGTCTGTCAGGCTAACGTACTCCCCCCAACTCACCGCGGGGTATTTTCGGAAAGTTAAAACGATTCACACGACCAACGCACACAGAAAGAAACGAAAAGCCACCAAACCAAGCTCAATACTGCAACCCGAATTGCCCTGCCCTGCCCCCGAACGGAAGAAGAGAAAAAAACTTCCGAGATAGAGAGCTGAGCAAGTTCGGGTTCGAACTACTCCAATTCTTCAATTTCCTCCAGAAAATAAGTTAAAGCTTTCGAGCTGTCTGGATTTTCACCGGTGCGGTTGATTCTTGCTGACAGAGCAGGTTCTTGATTCTTTTTTTTCTTCTTCTTCTTCTTCTCTACAAAAATTCGCTATCTAGGTCGTTTTCGTTGTTACTTCGGTGTGTAATTGTGCTGTGCTGTCTTTGTTTATTCTTTATTATTATTATTTGTTCTTTCTAAAATTATAATTTTATCGAATTTGTCGTGATTACTATTTTTGAATTGCCAATAGTGGACCAAAGATCGTAACAATTAGAAGAGAAAGGATGTTTAGGGTTCTGAGCAATGCCTGTCTGAATGCATATTTTATTTTATTATGTTTTGGTAGGATTCAAAAGGAATTTAATAAGACTTTAGACAAAAGTAAGAAACCTTTTACTTAATTTATTTTTAATTTTGGTGTCCGTTGTCTGATTAATTTTATTTGTTACCTGACATCCGAAGTTTTGCGTGTTTGATTATACCATATTAGTCGTAATCATTTAAAAGTTATTAGATTGGCACAACTCACTGTTGTTATAAATGATCATCTTTGCCAACTCTATTTGTAGGTTGAGTATGTGAAAACTGCTTTAATGCCTGCTTTCTCTGCTAGTATGTATAGATTTGATGCCTTCTTATGGTGAATTTTCTCCCAATTTGGCTCCTTTCATTAATAGCTTACAGTTGGCCATCCATTCCCCTCTCCTTTTCTCTTCCCCTCTCTTGTTATTGGTTGTTAATCGATTGCTGTTTGGAATACAAATGACATTCTTCTCCTTTTCCTCGTCACAATGTGGAGCCGCCACCGAGTTCAACCCATTTACACGGAAAAGTTTCACTTTTCAAAGTGCATCATTCTGTGACTTCGTTAAACATTTTAGGATTTTGGGCTGCTAGCTGTCAAGGCGCTTGGAAAGTGAGGCTCCAGCTGCCTGGGGATAAAACTTAAATTCAAGCGAGAGTTTATGGTTGTAAACTGTGTAATTTCTACCTTGAAGTTCTTTGTTTTGAGTTCTGTGGTTTGAATCTTGTTGAGTAGCAATGTATTTACGATTTTTTTTATTTCATTTTCACTTCATAGTTTATTTTGCCAAGCTCCTTCAATGTTGGAACTGAAAGAAGGGGTTCTATTCTAAATCTGAATCTGTTATCCTCTGCCATCTTGTTTTATTGTGTGTTGATTAACCTCCGACATAGTGAATCCAGATTTACTAATACCTTTATCTTGTTTTCTTCTCATAAAAGGTCTCTTCTCCTTGCTTCAAAGCCCTGCTCTGTCTGGTGCTTTATTTGTTGACAGAATCAATGGCAAGTACATTTAATCCACAGATTCTAGTGGATAAACTAGCCAAGCTCAACAACTCACAGGCGAGCATAGAGAGTATCCTGTTGATATAAATATTGATCGATATTTCTCTTCCTATTTCTGTCTAGAAAATTTTTACTCTGCTTGATGGGTTCTTACAGTGAGTTCACCTTCCATCATTAAAGTCTGATTGGTAATATTTTCTGAGCAAATACTCACCTTGTTCCTTTGGTTTGTGATTCTTTATAACCAAGGTGCATTATGAATCTTATGATAAAGGCGATGGTATGTTTAATTTCTGGAGAACTCCATCAGATTGCTCTTCATATGTTATTATTGCTCATGGTTTTTCCTCATTAAGTGAAATGCACCTAGAATATTGATTTTTAAGGAGTAGCTTCAGTGGAAAAATTTCTTGTTTAGTTTTCTTTCTAATTGGTGTACGCACAGATGTATCAACTTTTGGTTCTTCTATATTATCATCTATAATCATCAATGCTCAATGGTTCCCCAATTGCTATCCTTAATATGCCATAAGCTTTATCTCATTGGTGTATATTCCATATGAATAAAGCAAAACAAGTTGTTGAAACATGGGACAGGCAATATCATTGTTCTCCACATGACCAAAGACTGGCTTTTCTCTATTTGGCAAATGATATTTTGCAGAACAGTCGTCGAAAAGGTTCAGAGTTTGTTGGGGAGTTTTGGAAGGTTCTTCCAGACGCTGTCCGTGATGTTGTTGAAAATGGTGATGAGTTTGGAAGAAATGCTGCACTGCGTTTGGTACTTAATGCTCATTGTTTTGTTTCTTGTTACTTTTGGTCATCCTGTCTTGTTAATGTCCTTCTGTTATTTTTTAGTTTACATAAAACTTTTATTAGTCTGACATTAGAATTGTCATGCAGTGAGATCATTATGGTCCAATATTTAAGTAATTTAAACATGAAATCAAATTACAAACTTTCAAACATGGCTAGGTAAGTGAAGGAATGTGCAACCACTTCGTATTCACAAATAATGAGAATTCAATTCTGACTAGCAGACTTGGAAGGTGAGTGTGGTCAATGGTGAGCAAGAGATGCTTATGCTCGTATGTTTTAATTAAATTCATGGTCACCCATTATGGTTAAGAGCTTTTCATGGATACTGTATCATTTCAATTTGCCACTGGAGAACTTTTTTGCATTCTAATTTTTTTTCGATCAACCCTCTCCCATATTTGTAACTGTAAAATCCAATATTAGTTACACTATTTTGGAGATTAAAATGAAATTTTATTGCAAAAAGAAAATTGCCATGAACATTTAGATGGATGTCTTTTGAAGGGCTGGATTGAAATCAATAGAAAGCATAGATCTCCAGTGGCAATGTGAAGCCAGAAGGGGGGTGACTTTGTTAGGATGGTTCAGAATTGGTTTTCCTACATATAAAACTTGTTTATCTTTGTGTGAAACAATTTAATTTCAAGATAAGTATCTTAGCTCTACCGATATTACTACACAATTTTTTTAAATTAACCATGCCTGATGATAGGGCTACATATATTGCTGTTGGCACACATGCTTCTGTACCTTGGTTCTTCAATGCTTAGTTGATTTGATATTTTTTAGATGTGGGATACACGCGTTGCTTCCTGGATCTGAGTAAATAACATTTTCCATAGGTTACGATTTTCCAAAACACTTGTAAGATATGTGCGTACTTATTTAAATATACACATTGTCATTTACAAATGCCTCCTTCATCAATTATTTCATGATTGGCTTATAATTCTTCTGGCAGTTTCATTTCTACCATTTTTAATTGCAGATTAGTATCTGGGAAGAGAGAAAAGTTTTTGGCTCCCGGGGGCAAATTCTTAAGGATGAGCTTTTGGGAAAGAAAATGGAAAACAGTACTAGAAATGGGAAGCAAATGGGCCTCAAACTGGTAATTGGAATTTCCACTGCTGATTAAAATTTTCATTTGCTGATACTCTTTTGTTTATTCTGTATGATTTATTTTTTTTTTAAATCCTTTTGAACAGAAGCAGCCTGCTGGA
The DNA here is from genome assembly GCA_019804595.1 of Bruguiera parviflora. Lineage (NCBI taxonomy): Eukaryota > Viridiplantae > Streptophyta > Magnoliopsida > Malpighiales > Rhizophoraceae > Bruguiera > Bruguiera parviflora. The sequence continues at coordinate 6,025,858 of CM034054.1, read as the reverse complement.
AAGGCGTTGGACAAGATTGTTTCAGGTTTTCAAGTTATTTATGGTGGCCAGATAGACGAAGACCTAGTATTGAGCAAATGCAGGAATGCAATTAGCTGTTTTGAGAAAGTTGATAAGGAGATTGGTAGTGATATTAATTCAGGTATTACTTACATACAGCATCATATCGTAACTACAGAACTTGTGTCCTTGTCTCTTCTCTTTCAGAAGTTTCTTTGCCTCTAAACTTATTTCCTTTTTTCAATGCCCTTAAATGTGGTGTTTTTATGCCTATACACACATGTTTACTTGTCTACGCAGTTTTGAAAACCTGAATGGGGCAATTGGGGATGAAAATGTCACTTCAGTTGTTGGCTGCCTTTGACTGAGTTAAATTGCATGTTGTCATGAATTGAACAGTTGAGACATCTTTGCATGTACCACATTGAAGACAGAATGTTGTGGTTCTCTTTCTTTTACTAGATATGATTAAGCAGTTTGATCCGCATTTCTTTTAAAAGTTTGTACACGTGTTTCCATGTTGTCCACAAGTTTTCACATTCCATCTTAACCATCCTTTCTGCTGAGCAGGCTTATACCATGGAGTTGCATTTGTGGAAGAGTTGCAGGGGCAGCATACTGTTTTGAGGGATAGCATTGAACAAATGGCAGCCATTGAATCATCAAGAGCAAGTCTTGTGTCTCATCTGAGGGATGCTCTTCAGGAGCAGGTTGGCTGTCAGATTACTTATATTTTTGATGATTTCATTTGCAATAATGATGGCATATTAAAGTGGTCAATTTTCTAACAGGAATCCAGGCTGGAACAAGTCCGTAATCAACTTCAGGTTTGGAGCTCTATTATCTTGCTTGAGTTGCCTAGTTCTAAAGTTCTTAATTTAGCTGGAAAATGAAAACTCTTTTATTAATTGCACAAATAATGAAGGTGATTCATGTTTGGGCTGATTATACACACCCCCTGAAATTGCAAGCTTTTTCATCGACATGTCCTGAATTTTGAGGTCCAAATTTTAAACGTGTGATGCACTAATTATTTTACTGTGACACTTTGGATGTACTCCAAGAAAATCCTGTTGGGGGAACTAATGAAATCAGTTGAACTACATTGATTTTCTTAGGATGATGCTAGAACTTTACTTAAGCTAGCTAACCATTCTTTGCCAAGAGGCAACCCTGATTTATCATTAGTCTCTTTATTGTAATATAATACTGGTGTTACTAGTTTTATTTAATTGAAGAATGCATTCTGAATCAAGTATAATGGCCTCGCAATCTTTAAATGTATCATTGAATGTGCAATTTAAGATACTGCTTTTCATCTTTAAGCTGGTTTTCCATTTTCATATATACTTCTCTTTTAGTTTGCTTGTTCAGTTATGCATTCATTTCCCCTAGTCCTTATGTAAAGCTTTATGTTTGCTGTCGTCAAGTTCAACTACACAATAGTACCTGATAGCTTTTGTTGCAGTATGGCATGGTCATTTATACCCACTCTAATTCTTATTTTCCATCCATATGTATTGTCATGCAGGCTGCACGGACCCACTCAGAACATGCTGGTATCATCTGTGAGCAGTTGCTGCATTCTAACAATGTGCAGTTAATGGCCGAGCAAAGCTCAAAGGAAGTTAATACCTCTATTCCACCTCCAAGCTTCAATGCAGGAGACAGGCAACAATCAGCTCTACCTATGTATGCCCGTCAGCTATCTTGCCCTGAAAAAGTTGGCCACATTGAGGAAGATCCCCGCAAGTCTGCAGCTGCTGCAGTGGCAGAAAAATTAACTGCATCAACGTCATCAGCCCAGATGCTTTCTTACGTCCTCTCCTCCCTTGCATCTGAAGGTGTCATTGGTAATACAATAAAAGACTCGTCTGGTGATTATCATTCTGAAAAGAGGGCTAAGCTTGAGAATGACCAGCCATACATACCAACACAGAATCCTCAACCTCAACCTCAACTTCGGTCCTTCCAACATTCAGATTCTTTCCAGCATAGTGTCACGTCTGTCCAGCAATTGACTCCAATGGAACCACCGCCTCTACCATCATCTCCTCCTCCACAGCCACCACTACCACCAATGGCACCATATTCAATGCCTCAGTACATGCAGAATGCTGCGGGATCAATGAACGGTGTGCCATACAGCTATGGGATGTCCCAGCAACAGCCAACTTCCATGCCTGGTTATCCAGCAGTCGGGACTCCAATGACTGGTGTTGCTCCTTTCTCGATGCCTCCACCTAATTCATATCAAAATTATCAGGGTTCTGAAAGTAATATGTATAGCCAACAGTCATCCATGCCAATGGCGCCAATTTCTCGGCAATAGGTTTGTTTAGTCAGAGGTTGCTTGGAAAAACATGAAGAGATGTTTAGAGACTAGAATAGCTTATTTGTCACTCTGTATTGGGGCCATTTTACTTCTCTTTTATGCTTTAATTTATAACCTGATTAGAGTTGCAAGTGTTAAATGTTTGTAACCTGTGCATTTTAACGGATAGTTTAGTACACTTTGCTTGGATTTCCCAAGTAAACATTATTGATAGCTTTTCTGTTTATTGTACATTGTTGATTGTAGGTGACAATTTCTTTGAAATATCTACGTAGATTATTCACTCGGAAACAGATTTCCCTTCAATTGCTGCATTTTACAATGGCATATAAACGGATGCACAAATGATTTGAGTGCTGATCATTTCAAGCTAAGGTTGGAGGGTAAAAATCTCGAGACCTGGCCTGTTTAGCTAATGAATGTACTTGTTGTCAATTAAGAGACTTGATTGGCCGCGAATTACATGATACAAGTTGACCTCTTCTTTCCCATAAATCATATAGTTTCACTTCCAGGGATTTAAACGAGTGATATCTAAGCTGCCATCACAATTAAGTGATTCTTCACAACAATCTGCTTTTGACTGGACATAGAATTGGAGCTCTTCGAAGAGTCAAAGGCTGATTTAGGTGGTCACCTACGGGAAATGCCCAAAACAAGGGACAAAAAAAAAGACCCAAAGAGAGGGGGAAAAGGTGCCGAGGATGGTGGTGAATATTACTTATATTCATTTGAGATTTGGAAAATAAAAAAGAAGTAAATACAATAAAAATAACTGAATGAATGATATGAATTAGTGGAAACTTTAGGTATAATATTTATCTAATTTTTACTTATCTAAATCGTAAAATTATATAATAAACAATTAAATATCTATTAGTTATTTATTTATTTATATACTAATTAATGTTTCTTCACTTATTTTGAATGTGAATATTAGTGAGGTTAACAACATTTAGTACACGAGCATTAAATATAATTCAGAATTACTTTTATTATCCGCCCATCAAAGTGTATACCCATATCATCCATTTTGATTTCTTCATTGCAAATAAACCTTATAATTTACAATTAGTTTTTATGGAAGTTTTGTGCAGGTTTTTGGTGACAAAAGAACTTAATTGGTATGACTACTTAAAGTTTAGCTTAGTAACAAAATTAGAATTATGTGAGTTAGGCGTGGGATATCAACTAAGAAGATTTTAAGTACATTCCATATTCAAAGTGAGAGCTCTAAAGAACTTAATTGGCGTATGTTTTTGGCATATATTTAAGTCGCCGACCACTGAAACGTGATACGTATACTATATGGTTTCACAGTGAAATAGGAGACAGAGACCCTCCTTAATAAGCCATGACAGGACGGAAACACAAGGTGAGACAAAAGCACCGTCAGATCCAAGTACCGATACTACCCCCCTACATGGGTTGAACTCGTGATAATGTCAATTTCCTCATTTCTGAAGAACCACCATTACTCAGGATATATATATATATATATATATTTAAAAGGTTCAAATTCCTAGATATAATAACGGAAAACATGGCATTTTTGTCAAAAGAATGGCACGGAACCGGGCTAATCTATCGTGATTATAAAAAAGGAGCCGAAACCACTCATGCTTAACCTAGCACTAAAGATGAATTTAGGATTTTGTGGATTAGAGGCACAATATAGTGTTGGAATTCTTTAAATGTTTTTTACATTTCCAGTTAGAGCTGTGCGGTAAAACCATGCAAGATTCGTCTGAAAAGATTTTCTTGTCATGAACCAAAAGAGAGAGAGAGAGAGAGAGAGAGAGAGAGAGGCTCAGACGTTGAATTCTGATCGGGACTTGAAGAAATTCGATAATTGTGAAGTGATATATAGTGTGTAGAATTAATGAATGGATATTGATCCGACGGATTTATACTGAAGTGAATATTTAAAATTAATTCGATGGTAAAGTCATATATATACATTTTAATGATTTAACTTGGTCTCTTCAGATGATGCAATGTGATGCTAAAATCGAAGAAGAAAAAGATAAAAGAAGAAAGTAACGATAACAAGCGAAAGAAAGAAGCAGTCAAACGTTGGGCTAACTTGGGATAGTTGAGCAAATCTGGGGGAGACAAAGGCTGAGAAAAATTAAAGACATGGGTCTGATCTCACTAGAAAAGGAGTGTTGCGTCAGGCTTTGCTAGAGGGAAATCCAATCATGGCTGGAACAAAACAAAACAAAAAAAAAAAAAAAAAAAGAAAGCTAGTGGGGGGCCAATGGCATGCATGCTCACCGTGAATTCATTAACAAAAAAGCAAATTTACTCGAGAGTTTGATTATTCTTGATTAGCATGCGTTTAAACACACGGCTTAACTTATGGGTATTCCACATATATCCTCTCGGAGACAGGACTTGGGAGACAAAAGTTAAAAAAATGTGGATATCAATGCCCGTGAAGGGATCGCATGGTGTTCTCAGTCTGCCATTAGTTAACGAGTAGAATAATTGTCGTCACTCTCTATTTATTAAGAATTTCAAATTTTTATTTTGTTGTATAATTTACAGTTGGATAAACTTTTCAACAAACAGAAATGACTGTCAATTGGAAAAATTGCCTCTTAATTACACTTGTTTAACCCATATGCAAACACATCGCTCTTCGTTGTCAATTAGGCAAGTCTCGAACGAGAGCGAAGCACACTTGGGGGACGTGCAAATGCATTGGCATATCATTTTTAACGACTGTCGTGAGCGCACCCACGAGAGTGTCGCTGGCGTTTTGCGTCGACGTGTTCTCCGGCTGTCTCTAACTTCGCCGACACCCATAATCACCACACCACCGCACCCTTTTGTAATTAGTTATTTACAACGCATGTTCCTGTGAGTTCTAGGTCCGACGCTTTTGCAATAAAAAGTCTTTTGTCATTGTGTTTTTTCTTTTTTTCCTTTCTTTTTTCTTTTCTTCTGGAGGGAGCGTCTCAGCCCGAAGCCAGAGAAATTGAACCCTCGTGCCCCTCGTGCCGCTCGACTAAGCCGAGTTTCTTGGTATTCAAGGTTTTGGGTTGCCTCGTCAAACATACCAGCTGATATTTGTTTCTTTTTTTTTTTTTTTTTTTTTTTTTTTTTTTGTTGTAACATTTCGGTACAAATTAGTTTCAACCGAAGTCGGATTCGAGGTCCTCGAAGTTTTTAACGTTTTTAATATTACCCTACAAAAACAAACTCACTATAATTATACGAACTTTTTTTATTATTATTATTATTACACAATTAAAAAGAACTCGACGCATTCACGGCGCACTGTCAAGTACTTTGGACTGTGGATATTTGATAACAAGTAATGCTTACGTCATTCGTGCCACCACCCCACCCCACCCCCACCCCCAGTACAATGTGCTGCTTCCCATATGCGTTTATTTCACTAGATAAGGCAGACACAAAAAAGATGGGATATCGATTGAACTGAACTCCATGATGTTAAAGCTGCACATTCGATCACGCTCATCTTCGGCAAGCCATCGAAAAGAAGACCATCTACATTTTACTACCATATGCTCTAGCTTTTGCTGTCTCGCTTACTGTCTTTTGCTTTCGTTTGACCCAATAAAGATTAAAACAAATTTTCTGAGCCGTGTGATCGGGTTCTGACCAAAATCGACCGTTGACTGCTTTTGACTTCTTTTCTCCCTGCCGGTAAATGCCACGTCCAGTTTGTTTCTGCCCACTGACTAGCCTGCAGCCACTTTCAATATGTCGGTAGACTCTTTAAGTAATATAATAATGGCATAAAAGCAATTTAATAAAATATATATATATATATATATTTAATATTATTTTTTTGCAAAAAAAAAATTAAATAAACTGAATAAAATATGATTAATTTATACATTTTTTTTTTCCTGTCGCGTCTAAATATTGATATCTAATTTTTCTCTTAATTTTATCTCCAAATTACCCTCTGCCGCACCAAATGGCACCTCATTTGACCAGCACACGTCTCTGTAAGTTATTAATTTTTACTCACTATAGTCTAGTGACTACGGAATGTAAGATTTTAATTTTCAACCTCACTCATAATTAAATCAAATGACTCTCTCCAATTCCAGGTGAAAAAGATAAAAAACTTTTTGACTCTTACCTTGTGAATCTAACATGGCAAATCGAAGAATCCTCCGAAAGAAACAAGAAGAACGGGGTGGAGCGGATAAAAAGAATTTATAGGACACCAACAAAGTCTAGCATCTATTTTCAGTAACATAATAACGTCAATAATTTATTATTATTATTTTTTTTTTTTTTTTTTTTTTTTTACGAACAACAACAGGTTTTTACAAATCGTTATGTCTATCAATACGACACATTAATTTTATTGGCTGTGCATAGTCTACTTAGAAGATGAAAATTTTTGAGTCATGCCATATGTCACATAACCTAAAGTTTAGTAAAATTCCGAGTATTCTTGTTTATCAGAAAAGGAACCAAAAAAGAACCAAAAAAACAAACAAAAGTAGCCTTAGTAGTATGGCATAGAATTAATAGGGGAAGTCGACTAGTTATACTGAATAAAACTATATTTTTCTTCTTGCCTTTTGCAATTAAATGAAATCATAGCTGCAAAAACCAATGCCCCCCATCACTCCATCACTAAAGGAAGCAACTCACTTTTTTTTTTTGGTTATTAAAAGGAGCAAATATACGGGCTAATCTTTCTGCCAAAGCATATATATGTACGAGAGACATGCGTGCTTTGAGGCATGGAGGCCCAGCATGTGCTGACTCTTTTGATTTTTTATTTTTATTTTTTTTTTAAAAAAAAAATTTTGCATACGGCACTCGGGGACTTTAAAATGGAGTAAATCAAGTAGACATTGACCAGATTAATTTGTTTAGAAATATTCAGATTTGGTAGTAGACACGGTTGGTGGGTGTGTGCCCTATAGTTAATCTGTTTGTACAATGTATATTCATGCATATCATCTATGAAATGTATTCTTTGTCTTTAGTGTGTTTCAATATTATCAATATTAAATTATAAAGATTAAGAGCACCGCATTTTCCTTTTCATATATTCTGGTGCCAATGAAATATTGATTTTTTCGTTCAAAAAAGGAAAAATAGTGCACGAAAATCTTTCTCTTCAATAAAAGATGTAAATGAAAGTAAAACTGAAATCTAAGAACACAATTAAAGAAAGAAAGAGAAGACAGATCAAGGGCCAAATTATCATTTAGAACATAGTTTTTACGAGGATCAATTCCACCAAAAAAAAAAAAAAAAAAAGTGTTTTCACGAGGGTCAACTCGCTGAAATTGTACATTTTAGCTCGACGAAAATGGCGAGTAAGCTGAAAGTCAGAACTTTGAGCACATCGAATGCGGTAGACCGCATAATTCATGGACTAATAAATAGACTCTCCGGTGGATCAAAGAGAAACAAACAATTGTTGGTGGGAATATGTGAATCATGTTTTTTTTGGTCAAAACAAAAAACAAAAAAAAAAAAAGAAGAAGAGAAGGAAAATAGTGTTGGTGCACCACAATCTCGTTATAAAAAATTATATTAGATTTACACTGTAAAGTCCGTTAGACTGTTATATTTAACCCACGAAGTGTATGTGAATCTTGCTGTGAAGCCGAGAGGGCAACTTTAAGAACTCTCTCTCTGTCTCTCTCTCTCTCCCTCTCTCCCTCTCTCCCTTTTTGATAGATGCCTGTATAAAGTTATATAGGTTAGAACTCAGAGATTCAATGGCAGGAGCATGGTGGATAAACACCTGGGCGAATCCAGTGCTTATGCAAACCCCAGTTGCCCCGGATGACGTCATCATTAACGCCTTAAGTTATCCGAATACAATGGAAGGGAGTGGGAGAATATGATAATTATTCTTTTGTACATTAGACCCCAGTTGTCTACTTAAAGCATTACTTGATCAATTACTTTACATCCAATTTATTCTCGTCTGAGCCTCAAATTCGTAACTGTTTATCGTTCTTTTTTTGGTTGGTTTATCGAAAAAATAATAATAAATTTAATTAAGAACTCAATAAGGTAGGTTGACTTGAGTGATTATGGAGTTTACACCATAATGCTATCTGCACCTAATTCAAGTCATCTCAGACATAATTATGAGATTAAAATTTTTAAAAAAATTAAAAATAATAATAATTATTATTATATGGACGCAGAGAGAAAACTGTCATCTCATCTGAATTTCATTGGCTGCATCGTAGGAAATCAAAAGGGAATTTGAAATTCTTATTAGCACTCGAGAGAGTCTTTCCTTATCAACGGATAAAGCAGCCATCCATATCCAAGTCAAAGTAACATTTTAACGAGATCAACATTTGATGAATTTGGTTATATCCGCTTCATCTTCTAGAAACACGTTACGAGCTACTGAGATGATATCTCACTGCAATAGAACCCCCCCCCAAAAAAAAAGGATTGTAGAAAAAGGAAAAATAAAATAGATAAATGCCCATGAAGGCCACGTCCAAAATGGAACAAAGATCGGGGATGGTCACGTTTCCCCCCCTCTCTCCCTCCTTTTTTTTTTTAATTTTTTTGTATTAGTTGATTTTTATCTACCACTACTACGAGCATTTAGATGGGCGGACGACAAGAAGAAGAGACAACAGTCCACTAAGTACTAACCATGCACGATTGCTTTCTGATAAAGCTTGCATAACAGCGTTAATTTGTCTCTCAAAGCGTCTAATATTCTCCTTTTCAAAATAGAAAATAAAATGTAATGTAAAGAGAAGTTATTGTTAAAATACTTCTGATTCTCAAACAATATGTTTATTAAACTACTCAATTATCTTATTAATAAAAAAATAATTTATATATTACTGTGTTAATTAAATATTATAATTTTAAGCATAATTCCAATATATATATATATATATATATTTAAAAATAATAATAAATAAATATTTTTATTTAAACTTGTATGATTACAGTAAAAATTACAAATTTTATTTACAATAAATAAATGTTATTCATGGTATTCGCGGGATGCGAGATATTAACCTTTTATGACGGTAAATTTATTAAGAAATGGAGTGATTGGCTATTTTATCCGCGTGTTGTCCCTCCTTGTTTTCTACTTTTACTGTTTCTTGATCCCTGCCTGGAAGTGCAAGGTGACAAAGATCTTGAAGCAGATAATAATACCCACAACCCCCTTGAAAATATCTCCACTTTTACTTTCCAGCATGCGTTGCGCTGCTGACGACTACACTAACTACATTTGATTTTTGAAAGACCACCCTTCCAACAAAAAATAATGATCGCACCATCTTGTTAGAGTTTAATGAAGTTTAATACCACCATTATGGTAATTCTTCGTATTTATCACGCCACTGTTTCCCTTAATTTTCTATAAATACTCAAGCCAAAGCCCAAGGAAAGCCACCCGCCACACCCCCCCTTTCGTCTTCAAACTTTAACCTGATATCATTTTATCATCTCGACTTTGTTCTTGTGATTTTATATTTTATCGGTTATTTCATTCCATGAAAAATGTATCAAACAGCATACTCGTGGGGTTCTGATAGCTATGTACCACAAAGAAGAACCATTGGAAATGGCGACCCAATGGAACGGATAGAGAGGTTGGCGTCCGAGACTGCAGTGGTTATATTCAGCATAAGCACCTGCTGCATGTGCCACGCCATAAAGAGGCTGTTCTCTGGGATGGGTGTGAACCCAACAGTTTACGAGCTGGACCATGACCCCAGAGGGGTCGAGATGGAAAGGGCCCTCCTGAGGCTCCTTAACATTGGTATTGGCAGTCGTAGTACTAGTAGTACTGCAAGTGGCAGCAGCTCCTCTGCTGTTCCCGTTGTGTTCATTGGTGGCAAGCTTGTTGGCGCCATGGACAGAGTCATGGCCTCCCACATAAACGGCTCCCTTGTTCCTCTTCTCAAGGAGGCTGGTGCTCTGTGGCTTTGACTTCAACTGCATGCCTCCCTGCTGCCTTTTTATCGAAGACTTTCTTTCTTTCCCCCCTTTTTTTTTTTTTTTGTCCCTTTTGCATAATCAAAGAGGGTACGTAATTAAAGAGAGCAGAGGAAGAGGAGTTTGGTGGTTTTTTGTGAGTCTCCCCCCGGCCTCCATTTTGGATTCTGGATACATTATTGATCATAACTACTAATTGTGCTCGTTTCTGTTTCTTGTTTGCAGCACCTTTTTTTTTTTTATTTATTTTTTATTCTTCTTGTTTGTCGGCCTCGATTGTTCTTCACATACGGGGCCTGTTGGTTTGCATTTGTAATTTGCTCCCCCCCCCTCTGTACAGAAAACTGAAAGAGAAACTAATTAATTTTGTCGGTTCAATGTTCTTTCTTTTTTTTTTTTTTGACATAATTTTCCTTTTTCGATCTCACAGCTACTTTGCCCTCAAAAATTATACCTACTCTATTTTTATGTTGGTGTATGGGTTTTTGTAAGGATAAACGCAGAAATTATTAACAAAGGCCCCGTTACCTGCACGGGACTCTTTGACTCGTAGGGTACGGGGGCCCCCTTTTAAGATAGGGGGCTGGAGCTGTCAAAGGGTCCCACCCCCTCAAAATAGAGGGGAATGCGGCTCTCCTCTGTCTGAGAACCCTGTCCCTCTTAACTTTTCCCTATTAAGCGATAGTCGGAGTTGGAAAAAACGACAGGCATAACGATCTCATTTTGTGTCCCGACACTTTCCCCCTCGAATGGGCTTTTTTCTCTTCACGCTTTGTAGCCTTAAAATCATCTTTTTATAATTCACCCTTTTTCTTTTTTCTTCTTTTTCAATTAAAATGACGTGTAAACTACACATAAAAAAAATAATAATAGCCATATCGTTTATTCGAGCATTTTGTTGTGATCTAGTGATTATATATTTAAATTTTTAAAATAATTTTTTATAATAATAAATTATATTTAAGAAAATTACTTAAGCTTGCTAAAGCAGCGCGGCAACTGTGAATTTAGTTGCATTGATCAAGATTTAAAATGGACTACTTTCCGACGAATACCCAAAAAAAGAAAGAAAGAAAGAAAAAAAAAGGGTTTAAAATGGACCATCAAGTGAAACGTCACGGGAAATATGATTACAATCATTAATCCGTATGAACTATTATTGATCATCGATCGGGCTTTTGTAGTGCACTACCCCTTATTGCTCATTGATAAGGAGGCCTAAGCCCAACTTCAAGAACAAAGCCCAGGAGGCCGTACACCCAAGAGAGCGAGGCAATCCTCCGAGATTTCGGCCTATTTGAACATCCCATCCAATTAAATTAGTTTGGTTTTTTACCCACCCCACCCCCCCCACAATATAATTTGGTTTTCTTTTCTATTCCTTCAGTCTAACACATTTATGAAACATAGCTTTGTAATAATGGAAATGCACATCATTCATATGTAGTATAAACCTCTATATTTATTGAGAAAAAAAAAAAAATATATATATATATATATATATATATATAAACTTCTATATATAATTTAATGGTAATTAGATATATAAGTTAATAGTTATTAAATTTTTTTATAATTAATTTATAATTAGTTGCATTTATTTTTTACAATTGATATTTTTTATTATTTTTTTTAATATGAGGATTTATGAATTTATCCCTTTAAAAAAAACTTTATTGAGAGAGATTTTATGAACAACTTGTATGGTCTTTAATTACTATCTTTGGTATAGTTTCATTGATATTTCACAATCGCTCGTCAACCTCCCAAACTCTTCACTTCCTTCTTTTTTTGGCCCAAATCTACTTCCCAGTTCAGTCCAATGACATTGATCGATGTATTTAAAGCTCACATGAACAATCTGAACCCTTTGTCCAGCAAGTTAATGGCCTTATCTCCAAATATTTACTGCACACAGCAAGCCACCCCGGAGATGCCCACGAGTGAAATAAATTCGATGAAACTGAAAGCATGCCTTCTGCTTTAACCCACCAAATATTGATACTTACTAGTGCCTCTATTCTATGATAGCTCAAAAAGGGGGGCTCTAGTTATTTATAGACGCACAGAGTTGAAGGGCCACATCAGGAAAGACAAAAAAGAGAGAAAGAATGCTAAGAAGGATGTCTGTCTTTGCCATGTCCAGGGCATCTAGCGCTTATAGCTAAATAACATTCACATATCTTTGTTTTCTTGTGCTAAATCTTTCTCAAAACTTTTGATTTTTTTTTTTTTTTATGGTGACCAACCAACACCCCCTCCTGCTCCTCATTATCCATAAACAAAGCCTGCATAATTCTCTTCATCATTTCATCCTTGTTTATCAAGCCACTGTCTTTAAAGATGGAACCACTCAAGACCTACGCCCATATAACCGTAATGGGCTTAGTTTACCGTGACATCTGCTCCGACAACAGCTTTTCCGGACACGGTTACTTCTTACCGGGTGATTTCATAACCCCCCTGAATTTCGAAGGAACTAAACTTCGAGTTGTGTCCCAATAAGTAGATGCAGAAGTCAAACTAGGCTGCGAATTCAAGGCCCAATTCACCAAGAACAACAGAGCCAATATCATTCTCGGTAAACACAACAACAGGTATGGTGTGTACAGGTTGGGATATGGAATGCGAAGGAGCATCAGTTGCTTCCTTCTCTGAAGCAAGTTAAGTACGGAGTTCATCAGTTGCTCTCCGGCACAAATAAACATCAGATGAGATAGCAGTCAAAGCCAAACGAGCTAATCTATGCATATACAGCCTCAATGCATTGAGTTCCGGACCATCAAAGAGTGCTCCCCTCCCCCCCCCCTTAAAAAAAAACATCATTCTATTAATTCCTTCATAATTTATAATCCTTCCATGAAAACTCCTTCAATTTCCATTACCACCCATTTTCCCATAAGAACATTGTCAACCACACCTGTATCTGCCTTGTCTGCATGCCTATACATATATCTAGCAAAGTTTTCACTTCCCTTGCAATACTATTGACAGGAAGTGAAACATTATAGCAATACAAGGTTTGATTTAACTTAAAGAGCTGGAGACAATACCTTTGTACTTGGAAGTTTCATTTTTCAAACCAAATCTCAAATTTGAAAACAACAGAAAAAAAGAAAGGAAGAAAACAATGTGAATTTCCATGTATTAATATTGCATAATGATACATCATAGACAAAAGGAAACGATACAGTTGTGTATTTTGATAGAATACACCACAATTCTGATTTCATTGTTCATACAAGAACCATGCAACAGAAGTAGTCAGTTGTTACACGAGGTTCATGAGTCATGCAACGCATTTTATTGACAATCACCAGCCACATCGATAGCAGCATGTGACTTAACTGGACAAATGCTTACTGGTCCTTGGGGCGCTGGAGTAGTCCGGACATGTATGTATATATCATTTTTTTGACATCACCGTCATGCAGTAGGCAAAAGTGGTGCAAAATGCCCTTCAAAAAAATCATGCCTGACTCGCTCTGCTCAAACAAGCAATTCCTTCTTCTAGATAATTATCTCTGCTAATCCAAAACTCAGGTGCATCCTGCACGATTGCTCCACCAATGGGGGTTTTGTTTCATCATGTTTATGGTTAGACGCAAAAAAGAAAACAGAAGAAATTTTAAACATCACAGCACAACGATGACAATGCCATCTTACTCATCAGGGCCTATAGAGACAGAAAGAAAAGAGATATACCTTCATAATTCCTGCAAGAACTGCACCCCCAAGGTACACCATATGCTTTCTTCGAGGTGGATCTTCAATCCGCAATCGCAGTTTCTGTTTGCATTAAAACAGGTAAAAACTATAAATCAAGCGGTAAAATCAAATAATTTCTACAGTTGTTATCTCTCCTCAATGCTAACTGTGTTACTCCCGACACCCTTATCAGCAAAGGGAGACCTGGAAGGCCAGAAATTTTGGGCCATACACAGTATATAGGACATGGAAGCTAACCTTTAACCCATCCTTATTTCCCTTTAGAACCACCTCAAGGTATCGATCCAGTATTTCTTTCTCCAAGCTGAACCATAAATGAATAAATCATCAAATCATTTGTTTTTCCAGGTATCATATAAAAAGCACAGCAGACATCCACCATATTAAAACAAGCAAAACACTCTGGTTTCTTATATGGCACCATATATGAACCGAAATGTACATTCTCTGCAGGTGGTTTAGGTTACAAGCAGAATGAAAAAAATCTGTTGAAAGCAATCAGGGTGGCAACCATTGATCAACCCCACAAATCATTTTTTACCTATCATTAATATGTCTGATTGGGAGGCCCACTGGTCACTGACCAGCATAGTAGTGGCCTTGTTGCCCCATCCCAGGTCTTCCCTTCCCCAACAGAAACAGAAATTGGACTTTCCAAGTCCAAATTCTGAAGCCCAAATCATTCACTAGATTGTTGGAGGCTTATAACTAGAATGGGCCAAAGGATCATATGCATAAAGACACAGCTTATAATTAAGTAGAAAGAATCACATATATTACCGACTAGGTAATCCAGGATACATGGTGCTCCCTCCACTTAAAACTATGTGCTGGTAGAGCTGCACAAAAAATGAATCAGGCTAGGATGCAGAACGCAACAGAAAGTTTAAGGCAAAACCAATAAAGGAAAAAAATGGAAAACAATTCCCATGGTTATACACATGTGGCCTTCCAACAGGAGACCATTTTGCTCAGTTGTAGATCTGTATTCTAGCATCAGTCAAATCCATCAATTATGATCATCACAAAATCTTATGAGATTTAATCACATGGATTTACTTCACAGAGCAAAAAGAGTATACAATTAACAAATGCCAAAGCATTTACAGGAGTTGGAGTGTATTAGTGTACGGAGTGAAATAAGCATGCCTAAAACAATACCCCAAAAACCCATCAAAGTATGCCATGAGACATGAATCCATCAAAAAATAGCTCAATTCTTTCAAGAAGCTCAGCAGATGATGACATGATGGACAGACTTTTAGACGAAACTCAACAAATTATTATTGACTAGGCTATAATTTCACATCCTCAACAAATATATTTGCAAAGTAGCCAAAAGTTTAACTGCAATAAGTTGCATATCAAGTATAGCATATATAGCATGAGTACCATCATCCGGTTGTCAATATCCATTTCCTGAATGCAGCGGAAAACCATATCAGCCATTCCATCACCTTCAACATCAATCAATTCCTGCAACAAGCACCTATAAATTATATAACCTTAAACAAGTCCTTGTATGACTCTAATCACCTGACCTAGTCACCTGACCTCATAGCGCCAACATAATGGGTTAAACACTAAAAACCAATGCTACCATTGTTGCGACATAGTGATCAACCTTATAGATGTCATCATCAAATATAATAAATATCCCATGAGATGCAAAATATTCAAGATGCAAAACATCTATCTCCAAGAATGGAAAAAGATATTGTTTCCTCGGTGTCTCTGTTTCTCTCTCTCTTTTTTCTTAATTCTTTAGAATTTTCTCTTCTAACAGTGCGATCAAGACACATTATAGGTGGATATCTTTCACCCACCCTTTGTGCAAGTTCAGAGCCCATAATATTTAACCCAAGACAACCTAAGCAGAAATTATTAGGTAATCCAAGCATAGACCAGGCCAATGCTTGATATCTCAGTCTTGTGTCTCATATTATGTCAGTCGGCCACTGCAGCGTTAAATTCTCACATTTTGTTTTTAGCTTGGGTCTACCACATAGGATATAGAAATGGGCTATCTAACAATTTTCCCAAAAAAAGACATACTGAACAGTCTACTCCCAACATGTACTCATGACAATCTAATTTAGCAAGAGATAGTGAAATATTCATGACCACTTTTGCAGAGGAAATGCATATTAGCCAAGCCTGTTTAACATTTTGCACATTGTTAGCAATCAAAATCTTCCCTGCATCGGTTCTCATGCAAAGACAAACATCCTATTAGCACAAATTCTCCAACTTTTGGAAATAAAAAATAAAAAATAAAAAATCTTCCAGTCGCCTATGCTCTCTTTAATTGGAGTTTGATGACAGGATATATGCATCAAATGTTCCTCCTTCAGCAGTTTTCCATGTAACATAAATATCTTTGGATATTCATCTCCATATTTACTAACAATCTTTTATATATATATATATATATATATATATATATACTTATTTATTTATTTTATTTTATTTTTTTTCTCAAGGAATCTAATGCAGGAATAACAGTAAACATGATGGTGCTGGACTAATAGTAAGCATGATGGCACTGTTACAACCCACCAACCAATAATGAAACATAAGAACTACTCCCTAGACAGACAACATCAGCATACACCCATCAGATTTTGCATAGATAAAAACCCTAAAATTGAAAGGGATAAGGTTCACCATAGGCTTACTGGTGTAAAAAGTGCCTCAGGGGCCTGGAACCTTTCAGTGCCAACTTTAATAATTCTCCCATCTGGCAGCTGATTAACAAGAGACTAGTGAGAAAGTTCATACAAATTACAATTAAGATATATAGCTGTTTACCAAAGCTATGGTGTTTTGGGAAACACAGAAACTAAACAACAACATGATAATAAAGAACAATTTGGCAATTCAGCGTGATACACAAACCAATCACAGCTAGATTGGTAGGGGCCAGTAACCAAGGTAACAAATTTGGCTACTCTAGAATATAAATCCAAATGAATTGACTGACCGAGTGCATATGTTAAAAAGGAAAATTGATCCGCAATGACCAAAGTAAAGCCTACTCTGTTTCTGGAAAGAAAAACATCTAAGAATAGACCATCATCCAAGAAATGAAGATAAACAAGTTGCGAAAAAGTACCCAGAGAAACAGCTTACAGTATAATTTTTAACAAGGATGGTGGTCTCAAGTCCCAACTGGTACTCCCTCTTGTAATCATAACTGCAGAAGAGATTGAGAGGGTCAACTCACAGTATAAGGAATATTGACATATCATTCCAAAGTATAAAGTTGTTTTTTCACCTTACATAGCAGAGCTTCTCTTTGATTTCCCTAACTGTCTCAAAATCAGCATTCTTATTCATTGCATACCTACAATACATAGATTTAAACGCCAGTTCAAACATCAAGCATCCATAGAACACATAAGTGTCAACTTATTGTATTGATTATGGATATCTGTCTGACAATAAATTGGCCCTCACCCCCTCCTTGAAAGTAAATCAACAAGATAGGATGTTATGTGCCGACCAGCAACATTCATTCGTTTGGTAAGATGTGGGAATGAGTAGCCATCAACAACAGGAACCTGTGAATACAAGCTTCAGTGATCATGCTTGATTAATGTACCTAGACACTTTAGGGATGCAAATATGAACTTTCTCCCGAATTCACTATCATGAACTGCCAATGAACCAAACAGATGACTCTGTCATTGTGAATTGGAACTGTGTCCATAAACTTCTACAAGAAAAAGACAGGTTCATAATATACAGTGGACTGTGGAGACACCCAAACTGAAAAAACTGCTGCTAACTACCTATAAGTTGGAATTATGTTAAACACAAGATGGCATCACTCTAGAAAACTAAGCAGAGTAATATATGAGTGAGAATTGCTCAGTTTCAGTGCATCATCAAAGGAACTAATCAATGCTTAACAGGCCTAAGGAACAAAAAGGAAACAAGAGACAAAAGCATAGGAACTGAAATATCAACAATTTTGAACTTTAGGGGCTTACCACATGAGTGACACCATCACCCGAGTCAATGACTAATCCGGTTAGTAAACCTGTGGAATGAAATTAACTCTAAACAATAGTTGCAACAAGAATCACACAAAAGATAAGGAGAATAAATAGAAGAAATAACAATTGAACTGCAATAAAAATGACAGCAAAAGGAAATTTCAATAGAAAAGAGCATTTGCAGCAATAATTTATGCATTCTTCAGAAGGATGATTTCATGCTACAGATGAAGTATGCCAATCAAGAAAACTTAAACCTTCAATTGTCTCCACAAGCACCTTGGGCATACAGTGTTAAAACAGCTTGGATTTGGATGAAAACACCAGCAAAGTTGTAGTTCTCAAACATGGTTTCAACCTGTGGTTGTTAAGTCAAAAGCAAAATAATTGGATTATGTGATAACTGAAAGTGGAAAGCAGTAAGCGAGAGCATTGTTAAAACAAAAAAAGGGAATCACTCACCATTTTTTCACGATTTCTTGAAGGATTAAGGGGAGGGTCAGTGAGTAAAATCTTACAATCCGTGGGGTCAATCTGTTGAAGGGAATGCAGGACAAAGCTACTTGTGATTCAATGAAATACTAAAATAATACCTACAAAGCTCAAAAACACAGATCTGCAGGGACAACCAAAACACTGGAAGCTCACTTTAAGTTCATTGAAAAAGGCATGGTCCCAGACATGACCCATATCATCCCAGTTCTGAATGATCCCATTGTTGACAGGATAAGATATATCTAGTTGATGCCTCAAGTCCGCACAAGCTTCTCCGACAACAATATCCTATTTCAGGGACCAAAAAACAAAACCCATATAAACATAAAAGCTATATCTGTTATAAAATACATGACTACAGGCTGGGGAAGCACATGATATTAATAAGAAACAAAAGATCACGTATAGGAAGTATTCACGCGGTGGGTATTTGATTCAATTGACTAGATGCAAACAATGTCATCTCGGAAAGGAAAGGTGGAAGAGGCGCCACCTTGAGCTGCTGCTCCACAAGCGATTCTTCATAGCGGAGCATAGGCCTTCCCACCACGCACGGAAATACCGAAGTTGGGAAATTCTCTCCAGCAAATCCACACTTCACATACTGCACCACCACCAAATGGAGTTTTAACAAAATTTTGCCAAAAAAAAAGAAAAAAAAATAAAGAATGGAAAAACAAATAGAATGATCCGCCCACCACAGTAAAAATAAAAATACAAACTAAAAAAAAAAAAAAGATTAGACATTCAACCACCAAACCCATCAGCCAAAAATATAAATAAATAAACCCACAGCCAAATACAGTTTCAAAGATCAAATCTTTATCAAAATCAAGATGACGATGATAATCAATAATAACAACAGCCATATCACCGACAATCAGAGATAAGTCAGCAGGGACCGCTGATTACAATCGGATCATGTGGTGACTGCTGAGTGATTATAAAAAAAACGAACCAAAAAGAAAAAAAAAATGCAATCAAATCAAATCCGATCGACTAACGGGGAAGAAATGAATACCCCAGTGCCATTGTCGCAAACGACGACGTTTCTGCTGTCCATTCTCGGCGAATCGGACGTGTGATTTGATTTGCTTCCGCCTTCAGATTCCGCGGCGCTGAAAGAAACCGAAAGGAGCACTCTTACAGGGCCTTCCCAGTGTTCAGAGAGGTCTTAACGACGTCGTTTGGGGACATATGTGTATTTTATTTTGTTTTTACTATTTAGGAACGGCATATATCAATATTTTGCACTAAAAACTTACAAATTCTTCAACGGAGACTTCGCCGATTTAAGAAGCTCCGTGCAATCGTCTGAGTCAAATATTATATATTTAATAAATTTATTAACACCCCCCCCAAAAAAAAATTACATGTTTAACATTACTCGTGTATTAATTTTCAATAATATCTTTTTTTTTTTAATAATTTTAAACCAACGCACTAGAAAAAGCAAGATTTGATTTTGAACGAAGCTTTCAGGCCAGGCATTTGAGTTTACAAGTTGGATTTTGGATTCTGCATATTTTAATCTTCCAAGAACAAAACGACGCGGACAGCAAAACAACACTAAACGAAGAGGAGAGAATTAAGAATAAAAAAAAAAAATCTTTTTAAGATAGCAAATTTTATAAATATAAACAGATATAAGATGATTTTATATTACGGATAAATTATTTTATATTGTATAAATATTATATACTTTCTTTTTTTTGGGGGGGGGCATTTATTTGGGTGAATGATATTTTGCATCCACATTAAGAGAATGGGGCCGTGTGTGATGAAGTGAGAAATATTTTATTTTTGGACAAAAGGGGTGGCCTATTTTATTTTATTTTATTATTTTATTATTTTATTTTATTATTTTATTTTTGGTGTTATCCCAAACATAGGGGAGATGTGGCGTAGAAAAATATTTTTGTGCAAGCAGACTAACGGACCCTAACAAATCTCAGAATTTATTTCTTGTCCAGGCCCTATTTCCTCACTCTAGGCAATGATTTCTATTGAAGAAAGTCTACAATTCTCACGAATGGACAAGTAATGCACCGGTGCTGAGAGAAAATCCAATTTTCTATGTTTTCACAGGGGGGAAACTACCGACTACAAAACAATGCGCAGCCAAATGCGAGGCGACCGGGACACAAATCAAATAACAGAAGGAACCAGTGGAGTTTATTAGCCGCAAACATTCCGAGAAAATGCGAGAAACCCACCAAGACGAGCACGACGAAGATGATAACAAGATGCCCAGTTCTTTGGCTGATCCCAAGGAGAGTATGATAGCAGACGTAACAAATGCTTGATCACAGAGAAGGGCAAAAACTCAAAACCGAATATTTTTCGAGAGAAAGGCTATATTTACGCACATTTGAGACGTATGTTTCGATGTTTCTCGAGAAAAGCATTCAAAATAACTAGCTAATTCCGAGACAGCCCCCGCATTCCAGGCTCCCACAGAGACACCAGCTTCCACTTCCCATCCATGTCAAGGTGCCATTCTTTAAATACACACATGCAAGTAGGCATCATTAGTACCGTAGACGGTGCTATTCTTATTGCCAAGCTTTAGAAACATTGTACGCAAAGTACCAAATGCAGCAAACCAAATCACACTCACTAGATCCATTACCTCGTGTCAAAAATTGTTACGACAGATACTTTTGTAGGATTTATTTGTGTTATATAGCATTTCCCTAACATGGAACATACATCAAATCTAGAGTGCAAGACTTCAGAATACTCGAAACGTATACCTGCTAGAGTGCAAGCCCCTAACAATGTCTGTGGCAACAATCAAGGCATGGACGCAAATGCCCACTTTGTTTTTATGAAATTTTCATGCAAGATCAGAGCTCCAAGGCAAATTGATGGAGGGAGACGTAGAAAAAGAGATCTTTTTGGGTAGCATAGGTATTCAATTTCTACATTAACATCCCCTGACAAGGCTTCCTTCACTCTTTCAGAGAATTGGCCTCATGTGGAAAGAGAGGGATTGCTGGGCTAATGGTCTTGCAAGCAATTCTCGGAACTTGTCATGCTATCAATACTAGTCTCAGGGAGAACGGTGAAGTTGCTGAGTAAAATAAAGGTTTGAAACTGCCGAGATGGAAGCTGCTCGTATTGTTATTAGAGAGAAGCAGAAATTAGAATTAAGTGTCGACAGTCCTAACTGTAAAGGGACAATAATCAATTCTAGCTCGAATGGTATGTAGACAGAAAACTGTCTCACTGGCATGGCTGTAAGAACAATGGCCAGTTGCCCGTTATACCTAAGAATGACAGCTTCTAGACACAAATCAAACTATATAAACAGCAGTAATTTTTCAGTCCCAGTGAACTCAGGAGGAAACGGTCAGATGATTCAAACAGATATTGGTAATCTTGTGCACAGAAATTTTAAAAGTGGATCTTGTGCTCAAAAGGAAAAACAAAGAAATAAGGAGACACGATGGAAACTGAAAACAATATTACAAAGCAAGGAATCCTAATGCTGTTGCAGTATCAATTTAACAAATGCCCAAAAGTCATAGTCTAACTGCCCATCTCATGGAAACACGTTCTCGGATTAAGAAGTCCCTAGATCAAAAATGGAAACCAGAGAGATACCACCATCAAACTCTATGTTTAACCTCACAAACTGCACCATTTCATCTACACCTAGAGAAGGATTAAAACCAAAAAAAAAAAAAAAAACTATAGGTGCCTTACACTGCAATCAACACACCTCTGAATCAAACAAGAATTTAAGCTCAAACCCAAGCAATTTGGCTGTGTACAAATCCACCTGCACAATCCACAACAGAAAGGTCATTACCACACAATTTACACACCATTCATTTAATCCAAAGAAGTAAAAGTTCAATAGTATAGAGGAAATAAGAGACACACAGAAGTACCTATATATATGAAGACACGATTGATTCAGCGAAGAAGAAGCAAGGGGCAAACCAATTCTTGTCCCTATTGAGTTCTCTCGGGTATCCTTTTTTTAGCCTCACATCTTGCAATTATAAAATACAAAATCATTACAAAAATCACTCAGCTTATACTAACTCTTAACATCAACTCTCCCTAATCCTTGATCTGCCACTTCTATCCCGATCCTTGAGAATGATCTTTGACAGGATCTTGCTGCTGATGCTGGTGCACCCTACCTTGCCCCATCTGCTGATAAATCTGGCTCAAAGTTTGTGAATTCAAAACCCCAATATTCCCATCCTGTGACAACCCAAGCTCCAACCCAGGTAACTGCTGGTTACCCCCACCCAAAATTGATGTAAAACTAATAGGATTCATGTTGTTTCCTGGCAAGTCAAACCCAGGAAACCCAATTTTTGGCATATAACTAGAAGTTTCGCTTCCCAAATTTGTTGTTGATGGAGCAGAACTAGGTGATGAGTGAAACCCAAATCCACCAACTTGGGGCCATAATCCAGTGGCAGCCACGTGATGGGGTCTCCCTAAATTGCCACTTGCCATTGCCCAACTTGTTCTACTAGTGCTGGACCCACCTAAATCATCAATCTTTGAGTGTAACCCAGCAGATAGAGAAGTCCCTTGTTGTGATACCGAACCACCTGCTGTTCCTGCCAAGGCTGATGCAGGTATTGTTCCAGTCCCAGTTGCTGCAATAATAGATGGCTCAGCTTGTTGTAAAAGCCATTGGATGGTTTCTCCATCAGATTTATGATCCAATTCTCTGGTCAATTGGAAGATTCTTGCAGCACAAAGTGCTGGCATCCTTATCCTCCTTCCCCTACCTTCAACTTTTGTGTGTCTGTCCTTGTTTGAACTTCTTTTGGGTGCCAACTGCTTCTTTTGATCTTCTTTGTCTGCAATCACAATCTGGAAGTCTTTGATTTCAACTGGTTTGTTCTCTCCCATGCTGTTATTGTTGTTGTCTGATGGTTGCTTGTCTGGGTTCTGGTGGGTCAAGAAGTTGGGTACTTCCCGTGGATCTGTTGAGTTTGAACTCTTGGGATCCATGAAGAGCAAAAGATTTGTTGGGAACAAATAAGTATAAAAGTTTTTCTTTTTTAAAGACAAAGGTCATCTTTGATTTGTTTTCACTGTTTTTGGCTAGGAAGAATGATAGATTGCAACAACAATAAAATAAATTATAATTATAATTATAATATATATATATATTCCCAAGTACTCTAAAAAATTTTACAATTATAATTATAATTAATTTTTCTTCGGCACATTGAAATTAAATTCATGTTCTATAAGATTTTTTTTTCTCCCTTTTTTGTTCTTTTTGAGAAACATATTCTATAATAATTTGAACGAACTGAGATTTGTATTTAGTTGTTCTTATGAACAACTAAACCATCCCAGTTGGCTCTACGACTCAAATTATACGGTGCATCTTCTGATGCTCTCTCTCCACAGTGAAAAGCTTAAGCTTGACAATTTACCTTTGGGTGGTGGGGTTTGTTTTTGACTTGAATTTCTGATATGATGACAACTGGAACTGCCAAATTTCAATACTTTAGACAAAAGACATTAAAAAGAGTTAACCCCGATTCCCACATTCCATGGGTTATTTCTTTACTTGATTTTTTTTTTTTACTGAAAAAAAGTATATAAAAATATTAATGATCATATTTATAAACTAAAATAACAATATTCATTAGACTTTTTCATTAAATTATTTTTTATAAAACAGATTTATCATCTGAACATTAGTAAAAATGAACCAAATTTAAATATAATCTATTGTAATATATATATATATATATATATAATACACGGATACAAAAATCCAAACGAAATTTATGTGGGTGAAAACACACCAACTCACCCCTTTGAATTCGCACCCCGAGCGGTACTTCTTTACTTGATTATTTCTCACCTTTTTTAACTTTTGAATGCCATCATCTCTCGTAAGGAACTCAACTTCTCATGTGGATGCTTTGAGCGCTGACACCCGGTGGCTTGCGGATGGATGGTGAGTCGGCTCCTGACCCACGACCACCCTTCGTATACACATTAAAAATTGATTACGGGAATCATTAAGAAAGGAACGATTTTAATATTTAGACCCCGCAGGACAACGGGGTTCCGTGGCTTTAGACCCACGGGGGGGAAGTTGTGTTTCGTTTGCCATTGCAAGTTTTGTCGCTAAAAAAATTTCGGTCTTCTATTTTTGGCCAAGCCGTAAGATACTGAAATGCATTAGTTTCCGTCAATCGAGTGATATGATTTAGAATCTATTTAATGAAAAAGTCATACCCGTGCTACATATCACAATAATTTAATTTAATTTAATTTAATTATTCATTTTTTTATCATTTCCCAAATGTTATGATGTCCGAGTCTAATACAACAGATCATCACTCTAGTATTAGCATTAGGCACATTAGAGTTGCTTAATCACTTCAACCAATGATTGCGCGCCCGCGCGGGGAGTGAGGGAGACTAACATACAGTTATCGCCGGGTGATCTCCTCGGTTGTCGAGGCAAGCATGTACCGTTTTAGTTAAAACACATACGCCCCATTAGATAGATAACGAGGAAGCTGTTTATTGGAAGAAGACCAAACCCCTCCCTCTTTGCAAAGATAATATCAGGGTATGGTATGGTGGGAATGGCTACGTGTGTGTTGGGCATTGCATTGCCAGTCGTTGGTGCTTTCCATCATGGAGACAAGGGCCGGCCCCACCTTTAAAGATTAGAGCTTGGAATAGTATGCCCATTTCCAAGGACTTCAAAGCTTGGATGGAGAAAAAAGCATTTGCTTTTGTAGGAGTTTTCCAAGACTTTAATTCCGACAAGGGATAAGCTTTTGGACCTATTTTAAATTATCCTCATCATTTCACTTCAACTCCTAACTTTCTCAAAAGCTACACGCAGCCCATATTTGAAACTTGGAAGGCAAAGAGAGCACCGTGGATAAATTAAGGTTCAACCGACTTAAACAAGTCATCGACCTAGTAGGCTAGACACTCAAATGCCAGGATCTTCCAAATCATTTCACTCGATCGATTAGGACTTGCGAGACACGCCCCCCAATTGTTGAGCTCCAACGAAATTAGAGAATTTCTAATTGATTTCGTTAGAAATATTCAATAGTTAAAAATTTAGATTATGATTAAAATAATAAAATATAAAATTTATGAGAATAAAAAAATATATTTTTATTATATAATTTATAGTCTATTCAATCTCTCAATAAATTTTACAGAAATAAAGAGTTGGACAAATGACTCCTGCGATGAGATGGACCCTTATGTCACATCTATTGCTGTATGAGCTATCATTTTCTGCTGCTCTTGATTCTCCTACGAACTAAAATTTTCTAGCCAAAAAGGATAAGTGTATCTACAGAGATTGAAAAGAAAAGATCAAAAATTACCGTAACATGCGAAATTTACACATTATATTTATTTAAATTTTTAGAATTTTCTGTTCAAATATTTTTTATGAATAATAAAAAATAAAATATATAACAAATAAAACATTGTGTATAATAAACTTATTAAAAAGTAAATTTCACTGTTTTATACTTGTTGCTGCGATCTTTTTTAATGGAATTTTTTTTTTCGAAAGAACAATATTTTTTAAAGAGTGGAGACCACATCACACCGTATCGCGGCTTTCTTTTGTCTGTTTTTTTTTGTCTGTTTTTCTGTGTCTAGTGAGACTCTTCTCCATCTTTTTAAAATTTTTTTTTTTTTAATCTAGTTATTTCTATTATATAACTATCTGCTTTTGTTGGATATTTTATGAGGAAAAAAAAAAAAAATCTAGACAAAGGGTTTTATAAGATAATGCCGTGGCCTATGGGGCAAGAAAAATTTTGTACTTCTTATCATCCATTTTCAGACTAACTTCAACATCTGAAAGGAAAAGCCAAGTTAGGCGCCTCAATTCCAGCGCCATAAATTCAGATTTTATTCCTTTCTCAAATTCATCGTGCTTACCACCAGAACAACCAAATATACACATGTACATAAATCCAATAAATAAACAGCAACAGCTTTAGTAACATACAATTACATTTGCCGTTCGTTTCCCTTCTCAGTTACTGAAAGAAGGTCTGAAGTACATGCAGATAGGTGGTTCAATCCTCAAAATAGAGAGGATTGCTGATGGTATTGTCCAAATTCCATCACCACATATCAAACCCGAAGCAACCGCCCCAGAAAAATCCTCTGACTCCTTCCGATTTATTCGCTCCCATATGAACAGTATCATCGTTCCGACGAACATGTCGATTGCAAAGTATGCGCCAATGTAAAATGGGACTGCCATAGCCATTGGAATAGGAATGAACTGGGAGATCTTCTTAGGAGTAACATCCCTCAGGAGATTCAAAACCAGAGCAGCCACAAAGAAGCCGCAGCACATGGACAAGCAATGTTTAGGCAGCTCCGAAAAGCCCTCAACACCTATTATAGCCATCTCCCTGAATATTACAGCATAGGGTGCTTTATATGGACCATCTGGTGCTCCAACATCAAATGCAGTCCAGAATAACCAGAATGTTAGTGGGGCAATAACACAACCCATGGCTGTTCCTACCAACTGGCTCACAAACATTGACTTGGCAGATGACAAAGTGAGGTAACCAGTCTTGAAATCCTGCATGAGATCAGCTGCAGTGGAGACAATGGACATCATCACCCCACAAGCTGCTAACCCAGCTACAACCCCACCATCTGTTCCAACCAAAGAAGCAATGATGAATAGGCCAATCTTCCCATAGGTTGATGTCAAGCTCCAGTCTGTAAGCCCAGTTCCATAGGAGTTGCAGAAGGCCAGGGCAGGGGCAATAACATATGAACAGAGAACCAAATACCACTTGAGTGGGGGAAAGAGGATTGGAATGGTTGCTGTTGATATAGCAGCCAGCCCCACATATCCAGAAACTGCTAACCATGAGGGAATCCCGTCTTTCAGAAACACCTCATCCCTTTTCCTCTGCTCCAGAAGCAATATCGAAGTCTCACTATCTACGAAGGCAAGAATGAGAACAATTGGTTTTGGACTTCTTTTAAAATTCGATGGGCATAATTGTGTATGCATCAAGCAATTCACAAATAACTAACAGATTAAACTAACATGCACATATGCATTGTTGATGAAGACAGATGCTAAAATATTGCAATGTGAAAAGCCAGTATTGGTAACTGTCCAGTGAAATGTGTGAGCTGCTTATACAATTTTATATTAAAAGTTGAAACCATTTGCTTTTCAGAACCAAACAAATGCATAAAGACATGCACATATCCTTACATCAAATGAAGATATCCATTGTGAAAGAGGTAACATCATAAATATGAGAAACTAAAAAAAAAAACAAAGGAAATGTCATGAGCACATTTAAAGTCTTATGACAACACTGATCAATCTCAGCAAAATACTCTGTTGCTTTTAGCAAAATATATCTTTCAAGAGAAATAAAAGACATTATTTATTCAAAAGGACATGCCTCAGTGATTTACTGCCTCAATCAAGGGTAGCATTGATGATTTTCTTCAACAAAATTAAGTTAAGTTCTTCTCTTCAAATTGATATAGCTTAAGTGGTGCTTGGGATACAAAAATTAATCCCAGATGTTCTAGCCACACACAATACATGAATAAAATTCTCTATAATGCTTGGTGCAAATAGATGAAATTTAAAATTTCCAACAGTTCCCATTATCTTTATCGAAGCTTGATTTAGCTATCCAAGTGAAGCTCATTGCCTGTTATCCTAATAATTAAAATAGAATTGGGGTCAAAATAATGATTGAGACAGTAGACAAATGTCAAATTAAAAGTTATCAGAAGATAAATATTCTCAGATTAACTAGCACAGCAGAAAAAATCTTCTGGCCATGCATGAATGCTCACCTTGTACATCTTTGACAATGGGAAGGTTGTCCTCCTTGGTACGTTTATTGCACATTTCCTTAACCGTAATGGCAATTATCTTAATCAAATTGTAAAGACCATCCCCAAGGATAAGGGCAATAGATATGAATACCTAAAAGTAACATGACCCAGAAAATAATTCAGTCATTATATCAAAAGAGATCATTTCACAAAACAAAAGTATGCACGCAACATTTAGAGCTGAGATAGAATGTATGCAAACAGACAATTCCAGAAAGGGACAAATCACAAAAGGTCAAACTCAGTGAGTGAGACACAAATGTTCGAAGTATGGAGAGGGAAGCCATAATAGAGGTACACATGAATTTGAAATGCTAATGTTACATTATACATTTGTTTCATGTTGGATGGGCAGGGAGTTCAATGCTCTGCAATTGGCTTATCTTGTAACTAAGGACATCACTTCAGTGTAAAATTTTGTGGGCACGTTATTAAAGGTCAGGCTCATGGCACAAGTATGTTAAGTGAGAAGCTGTCTCTCTCATATGAGAAAATTTGCACCACACCTTGTATCCATAGAGACCCTTGAAATCATTGCTATCAAGGTCAGCAGGATACCAGTCCCCAGAATGCTTAGAGATGAATGGCCAGAGAAAGCCCCATGAGATGATAGCTCCAAGAAGACATGAGCTGTTGACTAAGTGAGGACAGATAAGACCACATCCCACGTATGTTGGACTGAAGTCAAAATAAAACCTGTATCCAGGAAGCCAAGTGAGCAACCAGTCTCAACACCAGCAATGGTACACAGTATTCTACCTCACCCTCTGAATGAAATATCCCAGCAGTCCAACACAAACAAAATATAATTCTTAAGGAAGAATGCAGTGCTCAATATAATTCCTCATAGGTTATATTCATTAATGTAGCAAAATAAAAAGCATGGAACAGAACAGCTGTTTCAAGAGACAGATGCCTTCTTGTTATCACATGGGGTTTCATTACCTCCAATATGTATACAGTGGAAACTTTCGTTTTCCCAAAGGCATCACTTAGGATCTATGGACAGTATGACTATGTCAATTGAGACCCCAAATGCAGTTTCAGATGCAGCTATTAAGCACAGAACAAATGGAGCTAGGGTTTATATAGAAAACTAAATCTACATAAAGCTTACGTGTTTTTGAATAGTGCCAATCCAAGGGTGGGGAAATTATCAAATCCACATGAATCTCCAATGCCACTGAAGAACCACTTAAAGCAACTCCAAGCCAGACTTATGCTTAAGTACTTTCCCAGGCACTTCACTTGCTTCCTGTAAGAAGTTTATAAATAAATAAAATTAAAAACCCCTCCTTTTATCTTGGTATTTTTAGGTCAAACTGTTCTACCATATCTACTAAAACAAACAATAATGATATAAAAATGTCATTGTGTTAAAAGTGGGAACTAAGAGTTAACAGATTCATGGTTAATTCAAATGTAAAAGCATCATTCATGCCCAGTGACAATCCTTGTTCCCTAAAACTGAAGCAAGTGTTTCATCCATCGCACAGACTAGCAAAATGTGTTCCATATTCCACACAGAAAGTTAAGCTTACCAGGAAGAGTTTTCATTTATAACACAATAAGAAAAACCTTAAAATGAAACTTACCCTGCAAGCTCAGCTCCTGTGTTCGTGTGAAAGCTATTTATCAACATTGCTGTGGCAGTGCCACTAGGATATGTAAGCTTATAATCGACAACCATAATCTGCCATTCAAATATAAACCAAAAATACAGCCTCAATTCATCAAAAACAGAAAACTGAGACAGAACACAATATGGCATGGCCAGCCCAACCAGTTCAAGGGGGTGTAACATGAAAAGAGAACAAAGGTCTCAGCCAAACTAAGCATTCTTCAATGGATGCAACCTTTGCATATTTACATTTGCAGTGTACAATAGTCAAAACGAGTCTTGAAAAATTAAGTACAATTAAAGGGCAAAAAACCTAATCAGCCCTCGGTTGAGTGGTGATGAGGTTGTCCATCAAGGCATATGGTAACGAGTTCAATTCCCCTAACCCCAAAACACCACAAAGAAAAAAGCTAAAACATGAATTGAGAAATGACATGAATGTAACATAGAGTTACCTTACGAAGGGGAGTAAGACTGAAAAGCCCAAGGAAACTAACAACAAATAAAAACCCAATCATCCATCCCAATCCTGGGTTCTTTATATCCTGCGCTCTGTTACCAGGATACTCAGCTCCTATCAACTCGTACGTCTTCTCATCCATCGCTAGCAAGTACGACCCAAATCCCCCTAAACGAAAATTAATCTCAAATCAACACCTCCATTAAGTCAAAATAAAATAAAATAGAGAGAAAGCGAAAAGACAACAATACTCTAGTCTACAGAATTGCATATAGGAAACAGAAAATGATAAGTGGCATTTGGCGCACCGCTGAAGGCGAGGCCGTAGCAAGCGACGACGCACGTCTGGATGACGGTATTCTCCTGTTTGGTAAACGGAGCGACCGAAAACCCGAGCCCGGACAAGAAGCCGGTCCATGACTTCACCAGGAAGAAGCCGAGCAAACCGGCGGCGACGTTCAACGACGGGATGATCCCAACCGTCAGATTGAGCTTGTGCGTGATGATGCAGAAGAGGAAGCCCAAAGCCGCGCTCACCGTCAGCCCTCTGATCGTGATCTGCTCCTTCCATTCTGGGACCCGCTCGGATTCAACGGCCTCGATACCGTTCATGGTTCCGGATGGCAACAACGGCTCTGTTGATATCTCGGTGCCCATGACCGCTAAAAGCTATAAGTAAGCGTGCCCGTTTCCAGTAACAGAATTTTGGACCAAGACGTATCTGAATCTGCTCGAACCTAGAGATGGGCTTTAGGAGTGCGGCTGAGGTGCTTGGGAGTTTGAAATTAATTATTACAAATAATTACAAAAAAAATTTTGCTACAAACGAGGCATTTTATATTATACCTCGTGTTGACAGTTTGTTGCGAAGTTAACCCAATCAAAGACTGAGGGGTGTGCGGTCGGCTTCATTTCAGCCACGTGCCCTTGAGCGATACGTCTCTCCGGACAACCGTGCAAGGAAGATACTTGGATGAAATATGAATATGCGTACCCAATAAAACGCATATTAAATTAGTTCCGCCGGGTTTACATCTACTATACACGTGCTTCCACGTGCATACACTCTTTGATGATCTTGTTTTCTTGCGTACACTCTTTGGGCCCCGACACAAGATGTGTTTTGGTTTCTACTTTGGTCTTCGTCCATCCAACCACAGGTTTTATATGAAAATTGAAAATCAGTCCAGCTGTTTCGGATTTGACGTCTCTGCTCCTGGTCTACGCCAAAACAATCCACGTTCATAAACTCTGTCCATTTTTTTGGTTGTTGGATGTCAGCTTTTGCGCTGTAAAAAAGAAAAGAAGAGAGATTAAAATAAAAAAAAAAAAACCTTATTTTACCGATATATGGCAATCTAAGAAAATGAGCGAAGTGCTACATAAGGGAAAACAAATGAGGGCATTTATTTTGAACTACGATAAGTTGAAGTACTATGATCATATGGTTTGTCTGCCATGACGTACATTACTTCCTATGATATTCTAATATGTTGGTTTTAGAATCGCTTGCGAGTCCCGGGGCTGGTCATCTGCCTTGGGTGCCATCCCGGTTATAACCCAACTACCCCCTATTTGGTAACGTGCAGAAGTAATATATATATATATATATATATATATATATATATATATATATTTTTTTTTTTTTGTAATTTCTTGAGAAATTCTATTCCAGCAATTAACAAATTTTTAAGAGCAAGTAAAAGTTAAGCAACTACAACCTCCAGGGTCAAACCTTATAGCATCACACGTTGCCCAAGTAGGGATAGTAGACTTCGGATTATACTGGAAGCTGCTCCTGCCTCAACAATCCACCCATTTCCATCCTCCAAGAAAAATCGGCTAGAGATGAAAACTCTCTAGAAAAGACAAAAGAGAAGAACAGAATTGTCATATATCACCTAGAAGATAAATAAGAAAAATTCATATTGCAGTACTAAGATCGGCTAAGGTTTAACATACTAGTTTGCAAAATCATCAATGAAATGAATCTTGGGTTAGTGACCAGACACAACTTTGGAACAATTAAAAAGGGACTAATTTAGCTGTCTCGCTACCCTAGTGCATCAAGCATCATTGCAAAAGTACCATGTAAACACACTCTCAAGTTCATTGAGGTTCACCTGCTCTAAACGGAGAAGGAAGTCAATCAGCCTTTGGTGGCTTCAACATACCCCTAATTGCTTCTATGAATCAAGTGGGAGACAGTGTTGGTTGAGGATACAAAGAAACAGAATTTACACATCACAGTATCTTTGAAAACAAACCTTAATGGACACTGATTTTTGTCAAAAAATAAGGGAAAACATGGCCGAGGCTCACAGGAAATTATCACCGCCCATGAAACTCCAACTATTCTGCCAACTAATTGGCACATTGGAGTTGACTACAACACAGATTTTGACACTAGGGCAAAGCTGTTCGTATCTTGTAGTTCTTCGTTGAACTAAAGTAAAAAGCATTAAACATGTTAAGCACATGTAACAATTGAAGAATATATCTAGCAAAATTGTCAAGAGGGCAATTTAATCACATTATGAAAATTATATAAATGTTTTTGAATCTTCATATTTGCAGAAAATTATCTTGTGAATCCTTTTTATGGAAAATTTTTCAGTTCTATTTCGTTTCACTTATTAATTCAATGTGGCTAAAACATAAATTGTTTTCACCACTTCACTGTTTGACAACACAATGACGAAAGAACAGTAGGTAAAAATAAATCAAGGCTAAGAATTAGAAGAAAAACTGTAGAGCCACCAATTTCAATTGTTGTACGTTTGACAGAGTTAAAAACTCACTTGAGATCATGACTGACAACAAATACAGTAAGTTCTTTCTTCAGAAGCTTTAAAAGCTTTACAACTTCTGTGCGTGCCTTCCAATCTGAAATAGAAAGAAGAATTGACAAATAATAATACCATAGATATAACTAATGCAGCATTTTGTTAAACAGATGATAAATTAAGAAGCCAAGGAGGAGATATAAACTAGCAGCACAAACATTAGCACACCCAGTTTTTACAGTATAAAGAAAGAGTCTGATTGTCCAAGGACCAGGTTGTGCAATGAAATTTAAAAATTGCAATGGTGATTCTTTTTTCTTTTCATTTTCCCCTTTGATATATGGGAAGTTAATTACTAACCAGAAAGTGTAAATTAGAATCAACTAGCCTGGCGAGGAGATGCCATCTGTCCCTCTCAGATCTAATGTCAAAACTCCAATGGAGCAGAGAGTTACATCAACAGTAACACAAAGCAAAATTTATATTTTTGTCATCACAATCTAGTTTTGTGATATTAACCAACTATTTGTCTCTGATTTAAAAATGAGTTAAGAGTGGATGTTTCTTGACTAAAACTGGCATTTACATAATCAAAACTGCAAGGTAGTGTTAGGAACATGACTACTTAATTCTTGAATAGTTCTTAGTAAAATTGTTGTTTTTGTCGTCAACAAATGAAGAAAATATGAGAATCAGATAAGCTGAAGAAATAATAATCAGTATAATATGATTTATACCAAGACCAGCAAGTGGCTCATCCAATACCAGCAGATCTGGGACCTGCACCTGAACATGAAATTAAAAACAATTCATTAGCCAAATCATGCCCCGCCATGAGACAATTATTATATTACGCATTGAAGTGCCTACAGAAGTGAATTTGAGTTGGGAGCATTATATGTTCTTACTAACTGGATTGCTAGTGCAAGCCGACGTTTATAGCCACCACTTAAGGATTGGGGATCTTTATCCAAAGGGATACCGTTCAATCCAACCTAGAGTTATTAATAAAATAAACCACAGCATTGAGAATTGGCAATGACTAGTAATACACCGTCCAACTTGAAGCAAAGAACAAGATTATGAAAACAAGAGAAGAAGGTGAGAGTTTGCTTAAAATGAAAACAGCACGAGTACCCAATTAAATGCTCTCTGGAGATTCAAAGCCAGGTGCTCCTTCAACTGAAGGCTGCCCTTTTGCCTTGGCCACCCAAGCGTAACTTCCTCAAGGACAGTATCTGCCACAAAATACCTGCCGAGCAGTGCAAAACATTGTTAGAAGGCTGAAATACAGTCCACGCAGAGAACAGACAGTTATTCTGTAAGTTAAGCTTGGTTAGAAGAGGCACGTAACAGTCAAACCATCTTATATCAACAGATTATTTGTTGGGTAGAGCATATTGGTAAAAATTTAATAAAAAACTATTAGTTGGCAAACACGCATTAAAAAGAAAATATTTGGTTACAACAATTTTTTTTTTTTTTTTTTTGAATAAACTCCTATGATCTCAGAGTACCTCTCCGGAAACTGGAAGACAATACCAACTCTTTCGGGAGACAGCAGCACAGAAGACTGATTTGGATTACCCTTATCATCATATCTCTGAATGCATATGGAACCTGATGTCGGTTTATTTAGACCTGCAAGAAGCTGCATGCATAAAATTATACGGAAATTACCAGCCAACCATCAAAACTAAACAGCAACAGGAAAAAAAGAACACAGCATACATGCAAGAGAGTAGTTTTCCCACTTCCACTCTGTCCAAATACCAAACCAAAACTGCAGCAATCAACAGAGAAGACCGATTTAGCCCACGGAAGACAACACTTTTTCACAAACAAGCAAGTTAGGCACTAAAAGGCACCTTTTCTCTGGAAGGGAAAAGCTAACTCCACTCAAAAGGCTAATCTGTGTCCCCGGAGGTCTGTAGCTAACATCTCTAACCTTAAATAAATAAAGAAAGTAAAGACTTCAGTATAATTGCTAACTCCAAGCCCGGGAGCATACGGATAATTCTGTTTGGTTCACAAGAAAATTACTCTGGAAGATAATTCTGAGAATAAACGAATGACTCAAGACGTTAACTCACCTCAAAGCAAGAGTAATCACAGGATATTCTGAGAACTCGAGGAAATGTCAAATTTCTGTGAATTTAAAGAATCGCAGAAAAGCATTTGGAGTGAGAAATTAGCACAATCGGTAGTCTCAACATTAACTTTTTTTTTTTTTGAAAAAATCAAGAAGTGAAAAGTTAATAACTTGCCTAGAGCGTGATTTGGGTATAAGTTGGACTGACGGAGATCGGGTTGCTGGCCGGCGACTGTGCGGGAACGAGGCTGGAGAAGCAGAAGAAGTCGCTGCCATTAAGACGGAAGTTTTTACGGAGATTAGAGCCACAACGCCCTTCCAACCTTAACCACCGGCCACCGGCCACCGGCTACCGGCTTCTTCTCTCCGCCGTCTGCCTCGCAAGTTCACTAGCAGGGGGAGGAGGAATAACGAAGAGTGAGATCGTACAATTTCCCTGTGCGTTTAAAAATGAGGAGAAAATAAAAAAGAATAAGAAAGAAAACTAATTTGTTTTTTTACAATAATAATAATTATTATTTGAAAAAAAATAAAATAAAATGAAAACGCCTAGAGAAAGAAAAGTAAATTACATCTCTATGCTCCGCTCTTCTTCTAGCAAAAGGGAAGGTCAAAGTAACCTCGTACGAAAAAAAAAAAAAAAAGCATTTTCCCTTTTCCTTTAAAAAAAAAATTCTATTTTTCTCTATATTATAAATTTCTGGTATTCCAAGTAATTTAAGGTAACTTTTTAAACATAAATATGAAATTTTTTTTGTAATAAAATTAATACAACGTTAATACCAGCTAGTGAATTATATAAAGTTTACACCTGCACCTGTTCAAAATAATTATTTGGTATGTTATTTTTTATTTAAAATTCGAAAATAAAAGGCACAGAATATAAAATACAAAATAAAATAAAATAAAACTATGTCTGCAAGTACTGGATCGAGTTACCCAAATGCACAGGCGACGTGGTCACATGCTCAAGACCAACTCTCCAGTCCAGCCCGAAACATGGGTCCAACGACCAAGCTCGTCATGCGTCCAGGACGAGGAACTACTGTTGATTTTATTATTATCATCATTATTATTATTATTATTTTGTCAACAAACCATCGTTGATTTTATTCTAATCAGAATAAATGAGAATTTAACACAATTTATTGCAATACTTTTGTTAAAATATTTTAATTTTATATTCAAATTCTTGTAATTTTATTTTTTCAAAATTTAAATTTTCTTTATAATTGTTAATAATAAAATAATAATAATTTTGCATTGCTATTTGCCAGGGTACACAAATCAGAAAGTGCAAAGGAATCGATCTTATAGGGTTTACATTAAATTAGAGATAGAACATAATTGCAAAATGGGATACAATAGTAACCAGTAGAAGACGCTTCGGTTCATTTTGGCACGATGCAATAACTCCAGATTTCATTCACAAAAAAAAAGAAAAAAAAAAAGAAGACAATCAGAATACTTCAATATTCCTTTCAGTCAGACATCACTACGACACAGCCTTATTAGTGTAAACACAATTTGGTTTCATTTCGAAGCCTCTTCAAAAGGGTTTGTAAATTTGCATCTGGCTCAGGATATGTTCAAAATTATCAGTGGGTTTATCCAGGAGATGAGTGTGCATGCCCTCGTAAGTAGTGACTACCACGCCTTCATCTTTGGTCAGGCGCTGAACTTGCTTCTTCACATTGCATCCTTGATGCGTACACCGATAGTAGCTCCTGAAGATGACAAAAAACCAGTCATATTCTTTAACGCATTATTTGAAACCATCCATCCTCGAGATAATGTGAAGTTCAGAGTTGTTATTGCCGCCCCGGCGCCGCCGGGGGGGGGGCGGGGGCGGTATAACACAAAAAAAAGAAGAAGAAGAAGAAGAAGAAGAAGAAGAAGAAAAGAAAAGCATGAGAATCAAAACTCTTTGGTTCGTCAATTGCATGTCTAAGTTTACTATCATATTGCTGTGCCAGAATTTTTGAAGTTCATTCCCAAAGAAACACACGCAAATAAATAACCAAAGATGAAAACCATGCGCATGAAACTCATTTGCATCATAAATAAGGTGGCATCACAAGACATAATGGCTAGAAACAATTAGAACACAAGCTTAAAATATTACATGGAGATAACTTTTTCCGTATTCCCTTGCCATTGAATTGTCTCGATCCCTGAGCGATATGTCGTTAAGCATGTGATTGGAAGGTTGTTAATCGGGAACCTAATTGCTGTGTCGTTGATAAAAACATCGGTTGGAGGCCTACAAGTCCCTCTTTTCGGCAAGAGGGGAGATGTGAGAGGTTCGGATTTATGATTTCTTTTATTTATTTATTTTTTTTTGATAAATAAATTATTATCATTGGTTCATTAACAAGCT
Organism: Bruguiera parviflora; assembly: GCA_019804595.1. NCBI lineage: Eukaryota > Viridiplantae > Streptophyta > Magnoliopsida > Malpighiales > Rhizophoraceae > Bruguiera > Bruguiera parviflora. Next base: position 5,988,121 of record CM034054.1, on the reverse strand, counting down.
TATTCGGTGCTAATGCCGCGAGGGTGTTCATAGTTTCTTTGATCAAGTCACAATGGGCACTCTAATGTACCTCAAACTTATTTGACATGAATCTATACCTAGGTCTATTGATGTTACCAAACTCAAATGTACTAACTACTAAGTACGCCTTAGCTTCATACCAACATAAAAGCATCCAATTATCCTCCTAAATCTTAATCCGGACTACTGTTTTAGAGCAACAAATGCCGCGTGACTGGATTAGTGCCCCACCTAACGAGAGACAGAAGTTGTCCCCCACTATTGACTGAGAATCCTCTCATGTTGGGAATGGATATAATCTACCATGTTAGGTGTAGCTGTACCATTGATACTAAACTTATGTGTTTAGATCTTTGTTGTTTTTTGTTTTTTTTTTTCCCCATATAGAATATTTCGGGCAAGTTATTTACTTATTTATTTTTATAAAATACATTAGATTTCAACATTTGGTTTTCAAATTCTCAACCCTAATATATACCAACATGATGGATCATCTCATTCTTCAAATGGACTGAGCTAACTCCCCGAAAAGCTTACTGAAAAAGCCCGTCAAATACATTGAGTAATCATCAAATAATGAAAAACAAATTCCAAGCTTCAGACGACTAATAAATTGGTCGAACGGTTATGAAATATATCAAGAAAGAGAACCATTGACATTGCACAGGGTTGGGTTATTTGGTGGCGGCTGCAAGAGTGCTGGGTGGACTAAAAATTTCGAGTGTGGGAAGGGCAGAACAGAACTCTATGCCAACAGACCATACTGAGGAAACACCTACTGAAATAGTACGTTACCATACCCACCCTCTCTTATATTAGTTTTAACACATAGAATTGAAGAAAATTAATTAAAAGGTCACTCTATTATGTCTTGGAAGTCATGCTTAAATGGATACTCGCAACATATTATGGGGAAGTAATATGAGTGAAATTTTACAATAAGCTGGATTGTATACATAGGAAGGAAATGACAATTAACCTCGGAAATTTGTTGTTCTTCACTGCCTTCTGCCCATATTTCCTCCAGCGATAGCCATCGTCTAATATATCAACTTGACTCCTCGTCTGAAAAGCGATTCTGGGCTTTCTAATCTTCTTCTCTGCCTTCTTTTTGCCTGTTTTGATCTCAATTTCAGACCCAAAATTAGCAGAGCTTGCACTCTCAGTGTTAAGCTTCACGCTTGGCGCTACTTGACTTTCTGATTTTCCCTTCAACATTCCTTTGGGGCCATCATCTTGAAAAGTACGGAAAACTTGAGGACTCGCCATTTTTGATGAAGACACGGGACAGTTCGATGAAAATGGAAATACCATTTGGAACCTTTCCATAGAAACGATGATGAAGAAAAACAAGAAGAATATTAAGAAGAGAAGTAATAGCCCTACAAAGTTCGGTATATAAAAACAAAATAGAGAGGCGGCTTGCTATAAAACAACAACAAAAAATTCGCCATATATATATATATATATATATATATATACATACGTGTGTGCAATCTGGCCATCTAGACACAAGGAATTGTATGGATGAGTCGCCACAATTAAAAAAAAAAAAACTATATTAAAATAAAACTAAATCTCCAAATAAATCTTAATTATAGATATATGTCTAGCAATAGTTTTAAAAATATATTTAATTAAGCCAAGATTCAATCGAATGCATGTGTCAACTGCGAATTATTTATAATATGCATAAATGCAAGGTTTTTTTTTTTTTCTTTCTTTTGAGCAACATAAACGAATGCATGCACACTCAAACTAGCTCAACTCACTGTGACATTTTAAGGAAAAGGTGTAGTTTATGTTTAAGCTAGGGTGGTTTATATTTACGCTCTCTAAATTTTTATAAGAATAATTTATTCATAATTTTATATCATATAATAAATACAATTTATTTAAAATAAAAAATAATAAGTAAATTATATTTATAAAAAAAATATATATGAAGAAATATAACAAGTATCTTGTATTTTTAACAATACGAACAAACACACAAATAAAATAATTCAACTTGATGAAGAAATTTGAAAAAAAAACAAACATATCATTAATACAAAAATTATTCAGTTAATGATGTATGAGTTATTTATATAATTTAATTATAACATTTTTTTTTGAAAAAAAAAAAGATATTTCATAAGTAAATTAATTATCATAAATATAAAATAAAATTGATAATTATTTTGTTGATACTTTTATTTACCGTGTATGTAGTGTTTGTCGCGATAAGGTCGTACAGATTATCGTGGCTGTGAGCGTCGGCGGCTGCCGCCGCCCGCGCCTTGGTTTCGTAGAAGTTGCGTATTAATTTCCCTCGTGGTGCAATGTATTCGCCTCTTCTTTTTATTTATTTTATAACTTTTTGTCATTCAACGATTGAAATTGCAACAAAAGTCATATGATATGTGAATCGTCCTTCCATTAGGAATGAACATCTTTTGCACATCTTTTGACAATCAAAGATCCCAAAAAAAAAAAAAAAAAACGGTACTATTAATTCAATATGGTTACCAGATTATTATGTGCCTAGTTGGTCTTACTATACTTCTAGAAATTTCATATCTCAATTTGTGTTGTCATGCTATTTTGAGTCTTGGGCTACACAACCCAAACAATCCACTTTATTTCTATCTCACTACCTGGTATGGGAACATATATGAAACTAGTGTACCCCCCACTAATTCCTCATTGGATCTACTCTCCATTCTCCAAGCTCAATTCCTTTTGTCCATTGAAGCATCTATATATATATATATATATATATATTATCTCTTAATATTTTAATATGTAATTTATTTTTTATTTGAAAGTAAATTATATAATAAGAATAATTTCTTTTGTTTTTATAATGTTTTTTTCAAAATTAAAATTCAAACTTTATAGAAGTGTCATCTTAAAGATCATGTAAGTTACTTATTACTGGCGCATAATATTAGTCTTCTTAAAAAGACAAAAAAAAAGAGAGAGAGAGAGAGAGAGAGGGGGAAGGGGGGAGATGCAATTTTGTTAATCAAGAAGGCAACACCTGTTCCAAGGAGAGGTGCAAAACTGAACCATAGTGTAAGTCAATGCAGTCGTTGCATACATAGCTGCACGCAGACAGAATCAATTTTGAGTCCCAATTAACTATTTACATGTAAGTTGTTACTATGCGACTTCTGAGTCATTCAGGCGGACAAGAATGTCATCAGCATCTTTTGGAAGACATATCATGAACGAAGTTAGTCTATACTTGAACAGCTTCCACTAGACAAAAAAATCAATGTACGGAACACCAGCTTTGCTTTGTCGTTCCAATATGCCTTCTTGATCTACCTCCTCCTCATTTCTTCTTGCGCTGTCCCCGTCTGTCTCTTCTCTTTTACTGGAGTTTGTGTTTACTTGGAGAAAGTCATAGAACTCAACCGTCCGCTGGGTTTTATCTACCACATTTGTGTGTGTGTATATATATGTAGGTAGAAAGAAAACATGCACACTGGATTAGCTAGCAGTTAAGGAGGAAGTGTGAACTTACGTTTGATCTGCATATAATCATCTTATATTATATATAATTAAGTAGTTCTTCGCTAGGTATATACCTTCAGAATCACCTCCAGTTTCATTGTAGAACTGTCTGCAAGAGAGTGGATAACTTTGCTGCAAGAAATAAGGATGCTGACGACCATATCTTTCACAGCATTTCTTCACAAAAAGAGCAAAATTTCTCCTGTGATCAAAATTGTTCATTTCCACAGCACGTCTCGAAGAGGGATAGTGCTGTTGCACATGCAACTCATGAGTTGACGATCCAGATTGAGATTGATCAGCACCTCTTTTGGCATAAAGCTTGGTTCTTTCCCTACATTTTCTCGCCATGATGACATGCCAGTGGTTCTTTACAGCATTATCTGTACGGCCCGGAAATAGCCTTGCGATAATTGACCATCTGTTGCCATGAATCCTGTGAGAAGCAAGAAGTCGCTCTTCTTCCTCCTCTGTAAAAGGATTTCTGTTGATTCTGGGGTCCAGCTGATTAAACCATCGCAACCTACAACTCTTCCCTGATTTCATATATAATAATGAATTTATAATCTCTCTTGTTAGCTGTTAATTTGAAAGAGAATTTTGGTGCAATGGTGTCCAGTGTGACTTGGCGGAATCACCTAAACAATCAAAACAGCTCCTTTCCTAAAATAGGGATAAGACAAGGACCTAGATGCTCTCTCTCTCTCTCTCTCTCTCTCTCTCTCTGCTTTATTTTTTTTTTTAAATGTTGTTAATTTATTGATTGCAGTCAGTTCCAAACATTCCCTTTTTCCTTAAGGCATATAATTTTGTTTTTCCATTTTTTTTGTTTTTTGATACGTTCCTTAAGGCATATAAGTTTACATATTCTCTATTTTTATTTCAACAGATTTATAATCAAATTGGCTTAAGAAATGAAAATCACGCATGTATGTGTGTGTGTGTGTGTGTGTGTGTGGATATATATATATATATATATATATGCTGTTAAGAATTAAAAGTGGAGAATATCACCTGATCTTCCTTGAAGCTTTTCGGCTATGGCATTCCAGTTATGTGGACCGTAGCGCTCCACCAACTCCCGAAGTTTCTCATCTTCAGCAGGCCTCCAATGACCTCTTGTACACATAATATATATAAATATATATAATTAAGTATACGCGTGTGCGTGTGTGTGTGTGTATCTGTCGGTATCTTCTGAACACAAAACAGAATTTAGCAAAGGGTTTCTAAATCTAATGCACTAACAAGAAAACATATTCTAGAAAATCCTAGTTCAAATATTCAACTCATTCAAGGCAATTAAGCTTCCTCTTCATGATCCCACCGTGGCCACGGTCCCGCTGGCCTGCCTGCAGTAGTGGGAATTTTCCCGTTCCCTGGTCAAACACCAATTAAGAAGAAGACACCAGTAATACACCGTTCATGTGGGCGCCCGCGCACATACAATTACAGCACATGCACCGAGACAGAGAGACAGAGCGAGAGAGAGAGACAGAGAAAGGGTGACCGGAGTAGGGAACGAGGCAAGTGGAGAGAAGGGCAGAAATGCAGGGAGATTGTATAGGCAGAAGGGAAGGTGGTTATGGAGGAAAATGTTTTTCCGTTAGGAAGTAGGAAGATTTGGACAGACCCCTCCTAGCGATTGATGCAACGGCTTGGCTAACAAACGCTTACAACCCATCTACTTAACCATTATTTATTTATCAATTTTATTTACCTGAACCAGGTTCCATATAATAGACAAAGTGATAAAATTCAAAACAAACTTCATAAACTAACTGTTCTAGATGATCGGTCTATCACTATTTATAGTTAAGTAATCGTGACACAGCAATACAATCTTCATAGTTTCACATTTCTTCGCACTCCTCGCGGAGAGAGAGGGAGAGAGGCTGCTTGGTGGGTTGAATTTCGTTCTGCTTTCAACGTCTTTATTTCCCCGGCTTCTAACCGACGCCGTCTACTTGTAACCCACCAAGAATATTTGTGCCCTTTCTATTTAATAATTAGTCGTACGTCATCGACCAGTTGCATTCCCCCGTATTTCAATTAAAAAAGTGAATATTGGTCACTTATTTTGTGCGATGAAAAATAAAAAAGATCATTAAATAATTAAATAATATATAATACCTAATACAAGTATAAGATAATATAAATTTGATCTTAATATAATATTAAATTAATTATGAATCTTTTAAAAAATATATAAATAAATAAGAATGTTACAAATTAATATATTAATTAATATTATATTTTACAATAGGCTAATCTTATTTGTAAAATTTAAACGACTTGTTTTCTTTCCGCATACCCCATGTTTGAGGGCCGAAAGATGCAATTCGTGAAAGTTTGATAGCCAATTCATAAAACGCCCTCTTTTTGTTTTTTCCTTCTCTTTCACTCGCATGGCCGGGGGAAAGAGTTGCTCGTGCTCATGCCTCTGAAAGAGGGACACCGAGAGAGTAGGCTTCTGAGAATGTCGTCCATTTGTTTTCTACGGTCCAATCCTGAGCAGAATGACGCCTGAATTAATTTCAGAAAATTTTCTTCGGTATTTGGTCGAAGCCAAGATTCGACATAAACAGAAGGGTTGATTATAGAGAAGTACAAATTTTAGGGACAAAGCAGATGCTGGGGCCTTGCAAGTGCAAATCTTTCAATCCCAAGTGCAAATTTTCTCACTAGACTGTTTCATCCATCTACACCTACTCCACAACACCAATGCTCAACTGCATAATCTCGAATTTGTTTGTGCTTCATTGCCATCCAACATTCTAAAACTGCTGAATATCTGGCAGCAGTCTATATCCAAGGTCTAACCAGAAGGATGTACAGCTGTCATCCAAGATCACAAACAAGTCATATGGAGCGTGATCATGTAATTGGAATCCATCCTTCATTCATTAAAAACTTTCCATTTTGTTTTTCTGTCGGCAAGATATCCTTCTCATTTAGTCAACAAAGTGATCCTTGGAAAGAAAGGTACTACATTACCTTTTTGTCTGCTGACGGTGAATATACGCAGTTCTTGGTATCATCCTAAGCAGGTTCAGTGCACATAGTTGTCATGTAGAGAATGCCGTCATAAACATTAAAATTGATGGAAATACTAAACTAGGGAGATTCACCTACCAAGAGCACACCTACTACTTATCAAAAAAAAAAAAAAAAAGGGAGGAGCACACCTGCTACGGGTCTTTCATAACCTGGGGTTATTATTTTCCTTGTGAGAAAACAAAATTTTTGCACAGCTACAGCCTACAAGTCACCTTAAACCTAATTTTTCTGAAAAAAAAAAGAAAGTAGTATCAATTTTCACAACCATGGAACTTCCAAAAACCTGTTTCAGAGCAGCTAGATCGCGGCTCCTTATGTTGTTTTAGTTCAACAAACGATGAGAAAACCAACCTGCCACACCAGTCACGACAAGTATTACTTGACTAATATTTCTATTTTACTCCATCTTCTTCCAGTCAATTAAATTCCCCATTACATAAATGTTACAAACCTACCTTCTGCTGCTGTGTCTCTTTTAGAAAATAATAGTTATCTTGTGTGCACTAGGTAGAAGGAGGTAGAAGACAAGGGGTGTAGCTGTCGACTGTTGACATGGATACATTCCTTTAAGTGAATTTCTATACTAACCTTGATGGTATATATCACCTCTACATTCTCCGCCAAAAGCCCAGATCCAACCGAACACTTGCCTCAAGATGCGAGGATATGCCTCTAGTACCCTAAACATGGGAAACAGATTCTTGTGAACATGTTCCGTCAATCTTTAGAAATTTGAACATTTTAAAGTTGCCATCAAAATTCAGAGTTTAGACAAAAGTGATAAGATATGCAAACAGATTTGTGCCCACCAAAGGAAGGGCCAATTAATGGAGAACCAACCAATGAGGATGTTCATAGCCAGATAGATATGGATGTGAACTGAAGTTGAGAGAGTGTCATTTGGTTCAATTTGGATGTGTCCACTAGAAATGCTCCAATTAAGATGGAGTACTGAATCGAGGTGAACCGTGGGAGGAGGGCCTCAGTTGACTTTTTCGTTAATAAAATTTTAGAATAATTGCGACTTACATTAATTTCTATTCATAATAAAATAAAATAATGAAATAAATATTATATAATTGTAACTAATTTTAAATAAATTTAAAATTAATATTGTGTTATTGTCGTGAGTTGTTGATATCCGCAAATGCAAGCACCTTCTTCCATCAAATTAAAGTACCCTTCCACGATATGTAAAGCGCCCACAATGAATTGGACGTGTTGTTTAAGGAAACCTTTCTATACGGTGTTAAGTAAAAAAGTCTCTCGAGTATCAAGGAGAATTAAGGCACTACATTTTCTTTAGGCTCAAGCCATGGTTGACGCAATTAACTGAGAACTCCGATCTGATAGCAACCTTTCGTCACATTTAAATTTAACAAATAACACAAGCACGTGCGACGAGCCAGACTCCTCTGTGCTGTTTGAGTGCGGGCAGCAATCACCTACCAAAGCCACTTATTACGCGGTGATGTTTACTCCGAGTGGAGAAAGTTGCGCAACAGTATGTGCCACAAAGATAACAATTTAAATTTTTATTTTAAAAACTCCATATTCTGATCTCATAAAAAGAGTGAGTTTTGTAACAGTAAAATTTATTTTATTTCTTTATGCAGCCTATGGGTACCACGCGATAATAATTGTGAACTGAAATTCAGTAATCGAATGTTTACTGCACCGTAAACTTCACTCACCATCCCGCAACTGATTTGAAAGAATTGGAAGGCTGGCTACTGTTTTTCACGTCAATCAAGCGAGGAACTCATCGATCACTTTTCACTTCCAGAAGCTAGTTTAATTTTTTCCATTCCTCGGCAATCATTATGCATATAGTACCCCTGACTTGGCCTCTCGTGTCTTCACTCCCCACGGTACTTTTTCCTCGATAAGATACGCAAGTTAGTAGAATCCTACAATCCTGAAGTCTTCCAAAGATTCGAATCGTATAAAAAATTGTTTTTTTTTTAGTACGACGGGTTAGAATCGTGCATATGATGGCATAAAATCACGTAATATCGTAGGTAAAATCAAGATAGGTTCGTATGGCCATCACAACTAGCGCACGCAAGTGGAAATTAATTCATCACAATCTGATGTGGAGCACAATGAATTCAATGGGCAGATATTCAGGGGATAAGACAGACTAGGATCATCCTCATCAAATGGGTGAGGAAAGAACCGATCCACAAAAAGTAAGATGAACCAACTGATAGTAATGAGAAGAGCCTAGAATTCTGAGCAGCTGGTAAAGAAAAAACCTGTTGACGAAAGAAATAAAGTTATAGAGAGAAGGAAAAAAAAAAAAAAAAAAAAAGAACTAAAAGAAGAAAAACAGAAAGCTACCTAGTGACACAGGAAACATCGAAGAGATGCAACAAAGAAAGACGAAAAATAACTGCAAGGAAAGCGAGCGCAGTCCCTTGATGCCACAATCTTAAAGGTTAAAGCTAAACAAATAGAGAACATGTTCGGAGAACAAGAAACGTAGAAACCAATAGGGGAACTTTCTGTAGAATATAGAATGTTGAGGCACGCAATCTAGAGGCCCAAGCTTATCCTTCATTGATGTTTACCGAACGGGAGAAAATTACAAACACCAATTACTGCTGTACATAGAGAAGAATTTCTAGTGACAGATGGTACTCTGCAAATAAAAAGTTAACATATTCCCGTCAAGAAGAAAAAAATCCTAATATACCTTACAAGTGATTGGCAGAAATCAAATAGTTTCTACCTGCTGATTTTGACTAATCAATGTGATCATGTTACAATGATCTTATCAACCTCATGTTCTGAACCATATTCATCTAGAAAAGAATATCTGCAACCGTTGTGATACTCACAAGGCTGAAAGCTCAACTTCCTGGTTGCACGCTCTGTATGCTACAAAAGTGCTGTCATTGGAGAAGGATCCAGGGTTGAAACAAGTGATTCCTGTATATTTGAATGCCTTCTGCTCACTTTTGTCACCTAAAACTATCTGTAGATGAATTTTGAAACACTTGTTAAATCAAATTGCTATTTTCCCACCACCCAATTAGCAAAGGTAGTTATCAATTTAAAAAGGCTGAAATAAACTTATCAATTTATGATCTAAATAATTTCTTTCAGTTTATTAAAGATATTAACTCAAGATTCTAGTAGAACTCAATTTAAGGAATGCCTTTAGCATTCATAAGCATACTACGTGAATCAAATTTTCAACCGCATGAAAAATCCAAACAATTCATCCCATCTAACCAATATGATGCATAATACAAACATAAGCTACACAACCTCATATATGGTGAAAAGATGAAACTCAATATTATGTTTACATGAACAAGAGTATCAGGGAAGGGTAAAAAGACAAAGGTAGAAAAATAAAAACAAGATGCAAGTGTTACCGCATGTGGAGATGGATACAAATAGAGACTGTGATCATAATTCCAGATAATTGGTTGAACAATAAGAGGCAGTGGGCACAAATGACTTTGGTGAGTTATGGTAGCAACAAGCTGCAAATTGAGGTTAAACCCATTATTGCCATTGAAGAGTATCTCTAATAGAGAAATCCCATAAGCACAATATTTGGACTATAAAAGACTTAGAATGCAAGGAGAGAGAGAAAGAGAGAGAACAATACATGCTCAAAGGGATCATCAGTCTCTTCTGTAGAGGGAGGCATCAAGCACGAACGACGCATCTTATACAGGAGATCATAACGGAAAAATACAATTTCTTGGCTATAGAACTTGATTCTGAGGATAAATAAGGTTAAATAACAACCATTAGCATCCCAGAACAGTAAGGCATAAGACAATTGCTGAAAGAGTACATAGCACTCTGCTCAGTCTATAATAATGAGCCCACAGGAAGTCTATCCATATGCTAATAAAACAAACTCTACGTGAAGAATCAGGCTCCAGAAGAATTGCCTCTAGTGTAAAGCAAGTTTATCTTTATCGTTGTTTTAACCATTAAATGATCACAGGTTTTACCTGCAAGGATTACTGGAAAATATGGCATCCGGAATGTGCTCCTGAAGCTCTTCAGTTAGATACTTTGGCAAATGGCACCTAGGTAGAACTGTTGATGGACCTGAAAAAGTCAAATTGCCAATCACCCTTATGTTTCTTTATCAGAAAAAAAAGGTATTAAAAGAAGCATGCAACACATTTCTCCTTTAAAAACCTGCATCATCTGGGCCTGGAATGAAGAGAAACCGGCTATGTTCTTTAAGCCGTGAATGGGCTGAAATCATTTGCCCCAGATTGCCAAACTGTGATCTGCATGTTTATTTTATACATTGTCAAGCTAAGATGGCTTGTTTAAGAAGAGTACAGTAATGAGAAATAAAAAATAACCACACGTATGTCCCATCAAAACATCCCTTACCTCAGAGTCGAGAATGAATGAAAGGATAGGTTGCAAGGATGAGAACAAAAATTGCCCATGAAAACAAACAGGGAAGGAACCACCTCCTGAACCTCAAAACCATTGAGAACAGTCTCCAACTTTCTCATGACCTTCTCTAAGGACAAGAGATGTAATGATTTAGCTTAGCTACTTAGCAAACTGCAATCTCATGCAAAACATACAGGCATACGGAGACAATTGCAGGAAAGAATTTAAAGGGAAGATTGAATAACCTCTTCATTATCTAGCCAAATGTCAGAGAATATGACAAACATATCATTAACAGCTCTTTTTTCCAACTCTGCAAGTCTAAGCTATTAAAGAATATAGGAAAACCACCATCAATTCATCAATGTTTAACATTACTAGAGAAAATTCCTGGAAAATATATATTTTATCTATTCTAAACAAATGAAGGCATGCCATGGATACAGTCTCCTCTTTTGTAAGTATGCCACCGCCAAAGAAATCATGTTGTGCAACTAATTTCAATGACCTGCTCCTATCTTCTAGCGGAGGAAACCCACATGTATCCACCTTCACAAGAAAACAACAATTAAAGATTGCTACCATCAAATGGAAAAATTGCTGTCTAATGCTTGAATGCCAGCAATAAAGAATAGCACAACCAAGCCTTCAGCAAAGTTCACCAGAGAAAAAAAAAGACAAACAAAAGCTCAAGGATCAAATGTTATGGCCATTACTCCCTGAATTTAAAATGTTACTTGCTAGGCAGATATTGCAATCAAAGCATGACAGCCAAAACATTTCTATTTTTGCACCAACTATAGCCTTGTAAGGGCCAATAATTCAATGTATAAATGTGTTCAATGCTGAATAGAAAGTGGATTAGTAAGCATAGGAATTTAGTTACATATATTGGCTCCACATTAGTAGAAATCTATAAAGATCATCTGATTTATCCACAAGTAGCCAAGCATCTCTTCTTTCCCCTGTTGTCTTCCTCAGTGAAGCTATTCTCTATTTCTTTATGTTTGGGAAATAACAGTTGGGTCACAATAGGAGCAGACCCCAGGAAGAAAGTACATCAGGTATTTATGAATTGATTTTACTTCTTCACCTGGTTGTATTCATAAGTAATGCTAGCTGGTCCAAAGCACTTCTAATAGTACTAATGTGGGCGTATAATGAGAGAACATTTACAGCTGACTACCAATCAACTTACAAATTGTCATTCCTTCCAATACTCTCCACTGCCTATTTTTCTTTTACAAGCAGCAGAAAACCATCTTGCATGGTCATATGCAAGGTTACAACTATACACAGACATTAATCATATCCCATCCCTTGTCTATACTTTTGAAAGTAGATGTGTCCAACAAGAACCCATATCCATGTCTGTAAAAGTTCACAAATCATGAAATGTGGAGCAAAAGGCTCACTAAAGTTGAATGTGCTGAACTGAGAAGGATAAAACAAGGCCAAAATGATCACAACTACAATGCACTGGGAATGGCTCAGATGTCACACAAATATTTTCTAACCTTGCAAGTAAAGACTATATACAGGTAATACCCTCCAAATTCATGCCACAAATCAGTGGCTTAAAAAGCTTTAATAAGTGGAAGTTAGAACTAACCTGGAAAATTCCATTGACGAGCATCTCTCCTTCAGCAACAACTATAGTGTTCTCTGATAAAAACCCACTGGTTATCTTGTATTACTTGTCAAGGAAAATGTCATTGTACATGCATTCCAACAGCATTATTGGAATAAAAGCCATGATTTCCATGGCTGATAACTAACCCAGCTAAACCTTAATCCCAAAAGGTCCAACTGAAATCCTGATGACAATTAGGATCACAAAATCTCTTAATGCATCAAACTTATGGGATGCATTATTTAATCATTTCCATGGCTGAAAGATGACCAGTTTTTTTTACATCCATTTCTTTCTCAAGTCATTCCATACCAAGCAAGTAGGCACTTGAAGATATATAGGGAGACATCAAATGTTAGTATGAGACTTTGTGAGGCAAAATGCATAAATATTCATAAAAAAAAAAACAAACAGAGAGAGAGAGAGAGAGAGAGAAAATTATTACAAAACACTGCAACCAAACAAAAAATTGGAAATCATTAAGAAGAAGGACAAATAGCAGAAAAGAAAGGATATTGCATGGGACAAATCTATTTCCACAGAAGCAGTAAGATCTTCCAAGTAGAAATGGCCATCTTCTAACTGTGATATCAACCCCATAAGCCATTTCCTTCCTGTTTGCCCAAGCAGAGACTGAATTGAGGATATCTGTTCCAAATAGCACATAGAGGACTTATAAGACACATTTTGTTCTCAAAAGTGCGGATCTGAGATATATAAGAAAAGATAATGAATGCAAGAGAGAGCACCTCACAGCTTCCATAACGAGACAGTTCAGAGTCAAAAGCAAGCTTCGAGAAACGCTGATCACGAGATACTCTTTGGAAAAGCAACAGAAACCTATCCTTGTAAAGAGCTACCTTGGCAGAAGCCTCGCCATGAATTGGGAGGGCCCTCGTATGCCTACAAATAACAAAAAAACTTGTCACCACCAGGACTTACTGAATTGCCATAAACATTGAAGAATTAAGATTCTAAAAAGGGCACCCAGTGCAAGAGAATAAAAAAATATATAAGAAAGATCGGCAAGCACTGACAGCAGCAATTACAATGGATAATAGAAAATTCTGCATTGTCAAAGAGATGAAGAAAACATATAAACAACTTTAAACGTTATCATCCCTCAATTTTCCCAGCAAACAAGCACAGGGCGAAACCTTAAACAATCAGGTAAAACGAAAACCAAATTAAAAATTTAATCGAATTGAGAGAGAGAGAGTGTGTGTGTGTGTGTGCGCGCGCGCGTGCGTGCGTGCGTGTGTGTGTGAGAGAGAGAGGGTTACTGATAAAATTGCTTCTTGATGGGATCGAAGCGAAACTTGGGGACTAAAAAGGCGTCGACAACGCGAATAGCAGAATGGGCAGTAGAAACCTCGCTCGGGGACGCCTCCGCAGCCTCGTCTGCTTCCAGCAAAGCGTTTACAACACGACGCACCGGCTCCCTATCTATTATCGAAGATCTCACCTCCAATTTCTCTGAAAATTCCGCCCGATTCGAGCTCGACACTTAGGGTTTAGAACTAGCGAAATTCTGGAATTTTTTTTTTAACAACAAAAGAAGAAGAAGAAGAAGAAGAAGAAAAATAAAATAAATTTTGGAAAATGTAAAAACAACGCGAAAGAAGAGGTAAGTACGGGATTGGAATTGGAGGTGGTCGAGGAGAAGATCGAGGGCCTCGTCTTCGGCGCCGTGAAAGCGGTCGACGAACGTGAGGATCTCCTCGAGCGCATCTACCTTCAGCGTGTAACCTCTGATCTTGAACTTCCTCTGTATCTTCTTCCTCATCATCGAACTGCTCATTTTTATTTTTCTTTGAATTCTTTTGCCCTTTTTTTTTTTTTTTTGTTCGTTTGTTTTGCTTTGGGACGCGGAGTAGAAGGGTCTGGGCCTGCCCCGTTTGGGCGGGAAAGTTGCCTGCTTGCGAATGAAAATGGCGGGAACAATAGCGTGAAGCGTGAAAGTTAGAGATTTTCTTTTCTGGTTGTTTTTTTCTTTTCACATATTATAACAAGAAAAAATAATAGGGCCCTGTCTGGCCCATCTAGCGATTGGGACCAGCACAAATTTGGGCTTCTGGTTGCAGTGATGGGGCCCGGACTAAGGGATAGAATTAGAGTCGGAGCACAGCCTCTGTACGGATGGGGAGGTGCACTAAGTCATAACCCCCGCTGGTTCAATTTCAGTTTTAATCTTGGTACAGCAGCAGTTTTAATTTCGGGAAAAAAAATTGACCCAGAATTGAATCTGATCAGACGGTTTGAATTTTAAATTTAATTGGGATCGCAAAAAATTTTTCCCTTTTTTTTTTATTTTTTAAATTTTTAATGTAAAGATGGGATTTGCACCATTTCAGCCCAACTCTTTCATTGCTTATTTATGGTATCGTTTGTTCTGCATCTGAGATCAGTAACAACTTGGGGCATTGCGGCGCCAAACATAGGGGCCCAAAAAGTGGTCGAGAAATCCACAATGAAATCCATTGTTCTCAATTGTGCTGAAAAACCACAACCACAGCTAATCCGTCATTGCATCAATGGCTGATTCTCCTGTGTTTATTTGGCTGGTTAATATTTCTTTTTCCATCTTCCAAGCCACATTTCACCTAAACTGGAGAAAGACAAATAAACCAAAGCATGCCATGAAGTCATGAACCACATGTTAGGAACTTCATTCTCATTATTATTATTATTATTTGTTTATGGCATGCTATGGGGTTTGTATTTACCCGGAATGAAGCGCGATGCCTTTCTAGAACATCTTTCCTGTACCATCCTTCCTCGGAACAGATTCATGGACATCCATCCGACTCCAATTTTCCACCAGAGGAGCCAACTGGTCCTCCTTGTCATACAAGCCTAGGAGCCCTCCCGTGTGTATGAAGAGAACTTTTCTCCCCTCCCATTTGGTTGGATTCTGAGCCATGTCTTTCTTCATTTCATAAGCAGCTTTACCACTATAAGATGCGCAAGATGAAAGCATTAGTAAAATCTAAGGTGCGAGCAAAAATCTGGAAGCAAACTTGCATCCTCCGCTTGTCCTAAATTTCTCTAGACGATGGTCTCTTCTTTCTCTGGTTTCCAATGGATGAAACCTGAATTTCTACCATTTCTCCACAACATGTTTTCCTTCATTTAACATACACGATACAGTTTTGCAGAGCCAAGAGACAAAGAGGAAAGAGATAACATGCAAAAGAGTGCTATACCTGTATACAGGATCAAGAACAACTCCCGTTGCCATAGCAATTTCCTTCACAAATTTCAGCTCCTCAGAGGTATTAATGGCATAGCCCAATCCCTTGGCCTGTAGGAAGAAACAATTAAAGCCAAGAAAAACTATGCATAACTCAACAATTGTGTATGCATCTTGTGGAAACATAGTATTTGAAAAATGAAATTTTTTCATTTTTCTACTGGTTTGACAGACAATGTCATTGCATGAAACTACCACAATAGAATCTTACTTTCACTTCTGTAGTTTTGCAAAATGAAACAAGGACCCTGACATTGCACTTCAAACACAAATTTTCCCATGATAATCTGAACATAGTGTGTTTCTCAAATTACTGTTTTGAAAATACACCAACTTAAAAAGGCAAAAGAATACAAGACGGTAACCTGTACATGATCTCAAACCCTGATCTGTATCACTTGTTAACATGTCCACGCTTCTACACTTAGAGCTCTCTCTCTCTCTCTCTCTCTCTCTCTCTCTCTCACACACACACACACACACACACACACATTCACACACACAAGCATGCATGCGCGCGCACATACACACAAAGGAAAGAAAAGGACAGAGGACAGAGGATAGAAGACAGATGCCCACACTCCCACCCCTGGAGTACACCAAGACAGATGGAAGATGTAGTCTTTTACCCTCCATCATTGTATGGGCACCTATATCAAGTAAAGTCCAAGCACCATCACAATGTATGTAACATATTTATTACATGTCAAACCAAGCAAAACAAAAGGAGATAATCCACTAACACGGTGAAGAACTAACGTTTTGAATGTTTACTATATCACAGGAGTTGACACCAGCATTAAGTCCATCAATTAGGCCTTGAACATAGTTGTAAAAATAATCAGGGTCATCACAAACCGAAAATGCATGAACCTACAAGACAAGGAAATGCAAGGGGAATTAATCAATGGGCAGAAAACAGAAGACTAAAACCTATACAAAGAGAAGCACACCTTTGCCTTCAATGTCCCAAGATGAGACCCCAGTGACAAACCAGCAATAGTGCCCCCACTAAAAATCATTGTCAGGACACATGTCACTTGAAATGTTTGATTGGTGAAAAAGGATGTCTAGTCAATTAATTCAAGCCAGCTTCTTGCTTAATCTATCTATACTAGCACAGAATCAACATTCTGATGCCCAAAGACCACTTATCGTTCAATGCTAACAGCTAATAATTGATTAATCAAAGTCCCTGCTCAAATGCTGCAAGTACATATCAACTGGCAACACATCAAAGAAAGCATGAGAGAAAAACTATGCTATCACCTACAGACATCAGATGGAGAAAGATCAAACCTGCCACATGCTACGACTATATCATCAAATTTTAATCTACTATGGCAAGCCTGCTGTTCAATTTCCCTGATAGCTTCAATGTAACCCCTGATGGAATTGATAAAAGCAAAATAAATTACCATAAACCTTGATGGAATTGTTAAAAGCAAACTAAATCACCGACTGAAGACATGTATAAGATACTGCTGTTAGAGTACTTTTCGAACAGAGAACTTAGAGAATAATAATCATAAAATTACCAAATCATAAAATAAAATGTAAGAGATCACATGCAACAGCAATATTACCCTGGTAGCAAAGAATCATAAAAGAATAAACAGAAGCATGCCCAGTAGAGGGCTAACTACCAAGAAGACTATGAACAAAAAAGAACCTACTAATGCAGAGTACATCAATAAGATGCAGGGACTAAAGAAGGTAAATGAAATGGAGGTAGGCATCAGATCCTAGTTTTAATTCATCCAATGCCACCCTCTGGAAGTAGGCATGGACTCAGCTGTTTTCATTCTGAAGATTGTATCAAGTTCTCATCATCAGAAAAATAAAATAAAATAAAAAGATTTTAGCAAGTTTAATATGCAAATTATATGTATTTGAATTCAGATCTAATCTAAGCATGGGCTTAGAATGAAGCTTAACACTTAACAGTCACACAAAATGAAATATCAGTCAATTTGGGAGGTGACATAAAAGCATTCAACAGGAAACACAAATGGCACGTCAAAGAAAAGATTTACACTAGTTACCTAACTCACCAGGTACCTAGGGAGTTTGATCCACCAACAGGAATAACATACGGTTTTCTCCCTTCTCTCAGCAACTTTTCTTTTAAGTAATTAGTGAGAGTCTGAAACCAAAGAAAATTTGAAAGGAGATTGAAAATAATTAAGAGGAAAAATAAAAAGAAGAAAAGGAAAGAAAGCAAACAACAGACCAATCAACTAGTTGCATTTAGGGGGGGGGAATGGTGCAGCCAATTAAAAATCACATCAACAACAAAAGTATAGAGAAAAGCATTTAACAATGAAACATCAAGATAATGATCCATCTCAACTTCAAATGGGAGTCTCCGTGCCCAAAGCTCCTGCATTGTGGGTCTGGGGCAGGTCAATGGTCCAGAGCCCTCCCTGCTTTCATAGGGAACTGGCTCTGGTCACGTGTAGAGGCATTGCCTTTTAATAGATCAGTTTCACAGAGCTTAAAATGGTTTCTGGAAGGCAGTAGCAAGGCTGCGATATTCCAAAACAGACAAAGATTCTCATGCATTTTGGCTTCCAGACATCAAGACCAGGGAACTTGTTTAAGCTTCTAAATTCAAGTTAGACAAGCAGCCAGGAAAATGACAGTGTGGCCAGTTTCACTCCTCACTTCCAGTGAGCCAATTCACGTATATGATATAAAAGACAATTCTTCAAAAGAAGATTCTAGATCTGCAAAGCTTAAAACAGTATCTAACAAGTAGAAGCAATTATGAACCCATTTGACTCTACAACCATGGAAAATAGACAGTTTGACAGGACTATTCAAATGTTTAAAGTCATGGTGAATATTATACGGCACATGACATAGCAACTTCGAGTTGTATATCTCTTGGTCGATTTCATACATGAATAAAACATAAAGCAACACAAGCCTAGAATCCACCTTAAGTCATGATTCGAATTCTAAGGCTATTAATAATGTAAAAATGCACAAAATGTTTCGAAATAACTAGAGATGGTAACAAACAAACAAAAATACTAATCTAAAAACACCAATAATCTATGCAAAAGAAACAAAATCATAACAAACTCGAGTAAAAAAAGGGAGTGTTCGGTGAAAAGGCGCAACGACAAACCTCACTACCAATTGCTGCATATTCTTCCTTTGAAATAAGATGAACATGAGCTCCAACCAAACGCTCCACCAGCAGATTGCCCGTCAAACCCGGGTCTTGGTCCACAAGAACCTGCAAACAACATATTAAAAACAAAAGGTGTATTCTTTGTTTCCTTTCCTGAAGTAAAAACCAAAACGCCAGCAATAGAACAATGTAAAAGACGAGAAATTGAGACCTTGGAGGTGCGGAGGATGAGGTGAGAGGGGAGGTTGAGATACTTGGCGGCGACGGCGGTGGCACGGCAGTGATTGCTCTGGATGCCACCGATAGTAATGACGCAGTCGGCGCCCTGAGCAACGGCGTCTGCCAACAGAAACTCCAATTTCCTCACTTTGTTGCCGCTCAATTGCATGCCGGAAAGGTCATCGCGCTTGAGCCAAACCTCGGTGCCGTCGGGCAAACCGGGAAGGTTCCACTTGTGAATAGGAGTGGGACGGTGGGCCAGAGAGAAAACGCCGGACGGTATTGGACTCAGGAGGGTGGCCCACGACGGAGGGCTGTAAGCTTTGTGGCTAAACCCCGACCCCAGTTGTTGGTTTTCGTTGTTGTCCATAATCTGAGACTGTGAGTGAGACAAAGTACGAGAAACAGGAGTAGAGGCTCCAGCGAAGTAGTGTTTGGGTCCGGATTTCAAAAGGAAGAGCTTTTTGTTGTTGTTGTTGTTGTTGTACAAGTTGTTGTTGATCAGATCATGGAAGGAGTGGAGGCAACGGGTCGAAAGCATTTCATTTCACTGGAAAACACAAACCCTCTGTTTGGCTGATCTTTCTGTAAGTCATTCGCTATACCCGTAAATCAAGACGAAAGTTATTCATTATTACCTTTATTTGTTTTTTTGTTACAAAATTTTATTATTTGAAATATTATTAAATTTAAATAATTTTTTCTTATTATTACTTCTATTATTAATTTAGACCTTTTTTTCTTAAGTTAGTATAAATTACAACCCAAAAAATCAAACGTAGACTAATAAAGTCTCGTCTCGGACATTGACGTCCGTCAACTTAATTGCATGATTTTATATATCTTCTGAATAAGTATCGGAGCCTGCCTTTTTGATGACAACGGACGCACTCATGCCATTGCCGGCGCCATTTTGATGGCATGATCTATTGAAAGCTCTAATCTTTAAGAATGTTCCTGTGATCTTTCAGATTGGCTGTTTCAATGTTTGTGGACTTTCAATAGCATCGTACATCGGCTATTCTGGGTGTGCCATACAATTGGGCCACGAAATTTCTGTCGTGTTGGCATTCAATTTCGTGCTAGAAATTTACTTTGTCCCAAAAATTAAAAAAAAAATAAAAATTAAAAAAAAAGAGGTCATCCACCAAGATTGACATTGTGTTGGAATTTGACGCAGTAATATTCGTGGGTTCGCTTTTAGGAAAGATATTCGTTTCCATCAGTTTAGAGCCAATCAAAGAGAAAAAGGTAAAGAAGCTGACACGTTAAATCATTGGGGGGGGGGACGGCCGATGAGCCTTTCCGGCGGGCTGAACGTTGCCGTTGCAGCCGTTTGTTCATTGGGTCTGAGAAGCAAGCCCAAGTCTACTCCGAGCGGTTAGGCTCGACCTACATTAATCCACGGTCATTAGGCTTTAGCAGACACGCAGACATGATTAATTACATAATTAAGTACAAGATAGATTAACCAATCGACCGGAAGACGGCTATAGATATTATTATTATTATTATTATTATTATTATTTTATTTAAAGATACATTTAAATTTTCCTTGAAATCTTATTTAACAGAAGATTATATTATAAAAATATGTGCCGCCATGACTTGTCCATTGAGGGTCAATGTTCCTTTCTATGGGCCTTTTATTTATTTATTTATTTTCTTTCGTCATGGCCGATAGAATACATAAAATACGAAAGGAAAAAACTGCCATCTCTTGGTTGTTCGGACTCGAAACGAAAAAACGAGAGAAAGGTAAAACAGACGGAAAGGACGTAATTTATTAGACGAATATGGTTTTAATTAGTGTTATTATATGATAATAACACGTCAATATAACGGCGCTGTAAGAAAGGACAGCCGAAGAAAGCCATCGGACTCAAATTGATATTAAGTTTTTGAAAATTAGTTTCAACGCAGACTTAAAGTTTATTATACTTTTATTTAAATTTTATAACTTTATTATTTGCCACAATTCATTTTTTTTTAATTAGAGGAATAATTTTTGTGTGCATTATACATTTAACATATTTAACAAAATACGGCAAAACACAAAATACACATTAAAATGTTTCTTGATAAAAATTTAAGATAACATTAAAAGAAAAAACTATAAAAATCAAAGACGCGTAAAGCAAAAGTCTGCGGGACAGGCTGCCGACAAACGGACAAGACAACGAGCGATGATGGCCAAAAGGCGACGGACCCAGAAGGCACGTGCGTGGTGGGCAGAAGCTACATTTAAGAGGCAAAGAAAATTAAAATTAATTTATAGTCAACCTCGCCTCGTCCTCGACAGTTTTGTTTTGGTCATCATTTCCATCGGCTTCTTAATTCTTCTACTTCTTGGGGTGGTTAGTTGCTTGGCATCCTTTTCTTTCTTCTGTTTCTTTTTTTTTTTTTTTTAATTTCCTTAAGAAAATCGGTATGTTTGCACATATAAAGAAAGAAACTGTAACGTGGGAAATGGGGAAGGTGATTGCATGAGTGAAGCTGGGAGCTGCTGGGCGTCGGGTATCGCCATGGTCCGCTGTATACTTACCTTCCAACTCGAGCGCGCAAGTTGCCATCACTTTTCTTTTTGTTTTTTCGTTTTTTGGTCTTTTGGGTACTAAAATGAACAGTTGGCCTCAATTCCACGAGCTTTCTGTCTTCTTTAGTCTTTCTTCTCTCTCTCTCTCTCTCTTGCTCAGTAAACTAACGCCAGACTTGACTTTTTCCAAGTCTTAGTGCCTCTTGTTCAGCTCTTCCCACTTCACAACTCGCTATTTATCTTCCCTCCAATTCATTTGTACTCTCTCTGCCTGTGTTTGCGTGTGTATGCGTGTCTTTCTTTTGCATTCGGTGGATACGTAGGGGGCATTGCAATTCTGTAGTCAGGATTTCTGCGCCAAAGTTGCAGGTTTTGCCTTCAATTTAGCCTCATTTCCTTCTTTTTATGCTCGAGAGGATATGCTTAGCGGGGAACTTGGAACTCCGTTCTTTAGTGGATTTCACTTTTAAAAGCTCTCCTTGTTTTTTTTTATTTTTATTTTTTAATACGATATTTTTATTGTACTTGAAATGACTTCTAACATTGTTGAATTGCGTCCTATCTGAGAATTTTTGTTCTTTCGTATCGAAATTCACCACTAGATGAAGTAGATGTGTGATAGCATGGCAGTTAGGGGGTACGGGTTGATGTTGAGATTTTTCCTATAAAAAAGCATCACTATGAGAGGTGAACATGTAGCCTTTTCTTTTGGTGACTGACCAATCCTGCTTCCTGCAGAACAAATAGGAATTTGTCGTTGTGTTATGAACAAGTTTGTCTCTTTCCTTATGTAATCAGAAGCGGCATGCAAAGAATCTTGCTTTGTAATGAGAGCAAAGAAGTGATTCTGGGTTTATTAAGGATTTGCTTTGCTGGGTTTATTTTTCGCATTGGGAACAGAAGGCAGTGGCATACGAAGCTGGAGTGCTGCCTAGCATCAGAAGCGTTGTAGCATCTATAAAATTACCAATTTGATTAACCAGTTTCTCATTTCCATGCATTTGATTTTGAGTCCTCGGGCTCCTGTCTACTGGGTTGATTCGCAGGCATGTGAATTAGACTGGTGCCCTTCTTTGCTATCATGTTTTAGCTAGTGTCCTGCTAAGACTGGAGCTTTAAAAGTTTCTCTTCTTTACTACGTGCTTATTCTTCTGATTAGTGGGTTTGCATCCTGTTTAACAAAAATTTATTTTAACATCTTATTCTCCTTGAATTATCCTGAGACCTTTTTTTTCCGTTTTAGGTCTTATTCCTGATAAATGGGTAGTTACGACAAGGATAATATTCCTATGTTATCAGATACACACCCACGATCAGTGGACGGAAATGCAGATTCTCAATTTCAGGCATACATTGCCAGTAATCGGAGTGCATCATTTTCCATTCCCATGAATTATATGGAGTCTTACGAAACTGGAAGCAACCTTGTTGGCTTTACTGGTCCGCTGCACAGTCGAAGAAGGACTCCAGAGCTGCAGATGAGTGGCCCATTATATATTAACCGTAAAGCTGTACTTCCTTTTGGGGAAAATCAGCCTGTATCAGGTCCGCAAAAAGTGGAAATCAAGGTTGAAAAATTTTCTTCTTTGAAAGGAATGGATCAGAATGATTGCACAGATGATAATTATGGTAGAAATGAACATTTATTGAAGTCTGGGGAACTGGGAATGTGCAATGACCCTTACTGCACAACATGCCCATCGTATTACCATTCCAAAGCAGCAAAGCACAAACATTCAAGACCTTCAAGTATATCTGAACCCAAGGTGGGTTCTTTTTTCGTAAATGCAAAGAAAAATTTTTCTAGCTGTGAGATTGTTAATCCTACCTCTGTTTTCTAAACAATTAGTGATGTTTCTCAATTATCAATGAAGTTGCCTATTTTGCATTCTACTAAGTTTTACCTGATGATCAGTGTAACTGAATGTGCCATCAATTTGGTGATTTTAGGGATGAGATAATATCTTCGGTTGGTGACTCTCAGTTGTTTTCATTCTCTTGATATTTTAATTTTGAACTTTTCCCTTCACTTTCAATCTGCATGTAAACTATTCATTGTTCTACTTTTATGAGTAGGAAGGGCATTTTCACACTAATTGGTGACATTATTGGATTACAATCCTATAAACCTATTTGTCAGTAACAGTGTCACCATTCATTCTCCTAAAGTTTTATTACCAAATTTAGCAATGTATGCAGCTATTTCTGCATGGTCATGAAGCTTTCTGTTTGTGGTTCTTTGCAGCGTCATAGTGTTCTCTATGGGGATGCTAAAGGTTGGGCAAGGAGGTTTGTCTCTTCTCTGAAGCCTTGTGTCACTGGAGTTATGAATCCTCATACCAAAGTTGTTGAGCGTTGGAACAAATTTTTTGTCGGTTCCTGTTTGCTGGCAATTTTCATAGATCCTCTATTCTTCTTATTGCTGTCCGTGCAAAAGGTACGGTTCTAGCCGTTTTTAGTCCTGGAACTTATAGCTAAGGACATTGTAATCATGCAAATACAATTTCTATACATTCCTGTTTTCTAGTCACCACCAAATCTTGGAGAAGCCACTGCAATTCAGTTGTAATAGAGGGAACATTTCTTGCAACTGTGAAAAGAACAGTTGCAAACTTTAAGCATATTGCACCAAATCCCAGCCTGAGAAGTTCTAGTTTCCAAGATCCTCACTTATCATACCCACTTTTGCTCCTGTTTTATAATTTCAATTCTTGCAAAATTCTACCCCAAGTTGCCTGAACTCCAACCTCTCTCTGTGACCTCAAAAATTCAAACCCAGACCTAAAATTATGAGATACGTTTGTTCTTACTTCTCACTGCACTTCTCCTTACCTTTAGGCAAGCCACCATTTGCAGTGTCAATGACTACCTATCAAAGCCACAGACTTCATATTGCATCAAAGTCCAAAGCATAAATTTAAGCTCCTCTTGGTTCATTATCTAGGCCTCTACATAATTTTCCTCTTTTCAAGTGCAGGATAACAAGTGTATAGTCATTGATTGGCCCATGACTACAACAATTGTGGTTTTTAGGAGCTTAACTGATTTTGTTTACTTACTAAATATACTTCTTCAGGTGCGTTGCCTTCTTGATCAGCTCCCTGTACCGATGCTCAGATTTGCTTGTCACATATTTGTTTCAGGCAGTTGGATCTATCATTTTTACTCACTGCTAAAAAACATTTTGCCCCCAAGAAGTTGCCCATGTACTGAAACTTTGCACTTATAGCTAAAAGGATCATACAACTGCTATAATGCTTTATTTCTGCTAGCATTACATGTTTTTGTTGCATTCAAGATCAAGATCACGAAATTCATTGTAAGACAGTGTGCACAAGCAGGTAGAGAGGTAGGAGTAGAACCATTTATGCAAATCAACATTTACTATCAAGAGCAGAACCTTCAGAAATGATGGGTTTCGTGCCATGTTCATACGTGATTCTGAATAAGAAATGACCTTATGCTTATCAGACACATTGCAGAGTTAGACGCACATGTGCACAAAAGATTTGTGTGCATGCATGCACAAGTAAGTAAGATGTGTATCTTGACTACAATCTGAAATTGGACTGAAAAACGCTAAGGTCATTCTGTTCTTGGGATCCACCTAGGCACGAGTACTTCTCAAAGAGACCTAAACATACTTCCATGGAAAACAATAGCACCAGTTCTTGAGCTTTTACTTTTGGGTGCTTGAGTCCCCATATTTAGCATGTTCAAGTACTCAAAACCTTTTAAAGCATAGAAATGGAGGGAAAATTCATGACATTTCTTTGATAGTTGCTGATGTGCCATCTGGATTTTTAGCACAAGTGTGGTCTGGACTCAAAATTTTCAAGTCTTAAATCCTAATGACTACAGTTCTTTGTGTGAAATTGACCAGTTGGCCACATGTATACATGCCTTTCTTTTTCGAACAAAACAATCATGTTGATTTGGAATGAAACCAGAAAACTCCAAAAGACTACCATACCATTTGGACTCTTTGAATTTTATCGTGGTGCCGTCTTGGACCCACCATACAAACAACAAGCTCTGCATTTCTTGTGCATTTTCTGCAGTGGCTGGTAATGATAAAAATGTTCGTAAAGGCTGCAACACAATATGATTGGGAGGTATTCTATGGGATAAGTATAAAGTGTTAGATGTACCGATGCCAGTTCAATGTTCATGAGTAGTAACTTTGCCAGTTAACACTGTTCTATGCGATCAAATTAACATATTGGTTCTCTGATTAGTTTAAAGCTACAATATTCATTCAAATAAATTTATTTCTGGAAAATATATTTCTTCTAATCATGATTGCCTTTGAGCTTTATGATTTACCAACACACCATTGTTTTGTTCAATCGGTTTTTCTTAGGGTTATGCACATTCAGGCCTTCAAGCAAAATTTTTTGAACTTATTTAACAGAGTAATTGACTCATTGGTTTATATCCTTTCATTTATTTTGCACAGTTTAGATTAGCTTATGTGGCTCCTGAGTCTAGAGCGATGGGGACCGGAGTGCTAGTTGACCATCCAAAGAAAATTGCCATGAACTACCTGAAAGGATGGTTTTCAGTTGATTTGTTTATAGCACTACCACTTCCTCAGGTAAATTCATTTCATTGCACACCTTCAATAACTCTCTCCTTCAGCATTTGACTAGCTCAAGTTGCCACATCCATGGATCAACGTTTGATGTGTTTTTCTGTTATTGAATGTTTCATTTTGTGTTGGATGTGGGACTGAAACAATGTAAAATAAGATGTTAAATGAGAAAAGGAACTGACTTGGCTTTTTGGGTGAATCAGAAATAAAAAATTTTTAAAAATTACCTTAAATCACTTTTTTCCATCAATAGGGTGTAAAATATATTGTGGTATAGCAAATCATAACAGTCAGAGATGGTTTGGCAAAGCAGCTTCAAAATGTGGAAAAGAAGAGTTCTTCTGAGCTCGAAGCAGGAGCTGAGAACAAGGTTTCTTATGGCTTTCACGGTTGATAATAATTTGTGCCTACTATGTATGTATTGGGATGGAGGGGGAGGGAGAGCGAGAAAGAATTAGATTTTAGGTTTGGTTTCATTGTTCATGGACAAAGAACCTTAAGATTTATTGATTTGATTATAATAATATTGAGAATGCAAAGAGAAAGAGTAAGAAAAGAGAGATTCCAATGCAGCACCTCTTTGATTGAAGTATCCATGCTCCATATTTGTGCACTTTTCTCGTTACAGATCATTGTATTGCTTGTCCTGCCTGATGTTTTGGGGTCATCTGGAGCAAATTATGCAAAAAATCTTTTACGGGCAGCAGTTCTCATTCAGTACATCCCCAGAATGTACAGACTTTTACCTCTTCTTGTTGGTCAGTCTCCAAACGGCCTCATATTTGAGACAGCATGGGCAAACTTTGTTATAAATCTTCTGACCTATGTGTTGGCTGCCCATGTTGTTGGGTCATGCTGGTACCTCTTTGGATTGCAGGTAATCAAAGTGATTGCAATAGTTTGCATATCTTTCTTTGGCTCTCTTTCTTCTACAATTTACAGTTCATAATATAAATTTATAACAGTATTCAATTTATCTCTTCCTCCATCCCCAAAACTTTATCCCGGCAGAGGGTTAATCAGTGTCTTCGGGATGCCTGCCATAATTCTGATTTCAAGGACTGTATGAGTGTGATAGATTGTGGAAATGGGGTTTTTGAAGAAACTGCTTCCAGTCCATCGCGGGATATCTGGAAAAATGATAAAGTAGCTCAAGCTTGTTTAACAGCAGGAGGTTTTTCTTATGGAATCTATGTTGAAGCTGTTGCCCTTACTTCAGAACATGTCATCACTAGATATGTATATTCGTTGTTCTGGGGATTTCAGGTAATTGGCAAATGACATCTTTCAAGCCTCTATTTACTTATTTGGTTAGTTATTTATTGGAACTTCTTCTAACAAACAATACCACATGGTATACATGCTTGTGGAAGCTGGCTTTAAAAGTCCTCTGAATCAACTAGAAACATGCCCTGTAGCAAGGTTTATGAAATTTGTCAACCGAAGGTTTCTGTTGTCAGCAAGTTTATTAATGCTGGCACCTGCACACTCATTGCCTGTCGACATATAGGAAACTTGTCACTTGATGATATGTCTATTGACAGCAAGTACATATATGCAGGCACACGACACAATGTGCATGTGGCACTCTTGCTCGTACATACACATACAATAGCCACTGTTGATTTCCTTGCGAACTTTTCTTGATCAGCAAAAAACCAATGGGTTTCTTTCAGCAATGAGTACATATGGCAGTTTGCTGGCTTCTCAAATTTGTTATTTTGGTTCTTTTGATGGCTTGTAACATTTGTGGGCATCTTAAGTGCAGCAAAGATGAACCTATATGCTTGTGTGCAAATTATGATGTTCTAAAAAACACAAGCTAGGATTTAGAATTGTAGGTTAAGAGGCCCTTGTACCTTATTTTCTAAGTTGGACATATCCCCACTGGGAATACCCTTCTTCCTTTTTTTTTTTTTTTTTAAATTTTTAGCGCATTATGGTTTCATTTGATGTGCATTCATGCTTGATATCATACAGATCCTCTTATTCTTGCTTCATGAACACTGTTATGGAACCTATATTTGTTATTGACTATGCAGCTAATGTAGGAGCTAGCCATATTTCCTGTTAACATCAATCTGTGTTTGTGATTTGATGAAGCAAATAAGTACTCTTGCTGGAAATCAAACCCCAAGCTACTTCGTTTGGGAAGTTGTCTTTACCATGAGCATCATTGGCCTTGGACTCTTGCTTTTTGCTCTTCTCATAGGAAATATGCAGAACTTCCTCCAGGCTCTTGGTCGGAGGTAAAATTTTAGATTTTGTCTTTCAGCATAATCCACTTCATTCAGAGATGTTACATTGGCCTTCTGGTGAATTTGATAGGTGAAAATGGTATTCTTGCATATATCCAGTAAATAATACACTTCTTACTAAGCATGAGATTATGGAGGTTAAAGAAATATACACGGACAGTTGATTTACTTAAAATGTACCTGTTGTTCCTCCTATGGTTTTGAATCTGCAGTCCGGCTGTTGGAGTTGAACAGATCAGGCTGAATTGATGAAAGTAATGGAGTAAAATCCTACATTATTTAGGTAGTCCAACTGAGTGTGTCCATGAGTCATTTATTATGTCATACAGTTCTGATGCAATATTTACCAATATATACAGTTTTGCACCAAGAAAGCCAGAGTGATTCCTTGAATATTCTTCTCTAACTGCATTATCATTTTACGTGGTGAAAAAACTACTTGATAATATCCTCCTTTTAATTTTCCTTCTAGGAGGCTAGAAATGTCACTGAGACGACGCGATGTTGAGCAGTGGATGAGACATCGGGGCTTGCCACAGGAACTAAGAAGGTACAGTAATTTTATCTTTCCATCATTTTATTCAGTTTTTTTTCCCTGCTCTAAATTCTAGGTTTTTTAATAGCTCATTTTCTTCAAATTACAAAATCATATTAAGCCACAATATTATGAAGACCCTGGGTGATTCTGTACACGTCAACTTTGTATGAGAAAGAACTTATGAATTAGCAGCTCAGTATTTTCTCTGACAAGTTGGTCTTAGGTTTGAAATTGTTGGTTTGAGAAAAAGCAAAGAATTACTAAACCATGCATCTCTGACACTGGAGGCATGTGATTTCTCTCCTTCCATATGACCGGGAAGGTGAAGAGAGGAACTACAAGAGTTGAAACCATAATTGCGGTCCACTGTTAGATCTCTGAAGGCACTCTCCCAGGAGCTTTTGTGAATATGGGGAATAAAGGGATGTCAAGCACTCCCATGTTAGCGGAACTTGATATCATCTCTATATGTCCAGGCTATTACATTTTGAGTCTTCATTTGTTTAAGACAAAGAAAGTCATATATTAGCCCTCCCTCACCCGCTTCATACCTTAAATATATAATCACGTTTACCTGTAAGGCTTTTCCTGAATCCTTCATGATAAAGAAGGAATAATTAGATAGGACTGCTTTATATAGCAGAAAACCTGCAGAGTGGTGTGGTAAGCAACACTTATCTGCTACTTGAGCAATCTCTATGCTGTTATACAGGAAAGTGCTAAAAGCGGAAAGATATAACTGGGCTGCTACCAGAGGTGTAAATGAAGACATGCTGTTGGAGAATTTGCCTGAAGATTTGCAGAGGGATATAAGAAGACACCTCTTCAAATTTGTTAAGAAGGCGAGCATCCATAGCAATGTCATAGTGAATAATCTATGTCATAGTCAATCACACGACTGAAACATCAGGCATTTTCTGAAAATTTGAAAAACGAACATTTTGCAGGTTTGGATTTTTGCCTTGATGGATGATCATATCTTAGATGCCATCTGCAAGAGACTACGGCAAACAATATATATAAAGGGAGGTGAAATTTTTCATCATGGCGGTGCAGTTGAGAAGATGGTCTTTATTGTGCGTGGAGAATTGGAAAGCATTGATGAAGATGGGAATGTAGCCCTTTTATCCGAAGGGAAGGTTTGTGGCGAGGAACTTATCACGTGGTGTCTTGAGCATTCTTCTGTAGCCAAAGGTATAGACATGTCTTTTCTGTTGAAATTTTTTTCCCTCCCCATTCATTGGTAATTGCAGGCACAAGCATTTAAACGTTGACCATCCAAACTTGCATTAGTGATTTTTTGGTTCACCAAAAGAAGCCTTACCCAAAATCTGAAAGGCGCAATTTTTGATGTTTCTGCAGATGGAAAGAAAATCAAGTACTCTGGGCAACGATTGTTGGGGAGTAGGACCGTAAGATGCTTAACGAATGTAGAAGCCTTCTCCCTTCGAGCAGCGGACCTCGAAGAGGTCACCAGTTTTTATGCGAGAAGCTTACGAAATCCACGCATTCAAGGAGCCATGAGGTTATATCAATGGCATGCTCCCTCTAGATTTACTTGTTTATCGAAATTGCAAGAACTTCCCCCGGAGTTTTCCAAGCATAAATTTCTATTTTGCACGTTGGCAGGTATCAATCCCCATATTGGAAAACTATGGCAGCTAGACGAATCCAAGTTGCATGGAGATATCGGCAGAAGCGTCTACAGCGGAGCAGCACCTCACACGCGACCCATTGTTCAAGCTAAGAATTCTGTTGTTGTAACATACGCAGTACATCCAGTTCTCGAACCAGGCCGCGTCTTTCTTGTAGCAGTCCCTGTAAACTATGGCCACAATGTATGAGACATCCCCTCAAAGGCTACAAATGATTCCGAAGAGTTGTAACTGAAAGGTATTTGGCTGCCGAATTGTGTGCAAGACACTGATAAAAGACGAGGGAAGTTGGCTCCAACCAATTGTCTGATTAATTGTACGAACCTGGTACGAGGTTAGTGGTGCCAGGAGTTTACACGTGCTCTTCTTTTCAACTCAAAGTAACCTTTGTTATTGGAGCTTGTCCTACCATGCAGTTTACGTCTTAGGACTGTAATCCATTGTCTTAATTATTGGCATTCAGTGTCATAACCTCAATAATTTTTGTTTTTTGTTTTTTGGTCTAAATGAAGAGTTATATATATATATATATATATATATATAAGAGGAGTATAGCCAAAAATCCATTAGAAATTTGATGGGCCTACAAAGGTGCGAAACCAGAATGTGGGATTCGGTGAAAAGTGACAAAAACTGCTGGCACTCGTACTTCAAACAATTATAGAACATCGGTAAGTTTCGATTATGAATTTGAAATTGAAATTTACTGTCTTAATTATTAGAGCCGAATCTCGGGCATGCTTCTATATCAGGATTATTAGAAAAAGTTTTATGACCCAAAAAAAAAGAAAAAAAAAAATCATAAACCTTCTCACAATCACCAACTCTACGTCTGCAATTTTATCGTCTGGTCACGCGCGATGTACTTCTGCGCTGCAAATTTTAAAGAAATGGCAGCCGAAAGTTAACAAAACTATGCGTCAATTTGTTAAAATCAACAAGATTTTGAATGATTGCAGTTGCAGTGCGGAATACTGCCTCCTCTCTACCTGTCTTGCGTATACGTGCAATTCGCAGTTGCAATTGATCAGAACTCGTCAGCTGGTGCCGTGGCCGCTTAGCTCTAAACGTCGCACCCCAAAGCAAAAAGCGAAAGAACGATAAGTTTGGAGAAATCTGATTCAGTTAGAATTTTATTTTTAGTTTACTTGATATCATATACTTTTAAAATTAAAAAATTGATATTATTTTTTATAGATTTTAAAATATAAGAGTCTAATAAAATAATAATTCATATTAAAATAAAGTATATAATTCAATTAAATTCAGTTCATTTCAAATACAGAATCAATAACTTATAAATCCGAGAATTACAAAAGTCCTACCCTTGTGAGGACTGTATAGAAAATTAACCGGATCGATAATTTATCGCATTAATTTGCTCATGGTCTAATTCAATTTTACCTTTTTTTTATATATCCTTATTCTTTTTGGTTCATCGCGAGTTTGTAAACGCAAGACTACGTGTACCAAAAGGGGGATTGATGAACTGAGTTCCGAGCCCGAGCAATCCACAGAGACCCCCGTACACACGTGCATGGATGCACCCGCATCTGACTTGAATGGCAATTTGAACGGCTTGAAATTAGCCTATAAATTAAGCAATAGTTGTCACCCAACAGCCCTTCCCCCGGTTGCTTAAAAAGGCTGCATCTAGTAATTTATTACCCACGACTGAGTTTCAACAACTCGTTTAAATGGTTCGTCACTTTCAATCCCGTCCAAGTACAACGTTGGCGTCTTGTTTTCCTGCTATTTTATAACCTACGTCCAAATGTCACTCGATGATTTAAGGGATCGAGACTCACCCTCTAAACTCGAGAATAAACTAGTAAAACGTTGCTTGTCTTTACTTCGATCGATGACCGGTGAGATAATATTACTAGAAATGATTCTCTTAATTCCTATTAACCTTATGCGTTTGTAAATTATTAATTATTTACGTGCACAAAACTTGAATTCTTTAATTTCAGTATTGAAATTTGAACTCTAAATCTAATGGGGAAAGAAAATGGGAGCGTCAAAAGTTATTGCTGTGAAAACAAAAATGTTACCCGTCAAAGTAGATTTTCCTTTGCGAGCGACCTCTTCGATTAACGATAATTAAAGAAGAGCAGGCATGATTAACTATTCAAGGAGCATCCGATCGTGAGAGGGAAAAAAAAAAATAAAAAATCTTAATTAGACCTCATTGCCTACCTTAAATTACCCAAAAGCAAAGCCGCATGCAAGTGCCATTCTCTAATAGGCAAATTCATACGAACTGGTGAAACGAGCACCGAAAGAAATTGCAGCCTAAATTCTATGTGTTGCCGAGTGAAATCAAGCGGTAGTTACTCCCAATTCCTTCGCGTCTAGGATGCAGAGAAGTTGGGTGATGATTATACGAGTTTAAGGACTTCCCCATCACCAGAGCCAACCACCGAAGTATTAAAACAGCGCTTCAATTTTGATTCGGAACAAAGAAAAATGCACCATCGATCCAATTAACATTTGTTTTGGGGGGGGGGGAGGAAGAGAGATTGTTGGGAATTGAGTGAGACCGTAGAAGTTGGTGGACTGAGGTTTCAGCTCTGGTTAAAGACGCAGACATCATCTGCATTAAAGCATTGTTTTTTGAAAATTTTGAGCTTTATTTTTTATTTTAAAAATATAGATATTCAAAATATAAATGGTCATTTTAATTGCGTAAATAAAATTATTTTAAATATATAATAAATTATTATGAAAAAAAAAATTATAACACTTTGTTGCACGCCCACATTTCAAACTACCGTGTCGTACATTTTGAAGCAATCTTATTACTCGTCTAGTAATTTTGCGGAGGCCTTGTTGACGTCTCTCTGCCATTGGAGCTGTGTGAAATCTGTATCCGTGTACTGGACCTTTTTTAAGAGGGGTCCAAGCTTACAGATGTCCCATAAAGTTTAGGAAAAGAAAAAAAAAAAAAAGAAAAGAAAAGGTAAACGGGAAGGGAAAAAAAAAAAAGTGTGAATCAGTATACGAGTTTCATAAAATAAAATTTTTAAAAAGTACGTATTTTTAATGAAAATTTTAAAATTTTTAAAAGTAAATTTTAAATGTATAAACCCCACATGCCAGTCATCTCTGATTTTCTTCTCTCTCTCTTTTTTTTTAAATTTTTTTAAATTTTATTTAGTCCATAAAACCGCCCTCCAAGAAAAGTTTAAACAGAAATGCCAAATAGGGAAGCATACAAAAGGAACCAAATAGTTAGGGGCTGGTCGTTTCTGTCATTTTCTTCTTCTTCTTTCTTTTCTTTTCTTTTTTTTTTTAATAAATAAATAAATAATTAAAAAATAATTATATTTTTGGTTTACATTTCTGTCATCTTTTTTATTTTGCCTATTGTAGCCAAACGTAGTCGGCGGCGACATCATTTCCATCGATCGCGATACACTTTTAAAAATCAGAGACACGCAAACACACGCACGTGTCTCGAAAAATACACGTTCGTCGTGTTTCAGCGTATCACGTCAGATTTGGTCTAATTAAAAAAAAAAAAAGAAAACAAAAATAACACTATTCAGACAGACGTACACTTCTAACTGTGTGCGTGGAACACACGTCACACGTAAAATTAATTTCATAATTTTCAAAAATCATAACCATAATATAATTTTTAAAATAAATATATAAATAAATATATTTAATTAGAGATAATTAAAATCATTTTATATACTTTCATTTATAATTTATTCAGCACGCCATGTTGTACGTACACATGACATATTATTTTAAATATATAATTTTATTACCATATTTTATTCGTATCTTAATTTTATAATAATAAATATATTCTTAGTATCTTGTCGTCCCCTGTCTAAGTCCACTGGCCATAATTTCAAGCACAATTAATTGAACTCATTTTAAAGTCCCTTTAACGCGTCTCGTTACATTCCTTAATTTTAAAAAAGATAAAATAAAAACAATTATGTATTTCAAGGCATTTGTTACCCGTTGCCGGCTTAATCTGGTCTCTCTCGGAGTGCAAACCCTTATTCTGACATGCTCGCAGCCGATGGACCCACCGGTGAGCTTAGCTTATTTTTTCCTGAACTCGCGTAAAATTACAGACGAGTTCGACGCCCAGCTGGATGTACGGTACATGCGTAGGGCCGACAACTTGAGCTCTTATGGCAGGTAATAATTTACGTGTGATGTGTATTTTAAGTATAATTAGAGATTTTTAGGTAAAAAAAAAAAAGAAGAAAATAAATAAATCTCAGAACATTCGTGTCCGAGGAATGCAAAAATAGAATTATAACGTACAAATGATCTAGAAAAATGGATGGTTATAGCACGAAGAGCTTTGCTTTCTTTTTCACAACCTTTTCTCGTCATACGAGTTATTGCGTTTCAACTATATTTTCTTTTTTTTTTTTTTTTTGTATTTTAAAAGTAACTGTGGAAGGATCGGTGCCTTGGAAAAAAAAAAAAAAAAAACACGAAAGTATGGTGTTATGCTTCCTGGAAATAAAGGATGGCGAGACTGCAACCAAAAATTTTGATTTTTTTTTTCTCGTTCTTTAACAGATATTTTAACTGTTAAATACTTATATCCTCATTTAATTTTAAAATAGAATGTAAAATTTATTAAAATAAAAAAAATTGCCGTCCACTGTGTACTTAACTAAATGAGTAGGGAAAAAAAAAAAAAGGGGATTTTGATTTTTGTAGTAGGAATCCCAGGGGATGAATCGGACGCACATGAAAAATGGTATCAAGTTTGACTTTTTTTTTTTTTTTTTGACGTGCTTTTTTAGTCCCTGTTTTCCAACTACTCACAAATAAAGTCAGAAAAAAGACCTGCGTCTGCGATCGGCCTAAAGTCATATTCATTCCTCACTTTATGCGCCTTATTGTTCCATGCCAAAGCCACGTTTGCATTACGGGACAACACAAAAATTGACAAAGACAGTTTTTTTTTTTTTTTATTTTTCTATTTGTTTGCTGGTCAAGTTAAATTAAAGAATGAGATTTAATTATAAATAAAGTTTGGAAATGGGAAAAAAGTAAAAAAAAAAAAACATTTAATTTATGATTGTCTTGGAGCTAGTTTCCTTTTAGTAAGCCCAACTAATTAAGTCTGTGCCTACAAAAAATTAAAAAAAGAAAAAAACTGAAAAAGGAAAACACTGGCAAGGGTTATCATAATTTTCTGCGCATATATTAATTACGTCGATGCAATATCGCAGATGAATTTCATGACTGTATATGGCAATGGGGGGGAATCTACTAATGTGGAGATTGATGTACACGCATACCATACCAATACGTAAATGTGTTGGGCGTGGGGGGGGGGGGGGTTGGTTGACACTTGGCAGAGATCCCAAAACGTTAAAAATAAAAGGGCACATTTGTTGAAAAAAGAGGGAGGGGAGCCAAGGGGGAAAACACACTCTGGGGGAATGGAATTGATTCAATTTTTCAGCGGCCGACTGACTGACTAGTGAGTGATAGATGCAGTGACTGCTGCTGGTTTCAATTTAAAGCTTTGTCTGGTGGCACACCTGGCTGGCCGTGAGTAAGCGTTTTCTTTTTGTACCACCCCACTCTATTCTCCTCCTTTCCTACTTCTCTACCATAACATAAAAAATCATAAATACGTAATAATAACTGGAGGAGAGAGAGAGAGAGGGAGAGTGTGCGTGTGTGCGTGTGTGTGTGTGTGTGTGTGTGTGTGTGTTTGAGAGCCTTAAATTTAGATGGAGAGAAATTGGAATCCCCCCCTACCTCCAATTGTAGCGTCTCACGCTCTCTTTATTTTTTTTCTACTTTTTTTTTCGAGTAAAATTATGTACATTCCATTTTGATCAAAGACGGGTTATTCACCTAAAATAGTATTAGAGGATCGAAAACGAAGCTATATTGAATTTACCAATTTGATTGAATTAAGAACAAAGTCATGCATGTAGCGGAGATATTGTAAATGAAGAGGGCGATGCTTAAAACAAGAAAGTCCCCGACCAAAAATTTGAAAACACAACTAGAGAGTCTAAGAATTGGTTTAAAAGTCAATTATGTGGTTAAATTTTATTTATTTATTTATTTATTATTTTTTACGTCAAAAATTTGAATCTTTTATTAAAAATTAATAAATATACAAATACGTAATACATAATATAAAAAAATACAATAAATTATGAAAATGCATTAAAATTATTTTTAACAATAATATTTTATTATATAAAAAAATAAATAAATAAATATATATATATTAAAATTTAAAAGGAAAAAATGATCAGAGGACAAAGACTCGGTGGGATGAATGTTAATCGAAAACAAAAAAAAAAGGCCGTCTGTAAAGCACGCTAGTACCTACCTAGGGATCACAGATCAGCAAAACAAGATTGGTACTAAAACATTCACAGATACAGTGGTGGCATTACAGCGAGTATGTTTTGGTGGGGGGAAGGGGGTCGGTGGCGGTGGAACGAGGGAGGGAGAGGAATGGAGGGTGGCGGCGGCGGCGAGGGTGGCGATTGATTGATTGATTTACTTATTGATTAATTTTGGTTTTGATGGACTTAATTAGAGGGCGAGATTTAATCTACTAATAATAATCTTTCTCCTTAACTTCCTCTCCAAAATCATGCCAAATTCTTAAGACAGGACAGCCGTTTCACTCCCCACAGTGATACGTGCCTTTTTGGGCCTTCAAAACCAAAATAGTATTTTGCTTTTAACCCCCAAAACCGAAAATCAAAGCTCAAATCTTTTTCACTTCTTTGTGCGCTCTATGACACCGTTTCACACTGTTATAATGGGACCGTAACTGTTCATTGTCTGCACCCCAAAAAAATTTTCTTCTTCTTCTTCTTCTTCTGCCTCCTTCTCTTCTCTTTCTCGTCAAAGAAAAAGGAAGGAGGGGGGGTCTCCTTTTTAGAGGAAAATGGAGTATGCCGGCGTTGGAGGAGGCGGCGGCGGGGGAGCAAGTAGTGGCGGTGGGTCCGGCGGGGACCATGACTCCTCCGACCCACAGAGAAGGAAGAAACGCTATCATCGCCACACTACTTACCAAATTCAGAGGCTCGACGCGTAAGAACACCCCTTCAACATTTTTGTTTCTCATTGAACTGTAATCTAGTACTTAGAGTAAGTTTGCATCTTTCCATGTAATGCATTGGTTTCCATAAGTCTGATGACGGGCTTTGTGGGTTGTTGTTGTTGTTGGTGGTGGTAATGTTTTTGTTGTATTCTTTCTGTCTGCCATCCGACAAAAAATGAAGTATGTTCAAGCAATGTCCGCACCCAGACGAGAAGCAAAGGTCACTTTTAAGTAGGGAGTTGGGATTATCACCACGGCAGATCAAGTTTTGGTTCCAAAACAGGAGGACCCAGATGAAGGTGAAAGTCTCATCTTTTCTTTTTTTATTAGTTTATATTTCTTTGTGTACCAATTTTGTTTGTGACAGTAAAAGTTGTGTTCTTTGTGCTTGGAACCGATTTTAGGCCCAACATGAAAGAGCCGACAACTGTTCTCTTCGGGCAGAGAATGATAAGATCCGATGTGAGAACATAGCCATTAGGGAGGCACTCAAGAATGTTGTCTGCCCGTCTTGTGGGGGTCCTCCTGTCACAGATGATTCCTACTTTGATGAACACAAACTTCGAATGGAGAATGCCCATTTGAAAGAAGAGGTTGCATTTTTTGAGTTTACCGTCTGGTTTTCTTTTATCATCATGCCATTTTCCAAGGAATGTCTCATTTTCTTATGTTCATTATTGTTGCGAAATTTGTGTCTTTTCTTTTTCTATTTTTTTATTCCTTTTTTTCGTAGCTTGATAGAGTTTCCAGCATTGCCGCCAAATATATTGGGAGGCCAATTTCCCAGCTACCTCCAGTGCAACCCATTCATATATCTTCATTGGATTTATCGATGGGGAGTTTCGGGGGCCACGGATTTGGTGGTGGCCCCTCCCTTGATCTTGATCTTGAACTTCTTCCAGCTAGTTGTCCTTCAAGTTTGCCTTTCCAGCCGCTAGGCATTTCTGACATGGATAAGTCCCTGATGGCTGATGTTGCTGCTAATGCTATGGATGAATTGTTAAGGCTTATGCAAACCAATGAACCTTTGTGGATCAAATCATCCATTGATGGCAGGGAAGTCCTTAACCTCGAAAGCTACCAAAGACTTTTTCCTCGGGCTGCCAGTCAGTTGAAGAATCCAAATGTTCGAATTGAAGCATCAAGAGATTTTGGCGTTGTCATCATGAATGGTCTAGCCCTGGTTGACATGTTTATGGATACGGTAAGAACTTCTACTTTCTAATGCTATATTGTTTGGTTCCTAAATTGTTTAATTATTAAGGATTTATCTGACTTATCCATAATTGGAGTTTATAGAGCAAATGGCTTGAGTTATTTCCCACAATTGTTTCCACGGCAAAGACAATTGAAGTAATTTCATCTGGGATGTTGGCTAGCCACAGTGGTTCTTTGAAAATGGTACTCCAATTCTTTTTAACACAAAGAGTTCTTAAACAAATTGTTATAGGCTCTAACAGTCTGTTCCAAAAAAAGTTATTCCCACCCGCAATTTGATGGTGCCTTTTGCAGATGTATGAAGAGCTGCAGGTGCTATCACCACTGGTACCAACTCGGGAATTTTGTATTCTTCGTTACTGTCAGCAAATTGAGCAAGGTTTATGGGCAGTTGTTGACGTTTCCTACGATATTCCGCAATTTGCTTCTCAATGTCAATCTCGTAGGCTACCTTCTGGATGCTTGATTCAGGATATGCCGAATGGATACTCCAAGGTCGTCCAATTCCTTATTAGCAGTTTAGTATCTGCAAGCAATCGAGGTCTTTTTGTTCTACAAGTCGAGATAGCTACAGAAAAACTTATTCTCTGTACTGTTCATTATATGATTGCAGGTTACATGGGTGGAACATGTAGAAATAGAAGACAAAACGCCCATTCATTGGCTTTACAGAGATCTCATCTACAGTGGAATGGCCTTGGGGGCTGAACGATGGCTTGCTACTCTGCAGAGGATGTGCGAAAGGGTTGCATGCCTAATGGTGTCAGGCTCTTCAACTCGGGATCTTGGAGGAGGTAATTCTACCACTATATGCTGGCTCACCATTTTGATTCTGTTTTGAATGTATTTTACTCTTTTTTTGTTCAGTAATACCATCACCTGAGGGAAAGAAAAGCATGATGAAACTTTCCCAAAGAATGGTCAACAGTTTCTGTGCAAGCATCAGCACGTCTAATAGTCATCGATGGACAACTCTTTCTGGGTTAAATGAAGTTGGAGTTCGAGTCAGCCTTCACAAGTCCTCGGATCCTGGCCAACCCAATGGTGCAGTTTTAAGTGCAGCTACTACCTTTTGGCTTTCAGTTTCTCCACAAAGAGTGTTCAATTTCTTCAAGGATGAAAGAACGCGTCCTCAGGTAATCAAAGTTGAACACTCAAACTGGAATGATTCATTGCAAAGAAAATGGTTCATTTTTACCATTTCATTGATTAGATCTCTTGCTCTTTCTGCTATACCGCCTTAGCTTCTGATTCTTGCTCTTTTAGTGGGATGTTCTCTCCAGTGGCAATGCTGTGCAAGAAGTTGCCCATATTGCAAATGGGTCACACCCTGGGAACTGCATATCTGTTCTTCGAGTAAGGCTATTTTAGTTTTGCTTTTGAATTATTCCTTTTTTTTTTTTTTTTTCCCACCTTCAGTATCAAATGTGGTACTTTCTAAGTTGAACTGCAGACATTTAGAGTTAGCAATGACACTATGGGATTCTGTGTTAGGCCTTCAATACTGGTCAGAACAACATGTTAATACTCCAAGAGAGCTGTATAGATTCATCAGGTTCCCTTGTAGTCTATTCCCCAGTTGATCTACCATCCATCAACATAGCAATGAGTGGCGAGGACCCTTCTTGCGTTACTGTGCTGCCATCAGGGTTTGCCATTTCACCTGATGGCCATCTCGACCGTGGAGACGGTGCATCAACAAGCTCTAGTAATCAGGGAAGCATGGTTAGGTCTGCCGGTTCGCTAGTTACGGTGGCCTTTCAAATATTAGTGAGCAGCTTGCCATCCGCGAAGCTGAACATGGAGTCGGTAACCACTGTTAATAACCTTATTGGCAGGACTGTCCAGCAAATTAAGGCTGCCTTGAATTGCCCCAGTTCCTGATGATCTGAATTTGTTACTACAGTACAAATGTTTTTTTAACTTCTCTAAAGATCTTTAAATAGGGAAATCAGAGAAGTTCGGTCTACATGGGCTGGTGGTATTCAATGCTGAAGAAGTTTCAGGGTTAGTTGGGACTTTGAATGCCCTTTCACCAAGAGCAGAAGGGGGGGTCTTATTTACTGCCTGCTGCTATTGCTGTTTTTGCTGCCAAACCTTCATTACAGCCTACACCAACTAAATTTTATGTTAATAACTGCGAGTCCCTTTTCCGGTTTCTGCTGAAAAGTTTTACCTTGGAAGAGTAGTCTGGTCATTTTACAGGGGGAGTCAAGAACGCACCATACGTGTCTTTCCTGCTGATGGGGTTCCTGTCATTGGTTTTTAATTTATACTTTCACAGCAAGAAAAAAAAGGGTGTGGTTCGGGTATTGACTTCTGTTCATGGACATTTTTTCTTTTCCCGCTTATAAAATCTATCAATGATCATTTTTCAACCCGTTGTTGTAAATGTATCCTTCTTTCTCTCTCTCTATCTCTCTATTAAATGTGTACGTGTGTGAATAAAGAAAGCTTGAGGTTGAAATTTATGGGAAAGCGGGGCAGACATCGAGAGATGGTTTCGGATGGCTAAATATTGCCATCAATGTTGGGCTCCACCACCCCCCTCCCCCCAAGGCCAAGCTTTGTCTCATATATGTGTACTAAAAAGTTACTGAACCCAAAAAGATGAAATTTATCTGCTTTAGCCCTTGACATTTTCTGCGGGAAAAGCGCGTCCGCGGGCCTCGTCCGTGCGTTCTTCTTGCTCTCTCGGTGTTTCTCTATTTCTCATCTACCAGAGTCACGGAAAACGGTTTTATCAAGTTACCTCTTCCCTCTCGAACTTTGCCGGATGGGTTCGGGAGTTGGAACGGATGGGTGTTCGAGATTCCATTCAAGCCGAGGTTCTTTCTCTTTTTGTTGTTGTTTTCTGTTTTTTTGTATTTTTTTATATATAGTTAAAAAAAGGTACCCGTCAGCGTTGTGGACCATTTTATCAAACTCAAGATTACCGAAACATACATATGCCTTCAAGCAGACCAACTAATGTTATTCGTTCTCGGACCAGTGGTGTTGATTTACGCAACACAACGCGCCCCTCAATTTCCATTCATGTAAATATAGATCTCAAGAAAGTCATTAACAAGTCAATTCTTCCTCGATGTGCTTGAGCCTCGACGGCGAATTGAGGCACGTCGATGCTGTCAGAACCTCACACCAGTTATTGAAACAAAAAATATTCGAGAATCATAAGTCAATCGGGTTTAACCCGTTAAATGGGACTTAAAAAACTGATATCCAACAACACACACACACACACGCACACACACAGACACATCCTCGTTAGTAATTGAAAATTTTTTTTTTTAAAAATCAAATATATATAAAATATATTAGCTAAAAATCATATTTAGTGGGTCAAATTTAAAAATGGTTGAAAAAAGAACATACGGTCGAACCAGTTTTTACCTGATTTTTGTTTTCCTGGTTTATCCCAGACTTAGCCTATTTTTGACCAGTTTTATTTCTGAATTTTACGGTCGAACCAAACCCGTGCGGTTCGATTGATTCCCGGGTTTCTCGGTGCGACCGCCGGGTCCTGGTTTCAAAATAACGGCGTGAATTGTGAAGAAGACCCAAACGGCTCGTATAGTTCGATCGGGTCGCTCGGCTTTTTAAAGT
Source organism: Bruguiera parviflora (assembly GCA_019804595.1). Taxonomy (NCBI): domain Eukaryota; kingdom Viridiplantae; phylum Streptophyta; class Magnoliopsida; order Malpighiales; family Rhizophoraceae; genus Bruguiera; species Bruguiera parviflora. The sequence goes on along the minus strand of CM034054.1, from coordinate 5,945,426 downwards.
CATTGAATTGGATTGGCGTGCGTTACATATCACTACGGGATCATAATTTAAAGCGACGCAGAGCCCTATCGGAAGGGGCAAGCTTTATTGAGGAGAAATGAATATAATGATTTTGAATTTAAGGAAATGTGGAAATCTCTGGCTATCGAAGTATAACTGTTGTTGGAGGAGATGTCCGCCCAAAAGTTTTGCTCGACGCTGGGGCCCCGTTCGTTCGTTCGTTCGTTCATTTTAAGGGAAGTGCTTTAATTGCACCGGAGAGGAGGGTTACCCAGTTTGTGCTTCATCTCTCGCATCTGCCCCGTAATGGCGCGTTACGAGTTTGTCACTGATTTTGCTATCACTCATCGAATGATGTGGGTATATCTATTGTTATATTTGCCGGTATCCGGAATATTTGTTGCGTTGGTTTCTGATTTTTGCAGTCCTTT
>CM034054.1:5740877-5936467 GCA_019804595.1 Bruguiera parviflora | reverse complement strand
ATATATATATATATATGTTTTATTTTATACAACAGAATAAAAATTTATATGAGTAGAGGCATCTTTCGATCCTTACCACTCTGGGTGGAGATTTTAGGACTTGAAAAAGGAGTTAGGGTCGCACTCGTATTACAATGGATGCCCCCAAAGCCCATAGAAGACTCGTTTTGTCCCATAAACTACGCACGTGCCATTGTGAAAATACTGATGCCGTTGACTTTTGTTTTTTTTTTTTCTGTAATTTTGTTTGAGTTTGGGTTCAACTTTTCAGCCTCGTGTAGGACTCTTTTCTTATCGAAATACACTAAAGTTTTAACTTTTAAAATTCAGACTGCATCGGACAATAGAGAGATAATTCTTATAATTGGAATAGCAAATGATCCAAGATGCTCAATTTCAGTCTTTACCGTGGGGTGATTATATTTGTGCATATGCATTTGAATTTTAATCATGTATCATGTTAATTATTTTTTAAGGAGTCTAATTTTCAATTTAATTAATTTAATTTTTAATTAAATCAATTAAACTTTAACTCGTTCATTTTTTTCAGTTAAATATTCTTAAAAAATTTTGTGTCACGTTACTACAAAACTTGTGTTTTTTTTTTTGAGGGGGGGGTGTAAGAAGAAAGAAAACAGGTGGCCTGCTGACGAAGCTATTTTATAAAATATAATTAGCATTTTCGGTTTCCATTTTTTTATTATTATTTTGATGGGTTCTTTAGTTTTACCATAATTAGCACGGGTCTCATTTATGAACTATTTTATAAAATATTAATTAATAATTGTACTATTATATTTTTATTATCATCGATATGGCGAAAAGGACTCCCCCAGTTGATCTTAAAAAAAATAAAAAAATAAAAAAATAATAATAATAAAAAAGGGAGAAAGAAAACATCTCAACCAACGTTTACTTTATGGTGGGTTTGAAGTTAAAGTGGGGAGACCAGGCTGAGTGTTTTCAATACTTTTTGTGTGTTTCTCTCCTACGCCCATTTTCATTTTCTTCTTCTTCTTCTTCTTTTCTTCTTCTTGGGGTCATCGTCGGTTGTTGAAGCGACGTCGTTATGGCTGCTCAAGGGAAGAAGCTCGTCAACGATCCCAACGGTTAGCATTTCGTTCTGTGTCTGTCTCCTGTTTTTTAACGTTTTTGTTTTGGTCGTGTCTGCGCATTGGTTTTAGTTCCCGTTCTCTCCTCTTCTCTGTCTCTGTTTTTTTTTTTTTCTTCGTTTGTTTGATCTTGGAGATGACAGAAAGAAGATTATGAAAGATCGTTCTTTTTAATAAATAATAATAATAAAATTGGGAAATTATGTGCGATTTGCTTTGTTGTGTCTCTGTATAAATGCCAGAGAAGGATGTGGAAGGGGAGGAAGATTTAAATGGCTATCTTTCAATGGCTAGTTTCCATGAACATGAACTGATCTTGTTGAAAGGGGATGATTTTAGGAATAGAGAATTGATGAGACGTCACTGGGTGTAATGTTGGACTCAGCTTTGGGTTCACATCCTACAAGAAGAACACGCGACAAAAGGCCGAAGGGGGCACTCTGGTGTTAGCACTTTGATGATAAAGTCGGTCGGACAGACTTTAGCAATCCGATAATCAAATCTATTAAAGGAGCAGAGGGAATGACTTAATGGAGCTTGAAGAATGAATTAAAACGCTACTTGGGCTATTTCTAAGCCTATGGAGATAACTGTTACTGGTGAGTTTTAATGATGTTAGGACAGGTGAGATCACTGGGTTCTTGAGACGTGACTGGGTTTCGCATGAGGTCCTAGGGCCCATGATGGATGAAATCTTACGTCACGACTCTGAGGTCCACTTGGACCACTCCTTGTCAGAAATAATTCTCTGTTTTTTTTTTCTCTCTCTCTCTCTCTCTCTTTTTTTTATTGTGATATCAAAAGACCATTTGAATTGTGAGGTCTTGTTGTTCTTTGAGGACCCACTTGGGTTGGATCGTAAAAAATGCATAAACTTACAGGCCGAAGCTATTGAATGGAGGTTTTATGGTAGGCATGTATCTTGGTGTCCAATGTGAGATTTTGTCATTCTTGTTCGTCAGAAAGTTTGTGTTTTACTTGCCTTAATTGCCATTCTTACCTGTAACTTTCTTTATCTTTTCTCAGCTGTCAGAACAAGACGATAAATGAAAATTAATCTAACCAGTAATTTCATTTGTCCCTGTGTATTCATGATTGCAGATGTGGTGACTGAGTTTATTGAGGGACTTGTGGAAACATATCCAGGGCTGCAATATTTGGATGGATTTCCTGAGGTCTCTTATTGTCAAACAAATTGGATTTGTCCACTTATATGTAGGCGCCTAATGCACATAAACTTGCAATCAATTGTGATGTTTTCCAATTTGTGGTGATACAGGTCAAGGTTGTATTACGTGCTGAAGTGTCAAGTTCTACATATGACAAGGTTGCAGTTATATCAGGTTTGTGAACATTGCATTGATTATGATGTTCAAACTTGAAACTCTTTATATTTTGTGCTGTCTTTGACCATTAGGATACTGCTTTGTCACAACTCGTTGAATGATAGACAATTGTAGACTCTATTTGTACACTGATCATTTTTCTTCTGGAGGAAAAAGTGCTTAATATCATCAAATTTATGCCAGAAATCTTTTACTCTTTAGCATTTAATTGTATCATGTGAAGCGGTAGCAGGGTCTATTTCCTGTGCCCCAAAAAGCAATAGATTAGAATATCTTAAATTAAGCGTAAGACTTTGAAGTTGGTGTAAACCTGAAACAGAATTCTCTCTCTCTCTGTGTATTTGTGCATGTTCAATATCTTGGAAAATTGCAACAGTAATTGGATAATAGCTCTGACACGTGCATGTAGACACAGGGCATATTTATGTGGTAATTTGTCAGTACTTTGTCAGCACTGCATTAAAAGTCATGAAAATCTGTTTTTGATGACTGAGTCTATTGAACCTCAGCAATTGCTTGCTGTCATTAAATTTATCATTCATCCAAATGTACTCTTTATCATTAATTCTCATATACAGTGTGGAGGTGGGCATACAAAGTGACTGCATTGTTTGTCCTTGTTATTCTGATTTAGTGCTTTCCCACTATTCTGTTGAGTTTTGAATGAGCCTTTTGTTCTTGTTATGTGTTGCATGGAAAAGGGGGAGGAAGTGGACATGAACCTGCACATGCTGGATTTGTTGGAGAAGGGATGCTCACAGCTGCTGTATGTGGAGACATTTTTACCTCTCCAAACGTTGATTCAATTCTAGCTGTATGTTTTCAATTCAGATTTTCATTTGAATAAGTAATCATCCCATCAGTTATATATGCCTTTCTCCATTCAATGTAGCTCTGCACTAACATAGTTTAATTTTAGGGTATCCGAGCTGTAACTGGTCCCAAGGGTTGTCTTTTGGTTGTCAAGGTAATGTTATTTTGAGAATCAATTAACTAATCATCTAAAAGATGCACAAAATGGACATTATGTCCTTTGCACATCTCCAATGTTGTAAGAAGGACAACAGAACAAAAAAGCCAACCCCTCTCCATCCCTTCCCCACCTAAGAAAAAATAGGGATGGGAGGGGTTTTGGCTAGGGACAATGAGAAGGAACCATTTGTTTGTTTCAAGCAAATGCTCAGCACACCATAAAGCTTTATCATGCAACTTTTGTTTCTGGGATCACTGAGTATATTCTGGATGTTGCAGAACTATACTGGTGATCGTTTGAATTTTGGTTTGGCTGCTGAGCAAGCAAAGTCTGAAGGTTATAATGTAGAGGTAATTTGATTTGACCTTCTTCCTTAATTCAGTGCATACTATAAGATCATGGAATCAAAGAATCATCCCTATAATTGCTTTTGCAGACAGTAATTGTTGGAGATGATTGTGCTTTACCTCCGCCTCGGGGTATAACTGGACAAAGAGGTTTGGCAGGCACCATTCTAGTTCACAAGGTTCCCTCTCTCTCTCTCTCTCTCTCTCTCTCTCTTCCTATTCCCAACACAAACTGCACCCCCTGCCCCTCCTGCCAAAACCCGTGTCCCAAAAGCTTGGTTTATAGTTACTAATTTTGTTCATTCTAGATCCTTTCCTGTCGTTTTCTTTCCCTTCTTGCTTTGTTCAACCCTACAAATGATGTTTTTATCTTGGAGTTCTTGTGGCTATCTTATACAAGTATTCATTGTGGCCGCAACTTTTCGCATCTAATTTTATTCTAATATGAGACACTTAAAGTACCACTTACTGACCTCTTTTCTATATTTGCAAAGTTCTTTCTCATAAGTTTTGAAATTAAAATGGTGTGAACATGTGGATTAAGAAGTAGAAGCCTTTTCAATTGTGCACTTAAGCCCTCATCTGGAAAATCTTTTTATTACTGTCAAAGTATATTGGAAGAAATAAATTACATGGACATTGGTTGCAAATGAGAAATTTTCTGTGCACTGTTGCCAAATAAGAAAAGCATATTTTTTATACTATTCTTATCATTGGGGTGTCCTCTTGCTCCAAATTCATCTTACCTTTAGGGGGTGTTTGGAGTGGGTAGATATTTGAATTTGGTATTCTTGAGAGAGGGAGAGAAAGTCTTGAATAGGCATCCTTTTGGCTGATGTTCTATATTGAATCAATGGTTGCTTTCCTGTGACATCTTTTCCCCTCGTAAAAGGTTGCTGGAGCTGCCGCTGCTGCTGGGCTTTCTCTTGCTGATGTTGCAACAGAAGCAAGGCATGCATCTGAAATGATTGGAACAATGGGTGTTGCATTGTCAGTTTGCACACTGCCTGGCCAAGTCACATCAGATCGTTTGGGCCCCGGAAAAATGGAACTTGGTCTTGGAATTGTGAGCTATCTGTTATAAATTGAAGTGCAATGTATATGTTGTAGTTTTAGATAGGTGAATCATATCTATTGAAGGAATTAGAATTTACTAATCGTTATATTGAAAGGGGCCATGTCTTGATTTTGGTGCTGATTCTTTTAATTAATGTTGTGCACTTCACTTATTGGTTGTCTACTTCTTTGTGGCAGCATGGTGAACCTGGCGCTGCTGTTGTGGACCTTCAGCCCATCAAGGTGGTGGTTTCTCATGTTCTAAAACAGATTTTGTCACCGGTACGCTTCAAAACTTAAAGGCTAGGCATCATAATCTACTTATTAGATGCGTGGTGTTCATTAAGGAAAAGATCTTGCCGCCTTTATGCATCAAGTCTTTATGTCTAGCCACTACAATCTGCTGAAAACAGATCTCTGCAGCTGGTAGACCCATATGTTATTTACATCCCTATAATTTTCTTCAAAAATTTCTTACCCTCAGGCCATGATTTATTGAGATCTAAAAGGGCTTAATAAGAAGCAAGTTCAAAGACGTTAGAATTATGGTTCACATTTTATGAATTGTATTTGAGAAGCTGATATTGGAATGCATGCAATGAAAATTCAGATGACAGTACCACGAAGGTCCTTCACCAGATGACATAATTAGTGCCTCAGTTATATCACTTATTTGTTTTCAGGAAACTAACTACGTTCCAATTACACGGGGAAACAGTGTGGTGCTCATGATCAATGGGTAGGTTATGCATTTTTTTCTTGTGCTTGAGATTCTGCTTCTTCACCATCCTTAGAACACGTGACTTGATAATTTCAAATGCACATGTCTAGCCACCAAAGCAAGTAGATGGGTGGTTGTGCTTGAGATTAAATGTACCTTGTAAAGTAAACCTGACCCTGGGCTGGGCCAGTTAGAGTTCCTGGTTCAAACCACCAGTTACAGTTCCTCGGATGGGTTCAGGCACGGTTACATTTCCAATCCCAGTTGTGATTTCAGTTTGGTTTCAATTCAATTCGGCTTGGCTAGACTCAATTCATAACCTTTTTCTCCAATATATACATATATATATAAAACATTTTGGAATTTCATAAAAAACAGTTAGTATGTAAAGATATTAAAGTAAAGGAATAAGTTAAATAAATAAAAAGTTTAAACTTAGTTTTTACTTAATGAAGTTGTCTATATATCTTTTTTTTTTTTTATCTTTTTCAATCATGTGAACTATTGGTTCAAACTGGCAGTTAATGGGCAGTCCAACTGCCAGTCCAGTTACTGTAGCAGATCTGATTGGCGAAAAAACCAACTGTGACTATACTGGCCCATCCCCTGGTTCCAGTTTGGGCCAGGCCGGGGCTGACCTAGAACTGGGGTTGGGTCTATTGTTATGTGGATTACATCTTTATGAACTGGTTTACTAGTAATCAACTGCTGTTTGGATTCTTCCTGCTTTTCTTTTGTCAAGGTATTGAATCAAGTTTGAATTTATTTGAGGTTATTAGCAATCCTTGTTTTTCCAATTGGTCAAGTTTCTGAAATGATGCCTTTACTTTTCTGCTCTTTAGCAGCCTCTTCCTACTGGTAGAAGTGATCATGATCAATGAGGAGATGAGCAGAGCCAACACTTAGCTGTTGGTTCTCTTTGTTAAAAATAGGACCGTTAGCAACTAGGATTAAATTCAAACATGACTGAAACACTGCTAAAAACTTCTAACATATCTGAATACCAGTTGTTCAAGAACAAAGGAAACCGTTCATAAAAAATGCTTTTCAAAATCAAACATCCTTCATTGTTTGATTGAGGATGTCTTTGATTTATTCACATCATTTTGATATGCTTGTATTATTGCCTGTACCTAGCTAGTGGTATGCATTGGCTAGAATTGGAGCAGGAAAAATGTGCGATTTCTTTCATCAAATAAATTTCCCTGCAGATTAGGTGCCACCCCTCTAATGGAGCTGATGATTGGAGCAGGACAAGCAGTCCATCAATTGCAGCTGGAACATGGACTTGCCATAGACAGAGTTTATACTGGATCATTTATGACTTCTCTTGATATGGCAGGTCTGATTGAGATGAGAGTGTGTCAATGACCATTATGGTTGTTGTCTCAGCGTGGTGTTTTTTTCAGGATTCTCAATTACCATAATGAAGACGGATGAAGTGATTTTGCAACGCTTGGATGCCACAACTAGGGCACCATACTGGCCTGTTGGTGTTAATGGTCTGTGGTGATGTGCCAAAGTATTTGTTTTTTTTCTTTCTTGTATAGAAGTAAGGTTGAGATGATTGTTCCATCCAGCATCATTAACTGTTGATCCCACATTCAACTAGCAAGGATCACCAAACCACCAGTCATTTCATGATCTTGCATAGTCTACTTTGTCATTGATCTGGGTGGTTGTCTTTATTGGCAGGTAATCGTCCAGCTGCCAAGATACCAGTTCCAATGCCACCATCTTGTTCCACAAAGAGTGATGAGGTGCTTTGACACACACTAAATATTTTTTAGACACCATCTCGGACAAAAAGAGTTTGGCTTGGATGATTAAAAAATATTGAGATCATTAATACAAGGATCAAGAGGCAGGATATTTTGTGATTGCTAAATACATTCTTATTTGGGCACACTTTTAATTGTAATGCATAAAAAAATATGACTATTCCTACCGAGGGCAGAAAAAAGTTTGGTGTGGAGGCATATCTAGGGTATGACTTATCTACGTGTGGACCAAATCTAGTGATGTTACTTGTACAAAATTTATCTGCAATGACTTTTTGAGACGAGGCATTAGTTCTGAATGAAATTGAAAAGACAGAAGGGATGAGATTTTCTTTCTTCGGGGACTAGGGGTTGTGGAATTTCATATGATATGCTTTGTCGATCCCTTACCGTCCCCGTTTGCTTTTTATTAGCCATTGGGTCAGCCGGTGCAGCTGAGTGAACAAGGACATCTCCTTGAGGTGGCTATTGAAGCGGGAGCAAAAGCAGTTATTGACCTTCGGGATAGTTTAAATGAATGGGATGGTGCATCAGGTGATGCTGACTGTGGATCCACGGTGAGTGTCCTTCAACTGTCATTGTTACTAATTAGTGCTTTTATGTGGCTAAAATTCTTATTTGTTTGCAGATGCATAGGGGTGCAATGGCAATTCTGGAAGACATGAAAAAGTACCAACTTCTATTTTTTTAGGTTTTTGTGGTTAGTTTCTTTATGATGAGGGATGTTGATTTTGGATCTTGTATAAGCATACAAATATTGCAGAGAATTTTCTGTTTGCTGTGTAAGTTTCTTTTGTTGAATCACCTTACTTTTCTGTTGCCAGTTATCCCCTTAATGATGCTGGAGAGACAGTAAATGAGATTGGCTTTACTGTTAGAAGAGTTATGGGAGGAACAAGTGGGATAATGTATCTTTCCTACTTCATTTCCTACTATCAAGTCTTAATGTTTGGTTGGTCATATGGTCATTAATTGCTTCCCTACTCCCTTTCAAGACAGGTACAACATATTCTGTAAGGCTGCATATGCACGGTTGAAAGCCAACTACCAGCCAGCTGTTACACCAAAGCAATGTAAGATGATGATTCTATTATTGTTATTATTATTATTATTATTATTATTATTATTTTCTGGCATGCATACCTTAATATTTTGTACTCTTTTAATCAGGGGCTGAAGCACTTGAAGCTTCAATTGCTGCTGTCAGCAAGTACGGTGGGGCTAGAGCTGGTTATCGCACATTGTTAGATGCACTTATTCCAGCATGTGAAGTTCTTAAGGAGGTAAATGGCTTGATGTTTCCTACATGCATAGTTCATAATGGATGTATAGTTAGATACTTATTTGCTTTTACTGTTTCACGAGCAGAAGTTAAATGCTGGAGTTGATCCTATGACAGCCTTTGTTCTCTCATCCGAGGCAGCGTTGGCTGGTGCTGAATCGACCAAACAAATGAAGGCACAGGTGAATTTTCCTTTTGTTTCCCATTTCCTTTTTCCTTCCCTCTTCTTGAGTTTGGGTTATGTATGTCCTCCCCTATCATTGTGTACATCGGGGTTGCCGTGAACTAACTTTGGCTTTGGTTAAACAAAGGAGTGAAGTGAATTGATAAATGGCAAGGTGTCCTGCCTGGTGAACAAGAATAGTGCACCTAACTGCTTAGCCTCCTTTTATAAACTTCCAAAAGTAAATTCTCCTTTTTTTTTTTCACTTTTCAAAAAAAAAAAAAAAAAGGCTCATAGATAGTACAAGAACAGTTCTGAAGATAAAGAGGTCAGTTCCGAAACAGCATCAGCAAAATTGTGTAGGATGAACACTGGATTAGGTTGGTAAGGCTTCTAGCAAATCATAAATTATACTTTAGCTGAAGGTTCGTTTCTTTTACCAATTAGAAGGAATGCTTTATTTGGACATGATGAGTTATATAAAGAAGTAGACAGACAGTGTTACCATCTATATGTGATCAAGGGATTATAATAATGTTGGCAAATTAAGTAATAACTGCCGCAGTGTATTGTTAACAGTTTCATGCTATTACAACAAAGAACTAAGTCAATAACGCATATGTCATAGAATAAAAGCTGTGTGTGAGACATCTTGTTTCTTTCCTAAAATCACTCACCATCTTGTGAGCCGTAGGTTAGGTTGGTAAGCATTTGTGTGCTAAGGGGACTGTCTCGGCATGCGGACCATAGTTGCTGACCACAAAATCAACTGCACAGTTTTGTGCATTGAATTGCATGTGTATCTTGGTTCTTACCATTCGGATTGTACAGGTTGGCCGTTCGTCTTATGTCTCCTCAGATATCATTGCATCAGTTCCAGACCCTGGGGCAATGGCTGCGGCTGCATGGTACAGGGCAGCAGCTTTAGCCATCAAGAACTAGCCGCAGCTTCAGGCTTAATGATCTAATAACTGATATAACTGCTTCCTACAATTCGTACTTTTTCCTAACTTAAGCTTTAGTTTGGTTTTACATTACCACAAGGCATTCGGCGAATGCAAACCTTGCTTAACGCTGGCAGAGTGAGTTTTACATATACACCTGGCACGTGTAGTAAGTATATGAAAAAAATGTATATCTGCAGCTTAATGAAGCGCATAAAGATTGAGGAATATGGAAAGTCATGGTTGTGATTTTCATAACTGAACCATGGATTTACCATTGGGCACTGCTGGACTATGGTTGATTTCTTTTGGGTATGCCTATGTCCGGTTTCTATGCCTTTTATTCTACAAATGGTTTGTTTTTACGGTACTAAATTGCAGCACTGTGAGTTCAGTCTAGTTGATAAGCTGCTTCGGGAGAATTCAAGGGGCATAGTAATATTCCTTGGCTCTAACGAGTCCCAAGTTTCATAGGACTCGGATCTGATTGAGTTTATAGGATTTAGAGGGGTGTAAAATGGAAATTACTATTTGCTCAAAAAAAAAAAAAAGAAAATTATTATTTATATGCATGTTTTGGCTTTATATATTTGGAAAATTATTGTATTAAGTGACTGAGACAACGATTTTTTGAGGCAATGGTTTCGAATATGCGCAGGTAAAATAGATTGTCCTATAAAATATGGGAAAAATTTTTGTCTAACCAGTGGTAGTACAAGGAGTGGATTACCCAAAAAAAAAAAAAAATAAATAAATAAATAAAAGGGTGTGTTTTTTTTTTTCCTTTTTCCTTTTTTTGAGAAAAGAAAAGAGGTATTATAATTAATGAAAGATGGAATAGATGATGCTGAGGGGTAGCGAAAATCTCAAAATGGCCACTACTAATGTGAGAATAATATTGCTGTTATAACAAATGACAGCCTCTTATAGTAAAGAATTTAGGTGACAATATGGAATTCATGTAAATTAAGTAAATAGAAAAATGATGATATTAAATTAAAAAGAACCTCAAAAATATAATAATGATGTGAAATTAGGTGAACTATTGACTATGCATGTGGTAAATAATTTCATTAAATAAGGAAGTATAAATAAATTTAATTCATTGGAAAATAATTTCTTAAATGTCTCGGTCATCAAAATGTGGAAATCAACTTAAAGCCTTTTGCTTAAGATGAAAAACAATTGGTGAAGTTATCGACTATTCACCTAATCGAGAAGGAGGGGGCGGCCGCCACTGAGCTTCATTGGTTCCTTCATTCCTTTTTTAAAAAATAAAAATAAGAAATAAAAAAATCATATATATATATAATTGTATTGAGAAATAAAATAAAGAAAATAACGGCTAGTTTTTGATTTCAAAATCTCCTCTTTTGGCCAATCTATTTATCATTGATTGCCCTCTCACTGCGTTTTCGAAAAGCAACGGTCAGAAGCAAGAGAGACGACGACGAAGAAGAAGAGAGAAGGAGAAGAAGAAGAAAAGGGGAAGGGAAACGAGATGGACGCAGAGACAGAGTTTCTTGCGAGAAAGCGAGAGACAGGGAACGAGTGGGAGGTGTTCAAGGAAAACGTGAGGCCATTGAAGAGAGGCCGCAACGTCCTTCTCCTGAATCAAGCGCTTCACGCTTCTTCACACTCCCGCTCCCATCATCTCAAGAAGTCCCTCCTTGACACCCGCAGGCACCGCACCCACTGTCTCCCAGAAAACCTTCCTTTTTATTTTTATTTTCCATTTTCAAGAGATATACAAACCCTAATCTCTGTTTTTCTTTTTCTTTTTCCTCTGTCTCTCTCTCTCTCCCTCTCTCTCTCTCTCTCTCTTAATATTTGGGTGGTTTCAGGAAGTTGATCGAGGCCATTGATGCTTACGAAGGAGACGATCCTCTGCTGCCCTGGCTCCAGTTAGTATTAATTTCTCTGAGAAACAAAACATCCCTTCAAATTTTAATTTCAATTTTTCCCCTTATTCCACCCCCACCCCCCACCCAAAAAAAATGAAAATGAAAACGAAAATGAAAAGTTCGGGTAGCCGGGTTTTGGTAATCCAACTGAATTTGTGGTTTGAGTCGTGTCCCTTTTGCAATCTACAAGGTGCATCAAGTGGGTTCAGGAGGCATTTCCACCTGGGGGAGACATGTCAGGTTTGATAGTGATATATGAACAGTGTGTCCGCAGTTTCTGGCATGCCGGCCAGTACAAGGATGATCTCCGATACCTCAAAGTTTGGTTAGAATATGTCCGTTCTACTTCTTCTTTCTCTCTCATTATCTCTCCTTCAAACTGTATGATTGATTGCTTACTCATAATAATAATAATAATAATTCTCTATGCAATGGGAATTCAAGGCTGAGAACTGTGTTGATGCCGAAGTCATCTACAATTTTCTTGATGCAAACGAAATTGGGAAGTCTCATTCCGTGTTCTACATAGCATATGCTTTGCATATGGAATCCAAGTCTAAGATGAAAGCTGCCAATGAAATATTCTACCTTGGGATATCTAGGTAAACCTCTGCCCTCTTGTACTTCTTTTATTTGATCATTTTTGGCTAGAACGGTCTTCTCGTGGAAGAATTTCTTCCCAATGCATGTTTCGGTAGTTATGTGGGTTGTCACATCTCTTTTCCCACTGATTATTAAAATCTGGGAGATGAAATATATCATTTTTTTGTTATTAAAGAAAGGAGCCATTGGTGGTCTAATTAAACATAGGCCTAAGTAGAATTTGTTATACTAATTGGATTGGATGTAATGGGAAAGAATTTGGAAAGGCTAGAAACGTCAAAAGAAAGGCAAGAAGCAGATTTCTGCGGCACTTGAATCACTTCACAGTTGTGTTGCTTGTGATAAGATATTTACTTGAAATTTATGGTCCACAAAGAATGCATGTGGTTATCTTGGCTTTGATATGGAATCAGTTCTGCGGGACTGGTTGTTGAAAGGTCAATTCTTTTGGAATTGTTGTCAAAGGTTAAGTCTTTCAAGCACCCTTTAAAGGAACTGTTTTTCTCAATTCCACAAAACTATTCCTTGCTCATATGTTATTACATCCTTTAATTTGATGTTCAATTCATCGGTGCATCTAATGCACTTGCTTTTTATTTTTTTAACTATCTTTTATTCTTTTACAGAAATGCCTGGCCGGAAGAGAAATTGAAGGATGCCTACAAGAAATTTCTTCTTAGATCAACAAGAAGACTAAAAGTCATGGAGGTATGTGACTGCTAGGAATAATGTAACTGTTTTTATTTATCAACCAGGCAAGGCAATTTAGTACTACATCGCATTTTGATACTTAGGAGGACACTGGGGAAAGTCAATTACCAGTCCGAAGCTTTGGAACCGTCTTGACTAGTGCAGAAAACCGTAAGCTTTTACTGTCTTTCTCCCCCTTTTCATCTTGAGTTCCTGTATGCTAAACTTCTATTTATACTGTTACAGGGAGGCAAAACATGGGGAGTTTCAATTTTTCCAAAAAGGAATCAAAGCCAAGCAGGTAACTATTGGGATTTCACCCTTTATTGGTAACCTTGGATAGTAGATATACAATTCTTGCAGCCTAGGCTGTACCCCAATCTAACTATTTCAGTTCAAGAATTGGTAACCTTTGTGTCGATTATACTAAGTTTGGTCTTGGTTCTCACATTTACTTTTAATGTGGTTTTTATTTTCATTTTGTTAGTATTCAAAGGGCTCCCCTTTCAATCTATAAAGACACAAATTTTGATACCATGATGCAACATCAACCATGCAAGTCAAAGGCTGATTTGAACCCCTGGCAGACCCTTGGGGCTCAAGCTGAGAGAAACAAAGAAAACAATGCAATACCTACAAAGTGGAAAACATATAAGGTGCCCCCTCATTGAAATTCTTATCTTTCCCTGATATGGTGCCTAGAAGAAAACAGTATCTCTGCATGCCTTGAGGGCATATGTCATCCATAGATTATTACTTCTTTCAGATTCCACAAAGACCTGGGCGGCCTGCAGCTGGAGGAACAACTGCAGGTGCTTGCATTGAAGTGTTCGTTGATGAGGAATGTGCGGAGTGAGTTAAAATACAACACTGAATTTATACTCTAACTCTAAAAGTTTTTGTTCATGAACTCTAATAATATTGTATTACAAATTGTTGATTTCTTTCACAAATTCTTTGTTCTTTTAGTGTTCTCTCACATCTCTACCATTTAATTTCTACTACACATTTCCTTTTTAATTTTTCTTTAGACACACTTTACATGTACAAAAACTAGTAATATTAAAGGTGTTAACTAAAATGCTTTCAAACATGTTTGATCAGAATGGATAGATCGGGTGGCAGTGCTAAGCCTTCAACATTGCAACTCAGAGGGGTAGATGGCCTAGACATTAAAAAGTAAGTGGTTACTCTAGTTATTTAAGTACGTACAATGAATGTTATTTGATAAACTAACTAACCCACCAAGAAAAAACACAGAATTGATGTTTTTTCTCTTCCTTTTCCTTTTAAACCACGAGCAGGGAAACAGAGCTACTGAGGGAGAATCCATTACGAAATTTCCCTCTGAGCAGCCTTCCTAGATGATCAAAGGTTAAAATAAACAATTACAGTCTTCATAGGTGATGTCAGATATCCAGCTTCCTTCTCTGAAGCCTGATGATGTTACCATTCCCATGCCTCTGTGTTGTTTTCCAATTCTCCGAACTTTTGATTTTAAGATCCCATTTGTTTGTTTGTTGTTGTTGTGGCAGATAAATGTGTTATCAACTTTGGTTTACAACGCATTCCTCGTCTTCCTTTCTGTATGTTGTTATTTCCTACAATGCCTTTTATTATATAGACACGGGCTGTTTCGACGCAAGCCAAGTGATACTATCATAACTGTTAATTTGCATGTTTGTGGTTTAACGGTAGCAAGTGTTATGTAAGGAGCTGGGGGACTAATGGTTCCCTCTTTACTGGTTATCATACCAATTAGCAAAGTGAGTGGCCAACTATTCGGATATTTACTGTCATAGTTATTAGTTACATATTTGTGATTTACATTGTTAATTCTGAATATGCATTGAACCACAACAGATGTCTAATTAGGGGATATGATCGTACGGGTGACTTTCTTATGAGTATGTTTTTAACCTAGGTCAATAAACTCGAGTTCCTGTAACATTTCGGAATATGTTAGGTTAGATGTCGGTGAATTGGGCTTGCCCATATAATTCGGCCATGGCTATTGGCCGTTGCTGTTGAACTGACGAAACTAAGATGTCATGGACTGAGCTCGAACACTCAAGCAGAAAATCATGGGTCTGGGCCCGTTGCTGAAGAACGGGTCTCGTACGGTTGGACCAATGTTGAGAAGCCTTTTTAAATGTGCTGATGTAGCTTTGAGGCCCCCCCACAAGTGTCAGTTTGTACTCGGGAAGGCTTAAGCTCTGATCCGGTCGAGGCTGCAGAGGAAAAAGAAAGACACAGCCACCGTCTCAACGAAACAAATAGATGGGGTTTGTCCAGTGCGTGGTCGAAAATGTGGTTCAAGGCAGTTCTGAAACAAGGAATGATGCCTTATTGTTGCTCCTCGTTGTCTCCATTACCTAACAAATTGGGTGGTTCTCCTTGCAAAGGGCATATATATTCCATTGACAAGCTATGGGTTTTAGGAGCACCCTAATGGGGAGAACGAACCACTGAAATGAACCTGATTAAAACGATAAACGAGAAGTTGCGCACAAGCAAGTTTTATCTTAAGAAGAACTCTCTCTCTCTCTCTCTTTCCCCACCCCCTCCCCACCAATTATTACCACTCATCCTTCTCTATCTACCAAGAGAACCTCTCTTCGGCTACAAGGCACTAGAAGGTGGACCCCACTTTCCACACCAGGTTAACTTTGACCCCCGAGACGAGTTATTGCCCCACCACTTTTTTCACGAAGCATCGAGGGCTTTTTCCTTTCATAAGAAGCAGCGCTCTCTATTGTCCACTTCCGCGGCTTCCAAAAACTCTCTATCATACATTGTTCCGGGGTTTCCAAGCCCCTCTTTTATGGCTGGTGGGCCTCGTTTCCCCTGGTTTTCTTTGCAGTCGCTAATTTACAAGAACCACCGTGTTCGCTTGGGGGACGAACACAAAACACGACTACACCCAACATGGATAATGCAAAAAAAGTATAATTTGCCTGACCAAGTTTTCTTAGTTAAAATACCTGGATCTTACCAGAAAGAGCTAGCATAACTTGCACATCCAAAAAGCTGAGTAAATTAAAAAGGGCTACGAAGAACATGAATAGATTAAAAGAAAAAAAGGCGAAGGGGAAACTGTAAGGGAAATAAAGACGTGACTAGTGAGAGCATGTGCATGCCAGCATTTTGTCTAGATGTCTTTTCTCTTACTAATCAATCACTGGTAAGAGAAGATGCATTCCCAGCGGAGGCAAAGGAAGAAGAAGAAGAAGAAGAGTTCTTGTGATTATGCATCCAAACCTTGAAAACCTGTCTGCTAACTCCAAGCCCTCTGCAGAACCCCTCAACCTCATCCTCCTGATCTTTCCTCTGCAGCCTCCACCCCAGCTTCTCCGCAAATGCCAACATCTTTTCTTTCTGCTCCACTGTGAATTTCGTCCTGAACCTCTTCTTCCCAGAGCCACCCGCCGACTCTGCCGGTCTTCTGCTGCCGCCAGCATCCCCGTAGTCTATCATTTCCAGCTCTGCTGTCTCCGGTGGTGGGATGTTGATTTGGCGGCTGTTGTTTCCGCTGCAACCTCCAGTGTATGTTACCCTGCGGTGGAAGTTGCGGTGGCAGCCGCACGCTGCACATTGGAGGTTTGAAGGAGAGGTGTCGTCATGAGTGAACTCGCCGCAGCCGTCGGTTGCGTAACTGCCCAGGCTAGCTGCATGGTTCCTCAGGCACTCTTTGTATTGATTGTTTATGTTATCACCTTCCATCTCTCTCTCTCTCTCTCTCTCTCTCTCTCTCTGTGGTTTAGGAGCCCACTGTTTTTTATATATATATATATGTATGTATGTATGTATGTATGTATACACTCTATAATGCAAGTGAGAGACTTTGTATTACTGTCAAGGTCTCCGATGGCCACAGATTATAACGATGTCTTGTTCTACAATGATATTTTGGCCTTGCCCGTGTGTTTGGAAATTGAGACAATGCATTCTATGGGCAATGTAGTTTTTGAAGTGATTTTCAATATAAAATATATTCCAAAATGGAGTAGTTGAATTAAAGACCTATTAACGAGGCACTCCAAATGTATATAGGGAATATATATATATATATATAGACACACAAATAGTTAGATGGGGAGAGGAGTACGTGGATCTTTTAGATATCACAAGAAGCATACAAAATTGTTAGAGAAATATAACTTTATTAAAATTATTAGTTACAATCATATATTATTTTATATATTATAATTAATTATAATTAATTTTATATCAAAATTTTCATACTTTCTAATAAAACTCAAAAAATTATACTAAGACTTAGTTAGAGAGTTTTAATCTTAATTTTATTAAAATTTGATGTGTAATCCAATGTTAGGGTCTTGCCCAAAAACTTAAACTTGGAATTCAGTCGGTTTCTTGATACCTAAAAATACGAGATTTGCTCCCATGTAGCTGTTGACATAGGCGGGGTTCGAACCTAGCTTATTCCCGCGGACTGAATGGATGAAATCAGACAAACACAATGCTCTACAAACTCATATGTAATATTGTTTGAGTTCACAAAAGGAAAAAAAAAAAAAATCACCACCCAAATACTCTTCATTGTTTCTAACAATAGTTGAACGAATAGCTGTTCCTAGCAATAGCTGAATGAGTGATTAAAGTTCTACAAGAGAGTGCAAGAAAAATAACCGAACACGACTACTGATACAGAAAAGAGACATAAGATTCTCTTGGTTTATGAAAGCAAACACGACTACTGAGACAGTAAATAGAGAATACATACAAAAGACATCTTCCTCTCTCCTAGTAGGATCATTCTGCGGCAAGAGATGAATTGGAATCTCTGTCTGGCAACATATAAAATGGAAAAATGATGGTATAGGCTGCACGCATTGCGTACCAATGAATTAAAATGGAGTTTGAAATCAAGATTTGCTAGAATAATAAGCGGGGCCCCAAAGGGTATCGAGCTAGTCCAATAATTGACATCGTGAATGGAGAAACAAAGTCTTCGGGAATTTAAAATTTGCCCAGTTCTCCAATTCTTTTATGGTTTGTTCTATCAAGTAGGATATATTTGCCGGTTTACCTAATAATGATACTTATTATGTTTTTTTTTTTTTGAGTTTAATTTAATCATAATCTTATACCATTTAAATTTATTTTATTATCTCTTATTTTAAATAAATTCTATTTATTATATAAAATAAGGTTATGAGTTAGTTATATTCAACCAAAAAAAAAAAAAAAAGAAGGAATCAAAATATAAATCAACTCTAATAATATTAAACTTTGATGTACTTGGGTGTCCTGAGGAAACCTATGGTACGTTTGATGTACAACATCAAGGCATATATTAACTCTAGTCTAAAAACTAAATTTGGCCTCTATGCCTGCATGCAGCGTTTTAAGAGAAGTGGACAGAGGATATACGAATAATGAAAATGGGTGTGGTAAGGATAAAAAGATTTTGTTAATTATTAAAACTTATGCCTTATTGTACTTGAGTCACTGAGTTTTAATCTGCTTCAGCCAAATCAATAGACTTCTGTTTATATTTTAACGCTACCACTCCGTATGATTGACGTTGCAAATCTCACATTCTTCAAATTCCTAACAAAATATGCGATTTAGTTTGATGTGCCCAAAAAAAGAAAAAGGCAAGCAAGGATTTCTAGGCTAGAATATAATGATGCCGGATTGGAAAAGCAGCATGAACAATGAACATCACAAAAGTGGGGAAAAAAAACTGAAAAACGGCATAGGTTTGCAGCTGCTAGTTCACTTGATATGTCGGCATTCTTTGTCTTTTGGACTTTTGGAAGCATTCACCCTTTTATTCGTTTTCTGCACACCTTGCCTTGTCAATGCTATGTGACTCACATGTAGACCGAATGACACATTTGGCCTCCAAAAGAGGCATACATGCATGCGTCCCAACTTTGATTCTTATGTGTACATAGTCCAATGAGCTAGGCTCGACCTCCTTTTACATGGAGAAGGTGAACATGCTTATATGACCAATTGTTGCATGGGGCTAGAGCGAGAGAGAGAGAGAGAGAGAGAGAGAGAGAGAGAGAGAACGGTCAATAAAAATAGGCAGACGAACAAGGAAAGTAAATTCATATAAGATAATGATAAGATGGAAGTGGGCGATTGTGGCCAAGCTTTTTATCTTGTTCCTTCTGTTATCTTTCTTTCTTTCTTTTCTTCTTTTTCTTTATGAATTTCGGCTTCCTTTTCTCTTATTTCCTCCTTGTCTTATACCCCCCCCAAAAAAAGAGTAGTGTTTTTAAAATTTATTAAACAAAAAAAAAATATTCGACAAACAAATATTTCAACGATTTCTGTGGTAGATAGTTTCTATGGGGCGTAGGACTGAAAAATGATCCACTGATCCAATTAGAATGTTTGCTATTTGATTTTGTACGTAAGCAAAACATTACATATCGATTGCATCTTTTGCCGTTACTGGTTAATCCTTACCTTGGGTCTTCTCATATCAATAGGTTGATTGCTTCGTTCCTGTATCTTACAAGAGGAAAAAGGGAAAATGTATTATATATATATATATATACCAAATATATGAAAAATTATAAAAAGAGGGTTTTTTTTTTTATTTTATCCAAAGTAACCTTTATCGAGTCGCATTATTGGGTGAAAATGTGATCTTACTAGGAACGACATTGCCACTCTCGGGGTTTTATTAGCCGCTGCTTCATCGTCATCCTAAGATAAGGTTAAATGGGATCTTGTCGGAAACTGGGAGCTCAAACTTGAAGAGCATCAACATAACGGGTCGGAGCAAGCGGTAATTTAGTGGACATTAACCTTAACATTACACTTGCATTCAACAAATCTAGCTAATGTTCACTCCACGAATTTCAAAACCTCATGATATTCATTTGTCAGTATTATTCAACTTTTCTTTAATATATATATATATATATATATATATATTATGTGTGGACGCAGGAATGGTTGACCATGCTAATTTTAATTGGAGAGGAGCCCATTTTAGGAAAAGAAAGTTTATATGGAGACTTCTTTTATCAATGTGAGTCGTTATATGCATCGTGACAAGTGCAGAAATCATCGATTCTAGACAGTGATGAAAAATAACGACAGCTCACAAGCTCAAGAACAAAGAGGCCAGAATCTGAACCACTTAGTGTTTAAAATCCAAGTGTCGGGAACATGATCAAGAGAAATCACATTTCTATTCATTATTCAAGTGTTGGGGGAAAAGAACTATCGAAGACATAGATACAGGGGCTGTTCAGTTTTTAAGCATTTCATTGTCTCCCATCAATCCATCAATTAGTTCATGCATCCCAGCCCTCCAACTCCCAATTCATGAACCTGGTCAGGTTTTAACATGTTATATTTCATATAAAAATTGGAAGCTTATTATTTAACCGTTGATTATTTGCTGAAACATGCATGTGACATAGACCGAACACATTACCCTAAAAATAGTAAAGCAATTTATAACTTCTAGTTAAGTGCACTGGCTATGGTATTTATTTCTAGAACAACTTGCCAACTGATTTTATTAAGTGATCACTGTCGAAGCGCATGCATTGTCTATGGTCTACTCTGGAGCAAACATTTCCTGACTGGGAAAAGCCCAAAAGAAAGGAAAAAGGGAAAAAAAAACAAAAATAAATAAATACGCGAAGCACAGAAATGAGAGACTGTTTTTCAATTTTTGGAGAACATATGTATATGTGTGTGTGTGTGTGTGTGTGTGCAGTTTTTGAATATTAAGTACACGATTCAATTCGTGCATCAAACCCTCTTCTCTACTTGAAACTGCAAGAACAAGTCAATTAATATTCTATAGTTGCTAGTTGATGTCTTAGCATATGCATATATGTTTTTGCTCTTCTTGGCCAAGAAACCAGGGGACATAGCTGGGCCGAAAAATGAATTGGTGTCAATGTACCTGGTTGCAGGTCAGACACTTCATATTGGCACATTTGAAGAGAACTTAATAATTGGCTTTGGGTAGTTAATAATAAGGAAAGAGGAAGATGATCAGAAACATGCAGTAGATATAAAGGGCTATTAATAGTAATCTTACAAATAAATTATAGAAATATCTTTCTACCAATCACAATGTATTATATTGAATGTAGCTCTAAGACGCACTGTTAATTTATGGGTTCGAGTTTACATCCACATTGAGTTAATTGTCTCAATTCAATCTGATAAATAACACGAAAAGGTGAACAAATTTAATTGGCAATAGATACATAAAAAAGGAAAGTTAAAAGCCCTAATCTACTCTTATATAAAAGTTCCCTATCAATGTATAGTTAAAATTAATGAATGAAACAAAAGAGAGAGACAAATTGATAAAAAAAAAAAAAGTCTAAATTATTCTTACATTTTATGATATTTAAATTAAGCAAAAATAAGTAATTTTTGATGTAATATTATTTTGATTGTATGTTAAATTTGAAGGTTAGTAATTCAACTGTAAGATTTTATACACTAGAAAAAAATTCTCATTGAAGTACTTATATTTTTACACCACTTTCATATGAAAAGTATGTCATTAATTTCCAAAACTGACTGTTGAAAGGACAAAGTTCGTGGGTGCAAAGTGCCAGCAAAATTTATTTGTAAGTATACTTATCAAGAATATTGGTCTGTAAATATATCATTTTTCTTCTTTTATATGAGAGCAATACTAGGAATATATATATATATATATAGATAGATAGATAGATAGATATATATATCCTAATCCTAGTATCCTAACTATGAAAAGGGGAAAACAAATCTTAGTAAGGAATCCATGACTCTTTATATGAACTCTGTTATAAGAAAAGACCTCCCCCCCCCAACACAAAAAAAAAAAAAAAAAGGAACTCCATAACCATGCAATGGACCTCAACATTAATTAGATATCAACACCATCAGATATTGGGCTACCACATTGCATGCCCTATTTACTAGCGACATGCAGATGAGGTAGGAGCTTCTTGGACTCGTAAAGTTCTATGGGTGAAGTCCACGGGCCTCGTGCTCTCTACAGTAACATAAAAGATCACAGCGAGCTATCTTGACCTCGAGATTTTTAAGCCCAAAAGTTAAAAAGGACCCAATGTGAATGAATAAAGATTCATAAACATTTAATTATAATAGTTAATTATAATTAAAAAACGTAAATTTAAAGTAATTTGTCTGTGTTTTCTACGTAAAAGATAGTACCGTCTGCAAAGCAGAATTGCTATTATTCTGTAATATTATTGTGTCTGTCACATCGGTGCCTTGAACTGATTTCTCTTTGCCAGGAAGATACGAAAAACCAGAGAATGATTGCTAGAGAATCTCGAACGATCTTTTCTCAGTTTCGACCCCAATGTCGCTGGCCTTTCTTTATAAGAACTTAGCTTAAAGCTCAGCTACTTGAGAGTAAAACGCGTGGACAATAATGGCACATAGACCCAAATAGTTCACACGAATGATAGTCGAATGGAACCTGCAGTACTTGAGAACCTAAGCTTTTGAGCTAAGCATTTCATATGTTTGAATCTATTAGATAAGATTGAAGTGGGTTTATCTCGTGATGTTGTGCAATTCTCAATGAATCTCTAACAAGTTGTTTGGATCGTGGGAAAGAGATGAGAAAGGATTGAAGGGTAAGAAAAGCGAAGTTTCCCGTGTTTGGTTACCACGTGAGAAGGAAAAAAGAAAAGAAAAGCATAGTAAAAAATTTCTGGAACCTCGCCAAGTTTTAATCTCACCGAAAAGATGAGAAGCGATAGGAAAGTTGTGCTTGACTTTAAAATTGCTGAAATGCCTCGTTTTGTTTTAATTTTTAATTATATTTATTAGACACATCTATTATTTTATTTACTTTTTTATTGTATAAAATGATGATGACGATGATGATGATGATGATGATGATGATGAGAATATTGACTATTGCATATATGGGTCAGGATAGAAGATGCCAGATGGAAGTATTTTAATGTTCGACACATCGTTGTACGTATTTTGCTCGGTTGTAACTGGGAGGTGAACCATCAAGCCCAGCGTATTCGGAGCCAGACCAACTGGCATTTGCTTACTTGCGCAACTGGTGGGGGACGGGGACTTCGGCCCTTGTTGCAGGCGGATTACACAGTTGAGGCCTCTTGCATCCGGACTTCGGCCCTTGCTGATCAGTTTCGTAGTCTGATTTATTTAAAAAATCGAATGAGACTAAAAACTGAAAAATTCTCTTAACTCGATCGATCGGATCAATAAATGAGATGAATTTTTATTAAAAAAAAAATTATTCTTTGTTTTCTTTCTAAAAAAAATAAAATAAAATAAAAAACCCATGAATCTAATCGCCGAGTCAACGTCGGACGGATGGCCTATTGAACTGAGCCCACCTTCGGGTCGGGATTAAGTTCCGTTTGGAAAACTATACTTGCATCCTTTAAAAAGCCGCGTAATTCGGATAAACTTTTTCAGAAAAAGGAAAAAAAAAAAAAAAGAAGAAGAAGAAGAAAAAAGCAAAAAAGATTACGGAAAAGCTGACTTTGTGCTTCCTATTGCCTTTTGGTTATTGGATTGAATCGTGAAAAAAATGAACAGAAAAACAACACGAAGCAATGCCGAGCGACGGGCTTTGGTTAGAGCTCCAAAACAAATCTTTGGATAGTTTCCGCAAAAATAGAAAGATGCTATGGCTAGTGCTGCTGCTGCTGTATTCTGCAATATCGTGCAGCTGCGCCACCCCCACCTGTCCCCACTCGAGCGGGCCCAAACACTGGCAATGGCTCTGATTCTTACGCAGTTGCCCGAGCGAAGGACCATCGATGACATTGGTGAATGGAGTTTGTTGTAAGCCTGTCCGTTTGGAGACCTTGAGAGGGACGACTGAGTCTGTCATTATTAAACCTTACAACTGTGGCACTGAAAAACATGCCTCTTTCGAATTACACAATACCCAAGAAATAAAAAGTGCCCCCTCTCTCTCCCTCCCTCTCTCTCTCTCTCTCTCTCTCTCTCTCTCGTGGCCTTGCAATTGTGTCCTCGAAATTTTTTGGTTACACATTTCAGCCAGTTGAGTTCTTTTTATTTTTGGTTACACATTTCAGTTAGTTGAGTTCTGTTTTTTTTTTTAACGTTAAAGAAATGAACATCCTTGAAATGGAGTTATCGCTCGTATGAGTCCAGATTGAACGTCGTCCATTGATGTCCTATGTTCAAATTAATGGGCCCATGTAACCTCCCCCCTATTCTTAAGATATAAGCGATACCTAATCTTATTTCCGCATAACGCCATCATGTCCTTCTCATAACTTGGGAAGTGGTTAATACACATGTAAAAATTCGAACTTTGGCTGAGCGCATGGTGTACTTGTAATAGCGCCAGTCAGACTCTCACGCCTCCGGTGGCAGTCAGTGGTGTTCTTTAACGCGGGAGATGTGTCACCCTCATTTTCCTAAATTCTGGGCTCGGTTACAAACATATATCCAAATAGTTCAAACGGACAAACCAAAATTACCAAAGTTAAGGGAGGAGAGTTGCGAGTCCTTTCTGAGCTTATTCAATCAAATAGTTGCAGAGGTATCAGAGTAAGGAAAAGGCAATGAATGCAGTCTTTATTTTAAAATTTATGATAAAGAGAAACTTGTGCACAATATCCAAGCATCATTCACTGTATCGTTCATGAAAATTTACATGGTTGTTGAAACAAAACTTACTGAGAAAGCACATCATTGTAGCTTTCTTATATATGATATAACCAAACTGATGAACAAAAAATACTATGGCACATACACAGCTCATCAACCTGAGAGTTTCACATTCAAATTTAGTAACACCCCACTTTGTATTATCATCGATAGATTGAGATGAAAGCATCAATCAAGAAGTAGAACTGGGGATAGAACTTAGAACTTAGAGGACTTAGCTAAATCATTGCGATTATCATTCTCCACTTCACCTTCTGTAATAGCAGATGACACGTAACTCAACACCAGGGAGTTCTCATCTGGGGGCGTTCTTGCTTGGAATTGCTGTTTGCAGGCGTGGCAAGTGATCTCGAGGAGGGTAGAATTGACTTGTTTTATTGCATGGTCCTTTAAAGCCTGCGCCCTGTCTAACTCAGCTAAAGCTTTTTGCCTAATTCTCTTGGCATTTGCAAATTCCTGTTCAGCCAATTCAAGCTGCCTTTTCGCCTGCTGTCTTGCATTTTCAGCATACGTTCTCTCTGCCATGGCCAGCCTAAACTGTTCACGTGCTTGTTCTATGATCATCGAAGCAGCCAAATGTTTCTCCCCGCCATTATTACTCTCCCTTGGGGAGGAGCTTTTACCGACATCTTTCTTTGTACGTATCATATTTGAGTCGCTTGACGCCCACCCAATTGAGAGCTGAAGTTGAGTGTGATGGTTATCATCTCTTTTAGGAGCAACCGAGGCCTCAGGAGCATTCGATGATGTCATCGTGGAGAGTTGGAGATCCAAATTATGATATTGTGAACTTTTGGAGGAATCTTTCTTGCTATTATCAACAGTAGAAGTAGGAGTAGGACTCAAGAACAATGTTTCAGTTGTTGGCTTTGGGATAATTAATGGTGAAGGCCAAGGAACTGTGCAGAAATTGGTGTCACTAGAAGCACTTGGGCTTGAAGCAGTTCTGGACAGGCATGCGGCCGGTTGCAATGACTGTGAGTCAGATCGGAGACGCCCCATGTTGCAAGCATCTTGGTGTTCAATGAAACTCTCAACTCTATAAGAGAAAGACCAATCAGATCACACATGGATCATTTTTGAGTAGGAATCTAAGTTTGAGCAAAGTAGAAATAACAGCTGATTAATTTCAGGGATAGTGACAAAAAATGAAAAAAAAAAAAAAAAAAAGGAATCACAACTAAAGAAGAATATGGGTGGGAACTGTTTTGGATGTTGAGGAGCAGCCAAAAGAATATCGCACAGCAGAAATGCCAACGCCATTCGGCAACTGATTTTGGGAACCGTGTTCAAACAACTGTCAATAAACAGTTGTTAAAGCTGGAATAAGGTTCCATCAGTCAAACGGAGAAATTATTATTAAAAAACATTATTATTATTTTCCTTCCCCATAGTGGTTTCTTTCCTTTTTCCTTTTTTAGGGGAAACCAAAGTTGGGAGAGGAATACAAAAGGCCTAGAAATGTGAAAACATGAGCATGGACTTGCATTTGATGAGATAAGCATACCAAAATGAATAAAAAAGTAGGAAAGAAGCATCCAAGTCCAAGCCCCACAAAAGAAACTTCGACTTTAATATAGATCTGAGTCTGTAGGTTTCAAGATTCAAGTAAAAAAAAAAAAAAAAATCTTTAAGAAAGAAAGAAAGAAAGGAAGGAAGAAAGAAAAAGACCTATGACTTTGGAAGGTGATCGATTAATTATTTAATTAATCATACCTTGAAAATACACGGCCACAATCACAAGAATGGCCTCGAGTGCCACAGGTCTTGAGATGGGCCTTGAAATCGGATTGAACTGCATAGCCTTTAGAGCATTTCTGGCAGACCCACTGCTTGTGATTGCTGTGCTTTCTTCTGAAATGCTTCTTTATCCCAACGAGATCCCCGAGTGCGTGGCACGGGTCGTGGTGCAAGCAAGTTGGCTCCGGGCACACGAAAACTCTCTTCTTCGCCGCCGGAGTCTCTCTCTTCAGTAGCTTCCAAGGAACCTTGTGCCGCCGGCGATGCATCTGTAGGTTTTGATCCCTTTGGAACCCCTGGTTGCAGATCTCACACACGTAACGATCAGACTCGAGCAGTGTTTTTGGAGATAGAGATACCACTTCAGCATCCGGATCTACACCAACCCATTACACACACACTAAAAATCACAATTTATGTACCCATTTAAGAAGGTTTAGCGCACAAAGGATTACAGATATATATATGCGCGCGCGCGCGTGTTCAACTATGCATACTTAATTATACGATATGATGTATTATCTTTCTATATATATATATATATATACCTGGAGTTCCAGCAGGTCTTCTTTTCCTTTTATTGCTGTTGGTTGCAGTTTCCAAGCATGAAAATGGCTCAGAAGAAGGAGCTGATGAAGAGGGAGGCTTATTGGCTAGCATGGGCTGATTATTTTCTTGGTGCTAGGCTAGCTGCTTCTTTTCTGTCTTGTTTGATTAAGAGATACATATATATATATATATAAATATATAGAAAACCTTCTAAGAGAGCATAAAGCTAATAATAACAAGTATATAATAAAGCAAAACTTTACAGCTTAGGATAATAAACTGAGTGGGAGATTGGGAGGAGGCATGGGGGGTGGGGATCGGGGGAGAGAAGGTAGGAGCTAGCTATCTAGCTAGTAGAGCCAACTAGGAGACCAGAGGGAGCATGATTAGGAAAAGAAAAAAAAGGTCTTCTCTTTTTGCTCCTTTCAGTTATCAGCCTTTCTTTCTTTCTTTAAGGCTTTGAAATTTTCAGCTTTTTCTATACATCACCTTTCTTCTTTCTTTCCTGCAACACTCATCTTCATCAGCTATTGATTGTAGCCTCGCCTTAATAAGCTTCTTCCAAGACGAAGGAGGAAGAGAGAGAGAGAGAGAGAGAGAGAGAGAGAGGGAGAGAGACAGAGGGACTATCAACTCTGATGGAAACTTGGTCCCACAAGCAGAAATATGGGCCAGGATGGAAAAACATCCCCCAACAAAGAAACAAAAGGCTCATTATTTAGTCTCACGTCAGACAGTAAAAATTTTTATTTGCATGCATAAATACATAGACATTCCATTGCCACCTCTCTCTAAAATACACGTAAGTTCCTCCCTATTTTTGTCTCCATGTTGTGTCTTTTGCTACTCTACCCTGTTTGCTCAACCTACCCCTAGAGAACTAAAGGTTTGCCATTGACCATTTCATCCCTTTGTTATTAATGGACTAATAATCTTGTAATGGCCATTTGACTATTACCCTGACTGTTATTATTAGTTTTGGTTTGGTCAATCGATAATTCTCATACCATCATATTAAAATTTCTATTTAGTTATGTAACAACATGCCGCCACCACTATCATTTTTGCGGTACGTACCTCAAATTATAGGTCACCGCGGTGGAACTGTACTATGACAGCTCGGGATTTACTTTAAAAATATTTCTCAGTCATTAAACAAAAAAAAATAAAAAAAAAATTAAATTCAAGCCATTACTACCATACCATGGGGTTTTAGTGGCTAGTACCCTAATGCCGAGCCATGGGACTCCTGGCCTTTGTAACTGAGCATATAAGAAGTACATTTGCTTGCTAATTAACTAGCTTAACTTTTCTAAATTTACTCTAGACATTTTAGATCTGTTGCTCGCTTGCTGCACTTCTGTTTTCCTTTTACATTATTGCGACAGAAAATACATTTTAATTTGGTTAAAGACAAAAAAAAAAAATCATTTATGAAGGGCTAAAAAGGTTAACGAGTTTATTTTATTTATGCGGCAGGCAAACAAACTGATATGCTTAAAAGGAGTTCGAAAAAATAGAATAAAATTTAATAGTGTCACCTTCAATGCAGATAAATCGACAAAGTTAAATAGCATTTCCTTTTTTAGATATTACTTTTCCAAACAACTAAAAACTAAAAGACAGGTTTGATTTAGTGGAAGATATAATTATTTGATAACTATCGATCTAATGAAAGTTCTTATTGAAGGTCACTTCTATGGTCATGTGTCATCCTCTTAATTATGACATACCAGTCAAATAGCAACCAAAATCATTACTAGAAATAGTAGCAAAATAATTATTTTAAAGAAATTTATCTCATTTTATTTTGGAAATTCCTAGTGCAAGGGGGGAAAAACTCAGTAATTTGGTTAAATGTGCATTTATTAAGAAAAATAAATCATAAGTGTTATTTGGTAGATTCAAAGAGCTCTTTTGCACTATTATAGGGAAGATGAAGGATTATGAGGAAGGGTTCCATGTGTGAAAAACAAAAGGATTGCTTATAACGAAGGATGAAATTGTCCAAACTTAAGGAATACTTGGAATGTTGTCCTAAAATTTTATTGAGATGAATCTTTTGACCCAAGATGAACTTGGATCGATCACCATCGAAATTACACAGGTAGTCTCAAATTGCCACCCCTTGTTTCTTACTCACTTTATATATATATATATATATATATTTATAAATATAACACACACATAATCTTTTACCATATAAATTTATTTAATTATTTTTTATTTTAATTAAATTTTCATTTAAAATGTTTTTGCTCACATTTGAAATTAGATTAATTTAACTCCCATTTTGAATAAATCAAATCAAAAGTTCCCCTATCTCAATTAGTTCTGCCAAAGGGGTGGTCGAATCACCCCTTTTTGTCGGGTACTAAACTACAAATGAACCCCGACTCAGCATTTCAGAGTTATTGCCAATAATTGAGGGTCTTGAATTAAAAAAGTCAATTAATCTGAGGAAAAAAAATATATATTTTAAAATTAGTTACGTTTGTAACCAAGTTGTAACTACTCATAATGGTCAAGTGGGTGGGGTTGGGGAATAACTTTTCATTGGTTCAACATACTTATTTGGTAGTTTAATTTTCAAGTGTAAGTCCATCCATTTGGCAGTAATATTGATTTATTCTCTCAAAAGGAGGGAGAGAGAGAGAGAGAGAGAGAGTTATCGACGTGCGATATCTTCAAGAACATGCTTAGTGATCGACATCGGAAGTATACATCACACAGTAAGTATCCAAGGTATGAGACAGAGTCTTCAATTTTCAAATCATAACATGCAAATTCACATACAAGCGGGATTGAGTTGAGGGTGCATATTAACATCATTGCGTGCCACGCATTGACGCACAGCTCCGGGCCCGTCCCTGCTCTGATCCCACCACCAATTGGCCAATCTGCATTTGCAAGTATGCCATTGCTGTCAAAACTCCAATCAAGATGGAGTCTGACCGTTGGATGCGCCAAAACAGAGATCTAAAAGTAACCCCAATTGGGCGGTTGAAATTACATAGCACTCCCTCATGGTTGAAATCCCGCGCGGTAGCGAGGATTGTGTTATCTCGTGATAAGTGACAAAAGAAATTAATTGAAGAAGAAATTCCAACACCAGAATATGGCCTCCCGTTCGGTGGCTGCCGCTACTGAGCAACGGTGGGACCCGGACCCATAATTCTCTTTTTTTTTTTTCTTTTCCATCAGTTTTTTATTTAGCTTTTATAAACAAAATTTAAACTCTGAAATCTTTTAGTCAGAAAACTGGATTCTGAAATCTTGGAATTAGAATTAATAATTAAATTTTAACACAATTTTTTTTCGCAAGCAACATTATTACCCTTTGTTTTTTTTTTTAATAAAAAAATTTTTAAATCCATGAATCAACTGAAATGGACACTAATTAATGAGACTACATGGTTTAAAAGACGATAATAAATAAATTGTAAATGAATGTGCCAATGATGGACCGTGACTCTTGAGACACAAATAAGGAATCACACTCGATAGGTTTGCTGCACTTAGATTGATTAATTAATTATACGTGAACCGAGGGAGCTATAAAAGGTGTGTGTCGTTTTTCATGTACTTAAATTAAAGGATAAAGGAATAAAAAAGTATGATTAGGTTGGAGATCTGGAACACTTGGGGAAGATGATGGCAAAGGACATTCACTTGTGATGCTGCCCGTGTTTGAGAATCTTGCTCCCACCATCCCTTTTAAGCCCCCCCCCCCAAAAAAAAGGCTTTACCTTTTTTCCCATGCTAATTATTATACGACACAAATCCATCGCGGAGATGGGAGCCCTGTCTGTCTCTTGAGAAATTAATAAAATTGGCAGAATCTCTCCCCCTAATGTATCTAGTTACAATTAATGAAATTAACCGATTGTTTTATTGATTTTTTTTAATTTTTAATTTTTTGTGTTTTACAGTTGTACAAATCAGACGGGGGGGGGTTTTGCAAAATCCGAAGACTGAATATATGTGTTTATTTGCCCTTTTTTGTTTTTTTTTTTTGTTTCCTTTTTAGTGACCTCGCTCATTTAATAATTAACATCTATTATTGTATCTTGCGTGCTAAACAAATGCTAGGGATAAAAAGTAATGTCAACAACCAGAAAAAAAAAAAAAAGAAAAGTAGAAAAGACCTTAAAATGGATACAATTCAACGAACTTAATTGATATTCTCAGGTTATGGGACATTTCCGAGGTAATATTTTCAGAAATTTTCATTTCCAAATACGGTTGATGTTAAGAAGGCAAACCCCAATGGACACGGTCGAATGTCAGTCATTGTTAATTAATTAATCAAATTACTTTTTCGTTTTGGTGCTCATTGTTCAGCTCGCTCGTTTGGCTCTTTTATTCGGCGACAAATGCTAACCATACCTTGTGATATTCCAAATAAATCAGATGCACATATGGATTTTGAGGGTATGAATGTCTGGGTGCAAATGGTATCTCGGTCCCGTCACAATTTCAATTTCTCGATGAAATTGACAGTAGGGCAGGGGCCCACTCAACGCACTATTCCCCGATGCCTTTGTCTGCTTCATCTTTGTTCGTATTATCGCGTATGGAGGAGAATCTCAACGTTCCTCATGGGTATATTTTACTAATTAATAATTAATAACTTAATTTTTATTTTATAAAGTTTGAATTTTAATTCTAAAAAAAAACACTATGAAGTTTATGAAAATAAAAATATTTAATTTTATTATGTACCTCGTGGTTCAATGAGTTTTTGAATGAATTAATGAAAAAAAAACTCAATTGGCTTATATAAGTCTTATAAGAAGATCATAATCTTATGTACATGCCCTTAAAATTTTATTAGAAGAAATCAATAATTTGAACACAAATTATCAACATCTAGATAGCCAAAGTTACAATTTAGTTCCTATATTTCTATGTATTTTATATCATTTCGATGGCATTTCAATTGATTCCAATTGTTGCAGTTTAGATGACTTTAATCAATAATGCATTTAGTCTTCTTCCTTCTTTCTAAATATTTCCAAACAAAGCATATAAACAGTGATTTAGACCCGTTTGTTAAAACCTTCGTGGATTAATCCTCGATTTTGTCTCATCTGTAGGCGGATATAATAGATAAAATTAGTTTTTTTTTTTTTTGGAAAAAAAATGATTGAATTGGCTAAAATTTATTAACAATTTCATTGCATCAGCTTTACAAATTTTTATTTTTTTCAAAAAGCAGCCTAATATTAGGGTCCAAATCTTGTGCAAACAGCTGTAGTTTGGTCATCTAGTCATTAGACATAACCATTTTCTAATATAGAATGACAATTATTATTATTATTATTAGCAACAAATATATCTGTATGCATTAAAGCGGAAGGATCTTATACAGAAACGGCGTCGTTCATCACCGCCGGCCTTCCCTTAAAGAAAAAAAAAGAAAAGAAAAAGAAAAAAAGAAGAGAAAAGAAAAAAGTCACAAAAGACCGTAATCGTCTACGGTATGTTCCATCCCAGAAAAGATAGATTACAAAGCCAGCAGGTGCAATAGATGCAAGTACTGTGTGCAATGCCGAGACTCGGGGGAGCCCCACCACGGCGCTCCGAGTGGGACCCAACGTGATGCACAGCCGTCCACGTCACGGAAAATTAGTTGGACATGACGACGTTTCGTGCACCTTCCCTCGGTCGGGTCGCGGGTGATTATCAAGACAGTCCCTGCTCCATTGTTTGGGTGGGGCCCAGCCATCTCTCCACTCGCGCGCGCCTCGTCTTCGTCCTTTGGGGCTCGGCTTGGGCGCCTTCTAATTCAGAAGTTTCCCCTGTCATTTTCGCCACTCGATGTTTGCGAAGATTTGCTGCTTACTAGCATCAATATGCATCTAAAATTATGGTACCGTCAATCAGAATGCTCCAAAAAAAAAAAAAAAAAAGAAATTTATTTTTTATAAATGTAACTAAAAATTCGATAATTAAAATTTTAAGACAACTTTGAAAATGGTATCCAATCATTTGTTATTATGTAACCGACAGTTTAATTTATCTTTTAATAGGCCTTTTTTTCTTTTTTTTTTTTTTTTTTTTTGGGGGGGGGGCGGGGGCGGTGTGGTGAAGGAGTTCGGTTGGCTGAGTTGCTTGCTTGCTACCGTATAAATTTTACGCATCTTCTAATAGTTAATATCCTCATACTGTTTTTCATAGGTTTTTTTTTTTTTTTTTTGCCAAAAAAAAGAAGAAGAAGAAGAAAACTGTATAAATCAATCGGGTGTGTGTGTGTGTGTGTGTTTTGATTAGAAAGAAATAAAGAAAGAAAGGGTAGCAAGAAGCCCTCAAACAGCATTGTCTTAAGAGGGCCCTCTACGCCCTTAATTATTAATCTCTGCTTCAATAATATCATTGTTTTCTTTTGGAAGTAGGTTACGATTGACCCCAGATTTCTGTCATGCTACCGTGTTGATATTTGAAAAATACCCTCCCCGTCTTTGCCTTCTCGTT
The DNA here is from genome assembly GCA_019804595.1 of Bruguiera parviflora. Taxonomy (NCBI): domain Eukaryota; kingdom Viridiplantae; phylum Streptophyta; class Magnoliopsida; order Malpighiales; family Rhizophoraceae; genus Bruguiera; species Bruguiera parviflora. The sequence goes on along the minus strand of CM034054.1, from coordinate 5,903,109 downwards.
TTCCTTCTTTTGTTCTCATCTAAGTTGCATCAATCGCAAATGGTGCGCAGACAAACACAGGGAGATGTTCTGATCCAGCCAAATAATTAAATTATTGAGAAGGCCTGCACAGTCTTGTTCTCATCAAAACCAAAGTAACTTGTTCACCCGTACCGTATATAAAATCCCTCTCGACGAATTAAGATGGTGCTCGAGAGTGCTGTGCCATGTTGGCTGTATCCATTCTACATTCCACATCTGTATTTTAGTTTATTTCATTTGTTTTTTCTTTGGCCAGATTGAGATCCAAGCATATTTCCCATCAAACTTTTGTGGCGACCGTACCCCTTAGACCTACAAGCTTTCGTGTTCTTTAAAGTTATGCAACTCAGTTCCTCTTTTTCTTCTTCTTCTCCTTCTTTTTTCTTCTTCTTTAAACAAAACTTACTTGTGACACTACTATAAATGAAAAATAATTTTTTCCCGAGAAATTATCTAAAATTAATATATATATATATATATATATATATATATATAAGATGTAGAGCGGCAAAGTTAAGAAATTTCCTTTCACAACGGCAGATGACTCCTAGAGTTCAACAAATTTGGTTGCGTCCGTCGAGCTTCCTGAAAAGGAATGGAATGGAAATGTTTATGTAAATTCAATAATATAATATAATATAATATGTCTTATATATAATATAAAAATTAATTATATTTATTTAAATTTATTATTTTCAAATTTACTTAGTGAGATATAAGAAGAATAATACAAATGACATCACGGAATAATGACTTCTTTAGATGTTTTTGATGTGGAATTTGATGGCCATATATATATATATATATAGTATATAAATTCTAGAATTATTATTGTTATAGTGAAATTAATTAAATTAAAAGTCTTGCAAGTCTACTTATTCGTATAGATTACTTCTGATTAGAGTAGTTGGTAAAGTGAAATTTAGATGATTGTTTGGGTTAAACTCACGTACCTTCTATAAAGTAAATAAAAGAGATACGTGCCCAAAGGGTTCATCATGAAAAAAAAAAAAAAAAAAAAACATCTCGATTCCTCTGATTGTATTTAATTAGCAGCCCGCCAGCAAATAATGATGTCGCAACGTTGGCCATGATGACTACGATTGACCATAACAGCAACAATCTGAAACCTTGTCGTGTACCAAAGATTAGAGACAGCAGTTTTTTTGAGAAATTCTTATGCTAATTTTCTCTCCACACAAAACAAGTATCCCCCCCTGTCTTACATGTGTAGCATCCAGCAAGAGAAAGCAGTTCAGAAAATTTTCTTGGTTTTTTTTTTTTTTTTTTTTTGGGTATTGGGGAAATTTCTGCGTAGCTTCATGATCTATCTCGATCGTTGTTAACTTCAGCTGAACATTTTTGTATTTGGAGGCGGGTGGATGAAAATTTCCTATGCAAGGCCAAAATAAAATGTACAAAAATGAACACAAAATTACATGGAGAAGTACTGAAAGTCAAGAGAAGATATAATGTGTGTTTCAAGCTTCAATCTTAATGGGGATGTGCCGAATAAGAAGGAGCCAGGATGTTAATTCAAACAATTGGAAACTTTTGTCATTTCTTAGAAAAAGTTGGCTGGCCGGTCCTCCCAATAAGCATCTCCTACCGATGATCCGGTTCTGCTTGCAGTTGCACTCATAAAGTTGCTGCTAGCTACCATTAGAGAATTATCAGCGCAATTGAACTTTAATTTTAATAATTATATCAAAATTAATTGAATTTTGAAAGTGATATCAAAACATATGTAATTCGAAAATTAGAATCAAAATTAATGCTTAATCATAAAATTATATAAGAGTTGGCATTCAATTTGAGAATTATATAGAAATTTGTTTGATCAAAGAGGTAGAGAGAGAAAACAAAAAAGAGCAAAAAAAGTATCGCCGGTTGTTATTAGTCACCACCAAAGAATTATCAAAACGATTAAACTCTAACTTCAACATGACTAATTGACTTCTAACAGAAATTACTCCAGTTTTTTGAAAGACCCTACAATAAATTCCTATCCCCTTTCTGAATGATTCCTTTATTCTTCTCTTACTAGAGTGAAAGAAATAAAATAAAATAAAAGCTCAAATGGGGGGGTTCGAAGTGCAGTTCTGAGACAAGGAGCGTGGGCTGTTCTGCTCATCTTTTTATCCCTTTTCCCTTTATCTTTTTAGTTGTGATGTATGTCCTCTTTTTGGGAATTATGGCATTTTAGTCTCCATGTGCACCTTTCGCCTCCAGCCAAGGTAAGCCGATCAACCCATCTGTAAGACAAAAATCTAAAAGACATGGTGGTGTGTCGATTCCAATCTAAAAGCTGATAGATCGATCAAGACCCCGACAAAATGTGCTAGCAACTGCGGGAGATGGCCAGACATATGTCAATAGTGAAGAACGATCATAAGATAAACATGCAAGTGTGTTGCACCATCTTTAACTAGAGTTTGCTTCTGGATTATTTCGATTAACATAATTATTGGCACAACAAACTCTTACTTTATTATTATTATTTTATTTATTTATTATTTATTATTTATTATTTTATTTATTTTGTGTAAGTTGAATCAGTATAATTTTTCTCTTTATGCTCGGAGCACTGTAATCTTATTAGCCAAAAGCTTGAGTTCGTGAGTGTAATGTATCTTAAATTCACAGTGTCTCGATTATGAAGACCATGATACTATATATATATAATCATTCAGTGAAAAGATCTAAATTGTTAGGTGAAAGGTGAAGTTAAATAATATATCAAATATTAAACCCTAATAATATGAATGTGTTAGCTGATTTGCATTTTGCATTACTAAGCCTTCTGGATAAACTAAAGATAATCTCTTCCAATTTCATTTCTCCGATAGGGATCTCCCAATTGTATTATCGGCCTGAATTAAGAATCACTCCCTGTTAGCAGGGGCATAGCAAATGCTATTGGAAAGTAAAACAAACAAAAAGTAGCCAGAAAGAAGTTAAGTAGGTCGGCAACATGTCACACACTAAAGATAAAGATAAGAAAGGTGCTATTTGCAACAAAATAAAAACTTCATCAAATTGACATGTGCTAAAGACACTGTCTCGGCAAAAATTTCATCTTTTTTGTTTTTTTTTTCTTTTTTAAATTTAAAAGGGTATAATTAAGGAGAAAAAGTTAGTCGCAACAAACCCTAATCATGAATGCGGATGTTGGATCCGGGCCCCCTTTAATCGGGCATCTTTTCTATTCACAATCCCTTTAGAAATTTCTCCTAAAGTTGAAGAGTACGTGAGATAGCTCAAGAAACAGACCATGTGAGTGGGGGAGACCCATCTTTAATTCCAAAAAGAGAAGTTTGCACCTGTCTGTGCAAGTTCAAAAGTCAAAGCATCTGGTCCAAAAGATGAAAAGCCCTTTGCTTTACAGGAGAACCCATCTGAAGTAATCATCTTAATCTGTAGCCTTCATCTCACGTTAGCAGCTAAAACCGAGAGATAGAATTCCCATGTGGACCCGTCTCCGGTTAACTGTTCTATTCTATTTGTTTTTCGAAATGAAGAGATTATTTGTTTTTAATTATTGAAATTTAATGTATAATTTATTCTTAAATTTTACCCGAGAGTTTTTACTTTTTAAATTAAATAAAATTTTATAATCGAACACAAAAACAAAGCTGCTTTCAGGCAGCGAACCTGTCCATTGTCTACATTTTTATCTCACTGGACTTGCGTGTGAGGAGATGCCAACTCCACCGCTGTAACCCCACTTATTAATTTTATTGTGATTTTGAAATTAGCAAAAATTGAATTAACGCTTAAGCATCTGGTCACATAATCTCGAGTTCGTTCGTTCTTACACTACATGCAAGCACGTGTCTTCGTTATTATTTTACATTTTAATCTGAGTATCCACATCCTGCAAAGTGGAGATTGAGTTCATGGGTGGATGCCCTCCGTAATGATACTTTACGTTCTAGACAATATAAACTGGGGGTATTAACGAGCGTGATATTCAATGTTGATACATTGGACGAAATTTCTTAAATTTGTTTTTAGTGCTCTAATGTTTTATTTACTGAGAAGACAAAGAGGATAGGATTAATGTGTAAGTCTAGGTGGGAGTACACCGATAGCCAATGTCCACACTTATCACTGGAGATACAATAGACAGAATTATTATCAACCTTCACACGCTAGAATCAGTGTACACGAAATCTCAAAATGTACTCCACGGACTTTCACTTTTTTTCTTTTAGGGGATTTCCTTAAACTGTAAATTATATAATGAATTTATTTTTTTTTATTCTTATAAATTCTATAACTCCTTTTTTTTTTTTTAAGAGATTAAAACTCATAAATTCTACGCCTTTCTTTTCAAAATTAGAACTTAAAATTTCAAAAATAAAATTTCAAATTTTTAATAGAAATATCGACTGCTTAATCTATGAACTGTGATATTATTAAGTTATTACATCGATTTTACTCACTCTTCTCACACAATTAACTATATTTCTCCTCCTCCTTTTTTTCTTTTTTTTTTCCCTCTCCAGCGTGGCACACAGGCAAATGAACTTTTGCTTCTTAACTAGACCGGCAGCAACATCTTGGGGTATCTTCTAAATAGGACTCTGGCTCGTTTTTCTTGTGTTTGGACTATGATATGTACTGGTTGTTCACTGTTATAGCTAGGATTCTAAATACACGGGTATGGAAGTCCAGCTGTGAGACTGTACATATCGCTGTAGATTTTTTTATATGAGCTATCTACTGTGGTCACGAAATCAGGCTTTGGAAATCGTGCTGATCACAAGCCCCTTTTAGGTTTGCTCGTCACGAAGGTTCGCCCTTGATTGTTAATTACAAATTTAATTGTGGACCAGGGTTAAACTTTATGGCTTGATTAATTAATTAGTCGATACTGAAAAACTTACTCCACTGTTTAAACATGCCATCTTCTAATAATCAAAGCACTGCTGGTCCTATGCAGTAGCTTGGCTTATTCTTTTAAAAGAATTAATTTTACAATAACATATAATTGCAATTAGGAATGACCCTAAATTTGGCGCTAACTAGATCATAAGAAGATCGGCAGCACGAACAAGTGCTGAGGACAGAAAATCTGTAGCAATGGTCTCCTGTTGAAGAAATTATCATGAGGAATCTTGCCTGCATCTGTATCAGAAACATTGGCTTCCAGGAAAAGCATCGAACGATAGTAAATCGTACAGTCTCCTGGCAAGGTCAAAAAAAAAAAAAAAAAGATGAATTGGTGAGTAGTAACCCACCATCCAACCTCATCTATACAGTTAGCTCATGGGCTTGGAGCCCGAAAATAAATGGAAGAAATTGAGCAAGCCCCCCCCCCACTTTTTTTTTCTTGGATCACCATAACTGGACATGTTCTAAGCTCGTTTAATTAATAGTGGGCTGAATTGGGCTCCATGTCTCTATGAAGTGGCCCAGTCATATACTAATTTTTTCCCAAAATATGTCCAGTCCTCTTCAGTACGAAGGTGGGCCGAAAAGATTGGGCCAGAATTAGGCTCCAGTTTCTTCGTTCTACAGATGGATTCATCATTTTGAGACTGTACCTGGTCTCCACGGAGTCCACGTGCCACCCCCCCACTCCTCAAATCAAATATGAATCTTTGTTGGAGTTCTCTAATTCAATAATGTGGATAAAAGGTCTAAATTTATAATTATAAATAGATAAAAAATACGACCCATGAAATATAAAAATAAAAACCTCTGCATTATAGCTCTTATTAAATTATTGCTAAACACATCTAGAACAATGAACAATAGTACATGATTTAGAATGAATCTTAACGATCATAGTTTTTTAAGGAGTTTGGATGAATGGACAATCGCGCAATTAGCTTGTTATTAGAAATAATAATAATAATAAGAAATACCAGTCACCAAACATTACTCAGCAATTCTCAATTGAAGCACACAGGTCTCAATTAACCAACTCTCTAATTAAGCCTAAACATTAATTCAAATGAGGAAGACACTACAGTCATGCGCAAATAAAACTTACTCATTTTAATCTACACGTCTCAAAAAATCCTACTCAAATATTGCAAATATATACTGTACAATAAAACAAAATAAAGTAAGAGGAAAATGAGCCATAGAAAGATGCTCAACGAGCTAAGGGAATATGCACCGAACTGAAGCTCTCAATTGAACACTTGCAAGTGTTTATCGCGGTCTTCGTCTGATGTCATCAGACGGTAACCTATATGCACGAGTAATGCGAATCTGAAGCAAATAGAGAAAGCTTAGTGGTCATCCCCAAAACGAGCATGCTTGTTGAAAGTTAACATACAATGAATAGGTGTCAAGTTCACCCTTTATGATAAATCCATCTCCCCGAGCAAACACTTAATTTGGATCTAGCTACGATTGCTCGTTATTGCAGTCAGATTCCACCTAAAGATTCAACTTCCTAGGAGCAGAAAGATGAGAAAATTTTGGAAAGATATAATAATCTATTGAAGCAGATCAAGGCTTTCAGAAGATCCTCAGATTTGCTCAAAGATTTCTCCATAAGGCAAGCATGCCCAGCATATTGTTGGAGGAATTTAACTGGAATCCTGATAGGTTAAAAAAGGGCCAAAATTTTTCACACGACATAATTTCTCACCTAGGACAGTAAACAAAATTCATTGAGTTTGAGAAAAACCAAATTTGTATTTCAGTCACTTAATTCCTTACTTGAAGCCATAACCGAGCCAGTATCTCATATCCATAGGGCTTCAGTGTTAATTCCTTTCCCACTTTGCTAAATGCAGTTTTAAGTTGGCATTTTATCGGCTCCAGTGGCATTCAACATTACGAATTTCTACAGAAACAACATATGATTCATGCAAGGCCCCTTCTTAAGGATCAGTGTCCCAATGCAAAAGAGTGTGCCTTGCCAGTGTGCAAGTGCATGCATGCTTCTGCAGTTGCAATATCTGGAAAATGATGAAGAAAGCAGGATCTGATATGGTGATAACTACAATAATATGAACAAAAAAAAAACATAAAAAGATACATTACCTGTGCAAGAGCATAAATTGCCTGTAAAATTCTAGCATGATCAGTTCCAAGCATCTGAATAACGACATCTGCCAGAAAAGTCCCCCACATGCTGCAGAATAAACCAATAAAATAAATGGTAAAATAGTCAATAGCATGCTATTTTTCTTCTTCATTTGCATAGAGGTCATGCTGAAGAATATTCCTCAAGGAAACTAGAAGCTGAAAAGTATTAGGACAAGTAAAAGCATGCAAGAACTCTGGATTTGAATTAATATAAATTGATTAGTTAAGCTAAAGCAATAAAGCTTAGTTAAAGCAATAAGGCTTAGGCTCTGGCAATAAACTAATTAATTGACCAAATAAAGCTTGGGCTCTACCCCTCCAGCAACAAGATATCAATTCCCACTATTTTCGTCACTGCCCTTTAATTCTGACAGGTTATAAAACTCTTCAGGAAAGTGTTTGCATGGTTTCCAACAAAGTTAAACCTTTCACACCATAGATACAAACATGAAAGTTTTATGAAGAATTACAACAACAAAAGAGAGTAACAAACATCAATACAAGTGATGTAAAGCCCATTATTTTGAGTAAGAGAGTCCCAGATGAAATACTTTAGGAAAAAATCTATGAATTAATTTTGAGATTATCTTTAGAGATTATTATTGACTTCTAATTTCTTCACTTTTGGATTTTCATTGCCTTTATGCCTTTAGGGTTTAGAAGCACTATATAGGCTCTGTTGTTGGGTGACAGATACAGACTCTGATATTGATATTGACATCTGCATTAAGAATCGTGTTTTCATTAGTCTCTTCTCTCTCTATTTACCTCCTCTTTCTTTACTTCTCTCCTCTGTCTCTCTCTCTCTCCCTGTCATTGTTCTACATCAGCAAGTGGCAAACAGAAACAAAGATTTGAAACAAGCACAGCTTGAACAGTAATAAATTGTTATTAATATTATTTTTTTCACAGAAAGGGACAGTACATTGGCCCAAGTAACGACATCATGCTTCTAAAACCCAGATATCTTGATGTGGCTCCAGCAAGACCCTGTCCACAGCCAAAAAAAATCACATTTCTAGAACAGAGAAGAGCACCAATGTTTTCCTAGTACCACATTATCAAATACAGAGAAAAAACACTAGTTATTCATATTGTGCCATCAAATGTCAAATCGCTAGGACAATTCATAAAGTTAAATATTTTTATTTTAGTAACTAGTAGTTAGACTGAAGGGCGAGCCTTGATGTAACGGAAAAGTTACTTCATTGTGACTTGGTAGTCATGGGTTCGACCCCTACAAACAGCCTCTTCGCTAAAAACAAAAGAAGAGCTACGTACATCGACCCTTTCCCAAAACCCACAAGCATGGAAGTCTCATGTAATGAAATACCCTTTTTTTTAACTAGTAGCTACACTAATAAAAGTGCAGAACATGTAGATACAGCCAGTGAACATGCATTCTTCACTCCCCTTGTCAAACTGTACAAGAAAAATTTCCAGCTCTGTCATCCAATTTCTAACAAGGGATTGTGAGGAAAGACCCAAGAGGAACAATTTCATGAATCACATAATGCCATAAGCACCTGCTTTGCGGCAAGCAAGGCTGCCCTAGACTCCAGGTTAATAGCAGCTAATTGTCCACCCTGATCACAAATGAAAGAAATAGATAACATATGAGCCTGACAAGTCTTGCCTTGCAAGGTAAAGAACAAAAAATAGCACAAGGCACAGAAACAAATCAATCTAATGTAGAGTTGATGTTGAGGTTCATAGTTTTTTCTTCTTTTTTTTTCACTTTTGGTAATGGAGAGAGATGATATTTTCTTTCTTCTATTTGCAACTTCCCGTAAAGAGAGCCATTAATATAATAGCTTGACAGGATTCACAAGTTATAGGAGATCAGTGGCCCATTGCCAACTAGGTAACATGCAAATTTCTTTCACAAGAAGGAAAAAAAAAAAATTGAAGCAAGAACATTTACTTTCTTGATGACTTCCTTCTTTATTTGATAGTTGGCAGACTCAAGGAGCACCTTCCCAGTCAATCTCTTCGCTAACTATCGAAAATATACACTAAACTTAGGCCCACAGAAAAGACTCAGATGACTCAAACTGATAAAATCCTTATCTTACAAATTGATAGACTTTTGAGAATGTGAACAAGCCAGCACCCTGCAAATAAAGAGAGAAAGATAAAATGTCAAAGAAGCAAATATAAATAAAATGCCTAATGAAGCTAGCCTCAAAGCATAGGTACCTTCAAAAACATTAACGGGAGCTCTGCTACACCAAGTTTCTGGGCAGTAAAGTGTTGTACATCCACCTGATTAGGTTCAAGTTGTAAAGCAACTGGCTCATTGGAAAAATCCCAAAAGCCCTGAGAAGATTCTGATTCTTCACTATATGAAAGAAATAGTGACTTTTAAGTCATTACACAGCATTCAACGCCACAACAATGGGAGGGTTATGCGAAGGGAATAAGCCCACCTATACTTGGGATGGGAGGTTTATGGGAGAGGGAGAACTATTCCTACTGTATAGATAAGCCCCACTCCAGCCCCAATGGAACCAAGGAGAAAAGAAAATGGAATAAGCACCTTAGGAGCAGATATTCTCTTTTTATGAATAAACTACTACACATAAATTTTTTCTTAAACAGAAGGCTTTCAAATTAACCATATTTACCTTCAAGGAAAAAAAAAGTGAGAGAAAGAGAGGAATAAAGACAGAAAAGAGCAAAGCAAGAGGCAGAGTAAAACATAAGGTTTTAAATATTCGTTAGTATAGAGTATGTGCCATTCACAGCCGTGTCTTAGTCTAACTTCATTTATGCTCTCTTGAGCTGCATCAAAATTTGGGGAGGCAACAAAGACCAAGTGCAAAGTTGCTAGTACAAGATTATAGAGTATCAAAAGATTTTGCTCTACGGTCTGGCATTGCTGATCATTATGAGAGTAAAAATTACACAAACAATAAATAATTCTCAAACAGGAAATCAGTGTAGGCTAATCATTATTAACAAAATACCTTGTAGAACCTTTAACTAGGTGAAGGAAAATTTCTGCTTCCAGGTCTTCAGTCGACAATTTGCTTGAACAAGCAATGTTTAACTTTTTCCTAATAGCAAGCAACACATTTCTATATGAAGGTCTCCAACCCCTATCAGAACAAAGAAAATGTCATTGGCTTATCAAATTTGGCACTGCTTATCTCAGTTACCTTGCACAAAGGCTGTAGTCAATTCATGGTGTTATTATGCATCACACGCGCCACAAAGACAAACAAACATTTCCATTCATACATATATAATCGCATTTCCCCTACAATGCAGAACATGCAACACTTATGATACTTAAATATCAACGACATAGAAGTCCAGCCTATCAACAGCTAATTTAATCACCTCAATGTGGACCGGGCATCAGCAGCAAGGAACAAGAATCGGGACTCGAGAGCTGCTATATAATCTTCCCGCTCTTCCAGGTCTTCTTTAATCATGGCATAATCTACGTCCACTTTCCTCGTCACCGACTTCAACAAAGGACTGAAGTAACTGAAAAACACAAAATCCAAAACAGCATTACATCTCTGTTTCTCTATCTCTCTCTGAGTAAAACTAACATTGAAATGAAACTGAAATTAAATGCAAAATGAATAACCTAGGACCGAACAAAATTCTTTCGAGCTCATACAACTCGGAGTCAGTAGCCAATTCGAGCGCCGAGCGGAGGTCAGGATCATATTCACCTGCAATTAAATGTTCGAAGGATCCAGAAAAGAAGAAGAAAAGAGAAGCCAAACTAACAACACACGCAAAAGTACAGAGAATGAACCTTGGCCTGTTCTTGATACCGCGGCATAACTGCACCTAGCAAGCCCTAATCTGCCCCTAGGGCTGGGCGAGCTAAGAATCTGCAAGACAGCAACAATTCCAGACATAGTTTCGCTAGAAGCGCAGAGCATGAACCATATCTATAGATCACGAGTGCTTACAGGTCGGAAAGCGTCTCTTGTAGGAGTTGAAATTGAAGGCGGCGGCGGCAGCGAGAAGTGAACGGGCAAAGCCCGTAGAAGAGCAGCCATGCGCGAAGAGTGCCCTCCAATCCAAGTATTCAGTTCAGCAGCCACCATTCACTTCTCACCGTAACGGGCCTTCCTGTTCTGGGAAACGATTTAGTGCTATCGTACACGGCATCAGCACTGTTCGTAACCGTTCGATTAGACCGTCCAGTCGCTCCATCCTGCGGTCGTAGACAGCATCAGAAATGTATTGCCTCTTCTTCTCCAGTTAGTTCTATCTATTGCAGAATAATAAGAATATTTTATTTAAATAACAGAAAATAATTGGTTTGGACTGGCCCACTGGCCACCACTCGACGCCATTGTTAATAATTTTATTTATTTATTTATTTACCTACACTTAACTTTTTTTTTATAGTATATAAGCAGGATATTAGATTTTAGATTAATATAAAAAATTTCTATTTAGATTAATATTATCTGAGGATGAAGGTAAATTTTTTTATGAGAAATTAGATGAGAATATTCATTAATAATTTTTAATTTTTATTTTTATATATAATAATTAATATATTGATAAAATATTTAAAAAAAAAACTCATTCACTAATTTTCAGTTTATTAAAAAAATAAATCTTTGGACTTTTGAAAACTCGGTATCTGAAAGACCAAACCAACCTCATTTTATATTTGATCATTTTAAAAATTTAAATTAATTTTTCCGTTCAGTTTTTCAAATAGGTTAAAACTTAATTTTTATAAAAAAAATTAAAAATTTTAATTTGAATGTTAAATATATAAATATATATATTATAAAAAATTAAAACTAATATTATAATTAAATAAATATATAAAATATAATAATATTTATGTGTGATTCTGAGAATAATAATTTTTAGTATTAAAAATAATTTACGTTTGCCATAAAGATTTCTAAAAAAATATTGAATATGCCTTTAACTGCCATGAAAAAATAATTATTATTATTATTTTATTAAAAAAGGGAGGGGCTCTCGTTCGGCTTTGCGGCATCCGAGGTCTGGCAAAAACTGCAGGCCAAAGTCCAAATTTGATTTATTTTTTAATTTTTCCCCTACAGGGGGGGGGGGAAATTATATTTAGTAAAAACCAAAATTAAAAAAAATTCCAAATGCAGAATCGCTAGTTTAGCCGGAGGTTGCTTTTTTCGGCCATGGAACCTACACTGAACGAAGCCCTTCTCCTTTCCATTTCAGACAGCCCCTTTAATTTGTGTCCATCTTGATCTGTAAGTTCATCTCTTTCTATTTCAATCTCTGTACACTTTGCACTCATTCATTTATCTTTCTTTTTCTTTTTTCTTTTCTCATTTTCTGTTGCTCTGGTTTTTTGAATCTATAGATTTTTTAGAGCTTTGGGTTATCTTTATTTACTCTGTTAGAAGGCTTCTGAAGTAGATGGGACCTTTTTTTTTTCTTTTTTTTTTTTGTGTTAGTGGCTCTCTGGATCTTTGTGTAACTGTGGATTGAATTTGTTTTTGGAATCATTTCTTGGGCTTTACCTTTCTGGGTGTTGAGCCAATGTTGAGTGTGAACTCAACTTTTTGTTCCTTTTTTTTTTTTTTTCTGGATTTTGAGAGCTTGTTATTGGCAGTGCTTTTCTGAGTTAGCTGGGTAGAGAAAGTTGTTTTCTTTCTTCTTCTGTTTCCGTGTTCTTAGGCTTTGGAATCTGCATTTTGCCTTTATATGAAGAAGAGAGAATTTCGGGCTATGCAGGTGCAGTTATTTGAATTTCTTAGTGTTACACGAAAAGTTGGTCCCTTTTTTCTGTTTATTTATGTTAATGGATGAGTTGGGTAAGTTCCATTCACTTTTGTCTCATAAATATTCTTCCAGGCATGTTAAGCTTGTCTTCCTAGTATCGCACAGTATATTGTAGCAGCTTATTATGGCAGAGACAGGCTCAGTTGATGTGATCTTGGACTTTTTGCAAAGAAATGGGTTTACGAGGGCTGAGGCAGCATTGCGCAGTGAGTTAGGTAACCGTCTTGACTTAAATGGATTTCTCCAACAACATGTCCTTGAAGACAAGGTCTCAGGGAAGGTATTGGATGATAAGAATGGAAGAAAGTTGGTGAGTGATAATCGTGGGTCAAATTCTCAAAATAGTGGTGAAATTTCTAAAGAACTTATTGTGAAAGAAATAGAGTGTGGGACTGGTAGTAACGGGTTTGAAAGCAAATGGAGAAGTTCTGCTTCAGTTGGAGCACACAACAGTAGACCAAATGAAGAAATTGGAGTGATAGATTCTTCAGATACCATGCTTGATTTATATTCATGGAACTTTCATCCTAGCAGTGGACCTTCTGGATTTCATCAAAATGACAGTGTTACAAATAACCATAAGTTCTCTGCTAGAGAAAATGTGAAATTTGCTGAAGAAGGTATCTTCTCTGGTGAAAAGAGAAGTTCATGGCTTGGGAATGCTAGTACTAGTAATTCTAATGTAGAATATAAGTATGACAAGGGTGAACCAAACAAACTTGATCAGCAACAGAAGACTAATCCTGTGCCCTCAGCAGAAAGCCCATGGTCTAGAACCGAGCTGTCTACAAACACATCTTTGGATTTATGGAAGGACTGTTCTGTCAAGACTGTATTCCCATTGCCGAAGGTTGATGCATCAACCAGTAATGAAACAAGCAGTGGATTAGATATAAGAAAGGGAAAGAAGAAAGCAGTTCCAAGTGATGTTAGGGTGGCTATCAAAGAGCAGGTGCATGATATTGGAAGGGCATCCTACTTTGGGAACTCCCATGGGGTTAATGACCAAATGACTTTGAGCAGCTTTGGTTATCCTCTTGTGTCTGATAATCCAAGGGAAGAATTTCCTAGACTTCCACCCGTTAAACTCAGGTCAGAGGAGAAGACATTCAATGTTGATTGGCAGGAAAAGTTTGAGCAGGACGGGCCTGGCGCAAAGCGTGGCAGTGCTGATAATGCATTGCTTATAGGCTCATATCTTGATGTTCCTGTTGGACAAGATATTGACTCTTCAGGTCAGCTTGTATGATGAACATCTATAATATGACACCTTTAGTGCAAACTTACTTGCATTTTAGCTGGGAAGCATAGGGATTCCTTTTGTACTGCTAATCTGGATTGCTTATTGTCTTGTGAGTCTAGTGAGCTTTTAGTAAAGTTAATCATATATAACTAGCATCAAGATGGAGAAACTACTTGTTGCCATTATTATTGAACTTTCTTTGCATAGAAGATTTAATTGTTAAAAGTTGGTTGAGGTGGTGACCTATGTTAACATTGAAGGTGGCTACCCAGCTAGATTGATCATCAAGAGGCATCATAGACTTGTGTTTTATGCCCTTCTTGAAGATAGAAGACTGGCATGAATGGTTTGCTCTCAATTAAAGGTGGTCCAAGTGTGTTAGTTTACAGCCCTATTGGGTATAATTGATCCTCTCAGTTTCTCTCTTTTGCTTCTTCAAAAGAATTTGTGAGAACAAAGCAATTATTGTCAGTTTCTGACTGGAGTTTGAAAGTGTGCTAGATGGTTCTTCAAGTATTTCATTTTGATTGGGTCACAAAAAGTTCAGTTCATGATGAGTTGTCTTGGAGGGGTGTTTCTGTTGTGCAGTGTAAAAAAGAAATAATCTGAAATGATGAGTTGTCTTGGAGGGGTGTTTACTGTTGTGCAGTGTAAAAAAGAAATAATCTGAAATTAACTCCTCTTGATGCATTTTGGTTGGTATGGAGAGTGCAAATTTGAGGGGACGGAACCATTCAGGCCATATGGACAATTGGGAACAGTTAATTTCTGGTATCATAGATAATGCCTTAATAGTGCTGAGGAAGTGGTAGATTTGGCTTTCTTTTTCCCCTGTAAATGATTCTGTTACACCCACTTGATGCTGCAACAAAATTTTGACTTGTCAATGACAGACCTTCATGATTAGCTTGGAAAGAAAATGATAACTCTTAGATTGTGATTGTTATGTTACAGGGTAGCACAATCTGTAATACAGAATAACATAGGCAAATAGTTGTTCTATTTTATTGGTTTCTACTTTCCATAAAATCTGGCTGGTTGTGGCTCTGATATGCAGGAAACAGAAATTATGTGCAGGAATTAGTGAACAGCCAGCTAGTTTGGTGATTATTACTGCTTTTGGTCAAGTTGCTGGGATAAGGGTCTTCTTGGCTTCTTTTTGGTTATCTGGTCTGGCAATGCTTTAAGGCTTCTTTTAGCAAGTGGGATTGGGAAGCTCTTACAATTTAGTTTTTTTCAGCATTCTTTTGGGCTATTTACCTTGGTGTATTCCCTGTCTTCTCTTTATCTTTTTCTATAATTAAAACAATTAATTTTTTGGAAATAAATTTTTTTACCTATCAAAATTCCTCTTCATTTTTTTTTCCCCTTTGAAAAAATAATTATAGATGGTTTTTGTTGCGAACAAGATTTTGGATGGTTAAGGGTCTGAATAGGCTATTTGAGCATTTTCCATGATACATAACATTTTTTTTTTCCATTTTTTCAAAAGAGTTAAAGGAATTCGGGGGAGAGAGACTGTTTAAATGAAGACATAAAGTCAGTGATCATTTTTAAATGGATGAAGAAGGAAAAGAAAGGCAGACTCGAGTCCTCATGCCTATAACCAAGCAACCTCTCCTCACCCAGAGGCTAGGAAGACAAAAGCAGTCATAACTCAGACCAAGTTTTTTTTGAACCTTCAAATTACTTAAATATCATTGCTTCTAAAGTGTTAGGATACCACCACTGTGGCTCAGTTGAACATAAGCACTTTGATACAGCCATCAAATCAACTTTTGCAAAGGAATTGGATTGTCCAATGCATTCATGTGTATGGAGAGGCCAACTTGTGTGCCAATAAACTTGCCAATATTGGGATAGCAGCGAACTTCAGTTTCTCAGTGTTACAAGATCCACCAGTGGGAATACTGGAAGTTTTGACCATGGACATGCATGGATCTGTTACTGCTCACCTTTGTTTTAGCTTTCTTTTTTCCAAATATATCCAACAAAAGAAAGTTTTAGGATACTGAATCATAATTCAACAAATGTGAAGAAGTCTGAATGCAAGACATGCATACTGGATGGTGTCTTGAATAGACATCGGATGAGAACTAGACCATAGCCCATGATTTCTGGAGTCTTTCAACTTCCTTTTTCTTGGCCTCAGTGCTTCCTGGGCGGGGCAGTTGCTTGTCCTTTGACCCAATTAGTTTTTCTTGATTTTCCTTCTCAATTTCATCTGATATATCTGAATTGATGTTCCAGGTGGAAAAAGGATTGCAGGAGGCAGCTGGCTATCTGTAAGTCAGGGAATTGCAGAGGATACATCTGATCTGGTTTCTGGATTTGCTACTGTTGGTGATGGATTAAGTGAATCCATTGACTATCCAAATGAATATTGGGATTCTGATGAATATGATGATGACGATGATGTTGGCTACACAAGACAGCCTATTGAGGATGAGACCTGGTTTCTTGCTCATGAGATTGATTACCCGAGTGATAATGAAAAGGGAGCAGGACATGGGAGCATTCCAGACACACAGGACAGAGGTGCTGCCAAAGATGAGGATGATGATCAATCGTTTGCAGAGGAAGATTCTTACTTCTCTGGTGAGCCGTATTTTCAAGGAAAAAATGTTGAACCGATTACAACTTTGCATGATCCCATAGGGCTGTCAGTGACTGAAATGTATGAGAGAACTGATGAGAATGATTTAATGACTCAATATGATGGACAATTGATGGATGAAGAGGAACTGAATTTGATGCGTGCGGAACCAGTCTGGCAGGGATTTGTCACACAGACAAATGAGCTCATCATGTTAGGGGATGGGAAGGTCCTGGATGAGTGTGGAAGGGCAAGACTGGAGGATATTCATCTGGATGACAATCAACATAGTTCAGTGAGATCAATTGGTGTTGGTATCAACAGTGATGCAGCTGATATTGGCAGTGAAATGCCGGAAGATTTGGTTGGTGGTAGTTGTGAAGGGGATCTAGAATACCTCCGAGATCATGATGATTTGACTAGTGATCTCCGATCATCTAACAAGGACTCAGATAAGAACTATGTGGATAAACTAAACTGGAACCAAAAGAGAACCAATAAGCAAGATCCTAGTAAGCATTTTATTGGGAATGACAAAGTTGCCTCACCTCTATTGAATAATCATACAGATGGTGGATTTTCATTTCCCCCACCAAGGACAGAAGCACCAGTAATGCAGACAGGGTCAAGTAAATCTTTATGGTCAAACACCTGCAGTGCGACTATTGGTGATGAACCTGGTGAATGTTTGAATGCTTTGATTGGAAATGATGACATTCTCACTGCATGGAAGCAGAAGAGCAGTGATTCTTCTACTGTCAGGAGTTCAAGAGGTGAAAATAATGCCAATCCTCGTAGATCTATGAATTCCACTTCCTTTATGCTCTCAAATCATGTTTATGCAGAGCAAGAGCATGCCAAGAAGGAAGAGGATGAGAAAATCAACATTGTGAGGGAAGAAGATCCTGGGACATCACTTGAGGATGAAGAAGCAGCTGCTGTTCAAGAGCAAGTAAAGCAAATCAAAACTCAAGAGGATGAATTTGAAACTTTCAACCTGAGGATTGTGCATCGAAAAAACAGGCATGTCCTCTCTTGATGGGTTCATTTGAAATTTTTGTTAGTTCTAGTTGTTTACTCGCCCTCAATGCGTCCTATGCTTAAATCACTTCCATTTATTTAGTGGTAGCTTTTTGACAACTGTTGCAAATCTGCAATGTTATTTCTCCCCTTAATTTTATTGGTTTGTTGAACTCTTAAGATTATTAATTGACCAAACTCTCTTTCTCCTTTAAATATCAACTGCATTAGCACAATGTTTAGCTAGAGAATTCATTTCTGCCAGTTGGATCAGTTAACCTAGCGAGATATACACCATAATAGCAGATCCTGTTGCAGATTGATGAGCACATCTAGTGGCCCAAACCACTGTTGAGACTGAATTGCAGTACTTGGTTGGAGCTAATATAGGAAATAAAGTGCTTTGGGGATTTTTTTTATATTCATTTTGGTGGTTACATGTTTGTTTGTTTTAGAATTCATTTTTATATTTTGGTTTTGTGGTGCCCACATAGGCATCTTATTTTAATTGTGACACCACACCTGAAGATGATAAGAAAGTAACATGACTAGTGAGAATTGAAAGGCAGCAACTAGCATTATGCTAAAAGGGTTACAGTTACTCCCAGCACCACCCCAGTAATGGTCAAGGAGTCACTCCTGTGCAGGGAAATCTCACACCATATTGGTAGAAGCTCTAACAGGTTGTAGAGAGATTCATTCATTAACTTGATGTGAAAGATACTTTTAACAACTTGCAATACAGGAGGTCTTCTTCCACTTTCAATGATATTTTTCTGTGATGATACTCCTTGTAATCACTGTGGCTCTTCCCCCCTCCAAATGCTAAACATCTTTTTTTTTTTTTTTCCTTCAATCAAATTTCATGCTAAGTCTACTTTTCAAACTTTTCTTTTTGTCAATTTTGCCATCAGTTGTGTGGCTTGAGTATTAATTAACTTTCATCAACTATTGCATTTGTTTCTCAGAACTGGATTTGAGGAAGACAAGAATTTCCATGTTGTTTTGAATTCTGTAATCGCTGGGCGCTATCATGTGACTGAGTATCTTGGATCGGCAGCTTTCAGTAAAGCTATACAAGCACATGACCTCTATACAGGCTTGGATGTCTGTGTAAAAATTATAAAAAACAACAAGGACTTCTTTGATCAGAGTCTTGATGAGATAAAGCTTCTCAAGTATGTCAACAAACATGATCCGGCTGACAAGTACCATATTCTCAGATTGTATGACTACTTTTATTACCGAGTAGGTTGATGTTTGCTTTTATCTTTGTGATTTGTTTTATCTTAATGAGTTAGTATTTTGTCACAATAACTTGTTTCATATTGCGGCTGTTTCCTGTCTCTATTTTTAAGTGCTTTGCTCTAGTAATATTGTGATGTCTTTTATCGGTTGCACATGCACTTGCACTTCATAGTGACTCTTCAACTGCTTGATGGTTATACTAGCTGGCTTGTCTGTATGCAGGAACATTTATTAATCGTATGTGAACTTCTCAAGGCAAACTTATATGAGTTCCATAAATTCAATAGAGAATCAGGAGGGGAAGTTTATTTCACAATGCCAAGACTGCAGGTATGTGATGTGTTATTTTGCTGGTTGGAATGATTTTACCATTTTTGCATGCTGGAATAATATCTTTTCTGTCTGTGCAGTCAATCACCATTCAGTGTTTGGAGGCTCTTCAGTTTTTGCATGGTCTTGGCCTCATCCACTGTGATTTGAAGCCTGAGAATATATTGGTGAAAAGTTACAGTAGATGCGAGGTGAAAGTCATTGATCTTGGGAGTAGCTGTTTTGAGACAGATCATCTGTGTTCCTATGTACAATCCAGGTCCTATCGTGCACCAGAGGTTATCATGGGACTCCCATATGATAAGAAGATAGATATCTGGTCACTTGGCTGCATCCTGGCTGAACTCTGTACTGGCACTGTAAGTTTTAGTCACTTGTAATAACTTATTAAGCTTTCGGCCATTTGTCCTACTGCTTTGTCACAGTTAAAAGCTCACTAAGCCCTAAAATTTTAGAGGACAAAGATGGCTTGAGGAGATCAGAAATTATGGCAAGGCAGTCAAGTGGGAAAATCTATGGGCTTATGACCAAATTCCAAGACATTGACAGATTTATGTTGACACTATGAGCATGGATTTGCCAAATTCCATTCTACAAGCTTCTTGTGGAGCTTTATGTGAAATACATCCCGACTCCTATGTAGGAAAAGCTATTAAACTAGGAAAATGTAGTCTTATGCTAATAAGAACAACATTCTCTTTGGGAGGACAAATGCTGAGACTAATCCAAAGTAAGGAATAATGAAAATTAAGCTAATAAAATAATTCTTCCTTTATAGGAAAACAAATTCTCTGTGATAGTAAAACACTAAGACTAATCCTAAAAAAATTACTAAAAATAAATATAATAAAATGAATAATACTAAACAGTCATGATCTTTTAAAAAATTCTTGCTGCATCAATTCTCTTCTGGTTGAAAAGGACTAGTCCTTCAGTTTGAACTATTTTGTTGTTTAGCTCAAAGCTTCCTTGCATTGATCTTGTATGTATCATATTAATCCTTTCCAGCCTTTTGTTCTTTCTCATACAAACAATGAACCATGCTAGTAGCCAATTCTGGTTGATCTCATAAATCTTGCGAATTGATTTGTAAAGAGAAACAGAAAATGGGGTCCTCCATCGGGAACATGGTCTGCCGGTGTACTTTCTTTTGCATTTCAGTCTTCAATAAGAAAATATTGACATTAAGTTTCATTCACAGATTTGGAATGACCAGAATTATAATTCTTGTGGTTGGGTGTGTAAAGAATTGTAGCATTGAATTATAATTCAGTCACCATGAGCCGTCAACTTAACCAACCACTTCAACACTGACCATCACCAATTTCAGTGGCATTTAGTGGTGTTTTTGCTCTCACTATTCTCACTAATGACTCTGATGCACCATGGGATGCCACAAGGAATCATGATTGGGATGTCATTGCCATCACTAACAGCAATAGATGTAAGTTGGTAGTGGTGATGACAGTAATTGATTGAGTCAAAAAGATAAACAAAGGGTGAATTGATGTAGTGCAGTTTAGAATTGTAATTCTTAATCACGTCTTGTGAGTTGAGATTCATTTAGAACAACTACAGTCCAATCCCGTTGAATTAGTTATGGTATTCCAATTGAGTGCTAACCAAACAGCGAATCACATTTCCTAAATGAAGAATTGTATGACTTTTTTTTTTTTTTTTTGGGTTATATACGGGAAATCATGCCCACTGTATTGCTTAAAATCTATTCCCAATCCTTATATTAAGAATTTTCTTGCATTTCAAAATCTATGTATTAGCTTGCCTACTTGTGACCATGTTGAAAATTCACTTTATGAAACTTCTCTTAGGTCCTCTTTCAAAATGATTCTCCAGCAACATTACTGGCACGCGTTATGGGAATTATTGGTCCCATTGATCAAGGCATGCTAGCTAAAGGACGGGATACATATAAGTACTTTACGAAAAATCACATGCTTTATGAACGGAATCAGGTAACATTCTTCATAGTTTTGTCATATTTTTGATCTAGTTAAAATTTCCCCTTCAACTATCCTTGCTTCCCTTGCTCCTGAGCTTCAGTTTTTTTGTGATTGCATGAGTAAAATTACGGTGCTATGATCTGATTTGCTTCACATCTTCTACTGCAAGCATGAGCATGTTCATTTACTTTTGTATGGTGACTTTAAAATTGACTAAGCAACAAGTTTTTGGTGTTAATTTACATGCATGGAATTTAGAAACTGGTTGGCATGACTGTCTGCCAGCACTCTGTGTGTGTGTGTGTGTGTGTGTGTGTGTGAGAGAGAGAGAGGCAGATTCAACTTATAGCTGCTGTAGAACAAACAAGTTCACCTAATTCCATGATGTTTTTTAAGTGAAGTGTTATACAATCAGGCCTTTAGATTTCTGTATACAAATGCCCTCTGAATACAAATTGGTTGGTATCATTTTATGTGTTTTGGGAACATTTTGTTCTTCAAATGAAAAGGTGAACAGTGTGTTTGGCGTGTAGATTTGGTGTCTATTGGTATTCAGGTGACCATTGGATAAATGATTAAATTTGGTAATGGGTTTGATAAGTCATGTGCTATTTAAGAAATCCTAGCTTTTAAACTTGTAAGTTTCAGCGACTTATTCTTTATGTGCATTCTTCGTTTAATTCAAGGCCATGGCATAATCTTTCTATGAGGCTGTGACAGCTACAAACTCAAATGAGTCTAATTTTGCTTCCACACTAGAGTTTTTAAAGAAGTATTTTCATACATGACATATGCATTCGGAAATACACACACACACACATACGTATATATACTTCTTTTTGTTATTTTTGGGCTAGCCGTGCAAATAATATTGTAAATACCAGTTTGATATTTCTTGTTCAAGCCTAAATTGTTTTATTTATTTCTCTAATTCCTCAGGAGACAAATAGACTAGAATACTTAATTCCAAAGAAGACATCCTTGAGGCACCGGTTACCAATGGGGGATCAAGGGTTCATTGAATTTGTTGCTCATTTGCTTGAAGTAAACCCGAAGAAACGCCCATCTGCAGCTGAGGCTCTAAAGCATCCATGGCTGTCTTATCCTTACGAACCTATATCTTCTTGAATTGATGAAGAATTATCGTGGTGGAGACGACATTATCCAGGTGTTTTCGGTTTGGGTATCTTGTTGGATATATGAGAAGCAACTGGTCTATTGATCTGATTTGTTCTTGCACGTGCCTGCATGTGCTGAAGCGTGCGTGCTGTTCTTGTAATCTCCTGGCCAAGTTGTAATTTATGTTTTACCTTTAGTCAAGAACATAATTTTGCGCTTTGTGTAATCTAAGGTTTTCTTTCTAGCTGTTTTCGATATGGTGCCGAGGGAAGCTTAGATCTTCGTGTACATGGTTATGGTACCCTTTTTCTTTTAGGCTATTTTAAGCTGGTGGAAGCTGTTGCTAATTGTTTGATTTTGGCTATAGCCAGAGTGGGACCCAGGTTTGCCCTCCAGCGTCGAGTTTGGAGGTAATCAACAGTAGTGGGACTACCATCGTGTTAGGAATTACCTTATTTATCATGTTAGGTACGTCTTTAATATTAATTTTGAGAATACAGATTGCGAGATTTTAATTTGGACGCAATTAGATGAGTTCTGTGGGTTTTTTTTTTTTTTAAATTTTTTCGTTATAATTCGATATCAATTGGTGTTTTCAAAAACAATGGTCGGCGTGACATTAAAATGGAAGAGGCGTCTGATCCAATAGGCACCACCCTCTCTTTCAATGGTTATAATTCTTTATTTTGAAAATAGAGGAGTTTAAACGTCAGAATTCTCGAAAGCTTGTTCATTAATAGAATCTAAACGTGATAATTGAAACATGGAAGCCATAAAGTCTTGAAACAGATGAGAAATCTTTGACCTTTAGTATCCAAGAAAATGATAACTTAAAAAATATGTATATCTGAAATAATTATAAACTGATTCATATATTTCCCAATTAGCATAAAGATGAATGTCTTGACGCTGTTGTAGCCATCCGCTCGTACACATGGCTGGATTTCTCACTTCGCCCCCTTCACTCGAGGTGCTGCTTAGTTGCCATCAAGGACTCCCATATATTCAGCCTTGCAAGGTGGGCGTAAACAGAATTGAATGTGCAAGTCTGTTCAACGACTTGGTTCTGCATCTTAAATCCCAAAAGGGCCAGCTGAGAAACATTTTCCTCTTGGAGTGGTTTTCGTTCTGGACTTATGAATTGACATGCCATGGAATACCAAGTGTTTTGAGCTGTTGCTGACATTACAAAACTTAACTAGGCGCTCATGTGTGCACTCATCAAAAGGCATATAGCACTGAGAAGTGACAACTCAGATAGCTATCCACTTTCACACGCGAGAACCCTATCTCTGATCAAGCTGTCAAGTTGCTTTGCATTTCCAGCTCCCTATACATGTGCCATTTTTGGTATCTTTGATTTCCAGGCAGAACAGGTCGAATTCGAGGTGCAGTCGTGCACGTCATACAGCAACACCCTCTTAGAGCCTTCAGGCAATCCGCACAGCATCTGAAAGAAAGCTACTATATAATTTGACAGGTTCTAGGTAGCCAGTGTGATCAAATCGCAGATAATGGAGGCTTTTTATAAGCTCACTTGCTGACATTTGAGTATAACTAGTATAACTAACTGACCCTAGCAGGTTTATTCTGTGTTATATTCACTTATTTTGTCGCTTATGTATGAGCTCTGCTGTTACTCTGATTTTGATTGAATCTGGTCTGTTCCACAAGTTCTTTGTTTCCAGTTGCATGTTAGGTTACCTAGACTTGAGTTTTTGGGCTTAGGGGGTTGGCCTTCCTATGCAAGTTGTTGGTTACACCACAAACCACCCCTTACAATTTAGTTTTGCCTACAAGTTATTGTTTTGCATCCAAGTGGGATTAATAACCCAATGACTAATACCAGAAGAAAAACCAAAAATGAGAAGTAAATGAGAGGAGGGGACTTACAGAAAAAGCAGGTTACAATCAAGATTAGCACAGTTCCTGTGCCTCAATTCACGGACTTGTGAACCACATATATAGCAAGTAGCAAATGAATTTCTCTTAGGCCCTTCTTGCATATTGGTTTCTGGAGTTCTAGCTTCAGGTTTGTAGGCCAAAGGTGGAAGCGAAAGACGGTCATCAAACACAAACAAATTCCCAACCCATTGGGCAGGACCTTCATTATTGAAGTAATGAGAAACTCCTCCCTCCAAGGTATATAAGTTTTGAAAACCCTGTTGTCTGCCAGACAAAAACTTCAAAATTGTAAATGGAAAAGGAAAATGAGAAGGAAAGGGCAGTGAAGATGAAAAGACCTCCATTCCCAATCCATGATTTTTTTTTATTTTTTTCTTTTTTCTGATGCATGAATATTGTTCCCATTGGCAACAAGCCATGATATTAAAAGTTCCGATATCAAACAAGCAAAAAGATAATCAAAAGGTAACCATCAGGGTCGCAATAATAGAATGGTCGCCATTAACCACCAGTTCTAAAGACTTGAAAATCAAAACACAATATTAAACCTAGGAGATTAGGATTCCTTGGCAGGGAAAATTAAATAAGCTTTTTGACTTGGAAAGCCTGAGACCAAAAATAAAAAGACTAGACTAGACATGACTCATTTCCTTCTGTGGCCTTTTATATATTTAAAAGCACTCTTGCTATAGGGAAGATCTATAGGATGATGGTCTTTGGTCCAAGAAAAGAATGTATAATTCTATATTGGTTGCATACAGCTACAGTTCTTCACTAAAATTCTCTCCCATTCTTCTTTGAGCTTCTCCTACTACATCAACCAAAAACTTTAATGTAAGCCTTTTTTTTTTTTAATTAAAAAGAAAAAAAAAATAGTGGGAAGGAGTAGCAGGATACCTTAGGATGGTAGAATATACATCACAACGAATGCCTCCTGTACAATACATTAATATATCTGTTTTGTCTTTATCAGCATGTGCTAAAGGATCTGAAGAAATAACCTGAAAATGCATGCCTCTAGGGTCTCAAATGAAAGTAACAAGAACAAACTGCATCTGAAGCAATGAAGAAGAAACATCAAGCCAAAAATTCAAATTAAGATTAAGAGGAAAACGACCATGAGCTTCATGTTCTTCAGGGACACCAAAAGATAAAAAATGATGCCAAATGATAACATAGACATCAAGCTATCTAGACAATACTTCCTAATTAGACCAATAATGGATCCAAAATTTGGAAACCAATTTATACAAGTAAATTGAAATTTTAATCAGCATGCTATGTTACAGAATCAATTCCTAGAGCCTCACACATCCTTCCCTTCCCCATGTACACTTTCACATTTTTGCATCACAATCCCATTATCCATCTGTTAGTGTTTCTGAGAAATTAAAAGAGACTGAAGGAAAAGAATAGAATTTGAGAAAATTGGTATAATAGAGAATGAATCATGCATTTTCTAAGTAAGGATAATGACTTGCTTCCTCGCAACATAATGAGACTGGCTATACCTCGGTATAAGATAGCCCAAAAGAAGTGCTCCTAAAGCAATCCACATCAGGTCGTTGAACACCAAAAAAATGACCAATATCCCATTCATACCCTGATCCAGAAAATAACAACAGCTTTTATGTGTTAATCAGCAAACTAAGATAATCAGCAAGAAAAGTCATATATGCATCCAAAAGCATTTTGCCCCATCCCAAGAGCACTCAAATGGATCATCAACCAATTATTAAGCCGTAATTGGTGTACATGGACAACACCACATCCAATCCCAGCTTATTTGGTTCATCCACAAAGAACCTCAAGAACACATTGCAATTCAACCTTGTTCAAACGGAAATTAGTGCTGGTTGGTGTTGTTTATAATCTGACTTGAAATGGAATGATGATATTAAGTTATGTCATATCACAAAAGTGACTCATGATTAGAAGAGAAACAAAGAGAAAGTGAGGAAGGTGAATAAAAGAGAGACCAGAGGATTAAGGAGAACACGTAACATGTCCAACTACCAGTGTTCGGTGTTTGGATCCTTTTAGCAGACCACTCATAGCCTAAACCTTAAAAACAAGAGATAGTTTGGATCCTTTGAGAAACGCCTAAACATAAATAGTTAGATAACATGTTGAAATTCATGTAAATAATCTCAACATCATCTCAATTACTAAACAAAATCCTGTTCATATAAAAGCATTTAGTCTCCCATATTCAATTCCTATACTACAATTCTTTAACAAACCACAGAACTTTCATTTAAGACAGCCCAGAACTAAGGTTATGTACAAACACATAGAATAAACCTTAGACTCATCCAAGACAACTGGGGACAAAGGTGCATACCATTTCTCACATCTAGTAGAACATAGTTTGATTCAAGGCTTGAGTTTGATGTCTCAGAAATTCCATGCCCAGCTTTCAATCTATTTCTCCAATCAGAAGGTGCCAGAGGTGTTGCTCGCATTGAAGGGTCGAGCAAAGGGAGATGGGAAATGCCTCCTTCCATCTGGAAAAGATATATAGACACTAGATGAATGGAGTGATATGCATGCATATGACATTCACCTTGATTCCCAAGGGAAAATATAGTTAAAAAATACACTAATTTTTTAATCTAAAGCCTTGAGGAAAAACAGGTTCCAGTATATGTATGCAAATGTAGCCAACAAAACCATGGAATAAGCTTCTAACTTAAGGGGAGTATTTAGAAATTTCTTGTGCACCATACACAACCCACAAACGATTAAACAAGAAGAAAATAAATACACACACTGTCACAAACAGGTACATAGATGATGAGAACCATGGAGATGATGGGTGGAAGGTTTCAAAAGATACAAAAAATCCAACACAAGCTAGAGTTTCAATTGATGCAAGAGGTCCATTGCAAATTCCAGAAGGCCCAATAACACGAGCTAGGCCAGAAAGATCAAAGAAGCACTAAATGGGCTGATTTTGGACATTCAGGCCAACTAGGCTTCAAATGGTGCGAATTCAAGTTTTAAAAAAAACCCAGGCCTATTTAATATAATTGGACTACTTAAATAGGTCAAAATAAATGATAGCATTCACTCCTAAATAGGAGTTCATTGTATGTGCAGGAATTAGTCCGAAATTCCTCCAAAATAGGGATTTCTCCTAAATAGGAATTTTGCTTCTTTAGTATTGCTATCTAAGCCTATAAATAGGCACCCTTGTAAGCTGTGGAGATATACAACTTGGAGTGAACTGGAGTGTGGTGTCCATATCCATCTTGAATACCCTAGGTTCGTCTTCCTTCCTGATTGTTCTTTGATTTATTGTGTGCGTTGGGTCCCTTCCTGGTCTAGGGTACATAGATTGCATAACTCTTCTGATAACATCACATGCCCAACTCAAGATGAACTTGAAAAAAACAACACAAAGAAATAACTCATGAAACGTAACAATAGTAATCCGCAGCCAGCAGAAAAGATAAATTATAAGAAACAAACAACAAGAAGGAACTGAACAGGCCAACTGAATTTAAAATAGCAAGGGCATATGAGAGGCAGAGAAGATGGTCCTGCCTGCACTAGGGAGGACTTATACCGCAGCTTTAATCTTGGGAAGGCATGTCCATTCAGTGAGGGAGACATCTGAACCAATATATCAGAAAACTTGGAATCTTCTTTTAACCATTCAACATATGCAAGTGCATCACTGAATGGCCCACTGTACTGCAAAACACATAGAATGGCATTACCAGCGGAGAAGAAGATGAAAAGACTGGCCTAGGATATTAAGGAAATGATATATCATCATCAACCTTCTACGGCTAATAACCATTCGCACTGCTCAATAGGAATACTTCATGTGACAAAAATGCATACGCATAACATAGCAACTCACTAAAATTTATCGATGTTGTAACATTTCCCGTCTGTAAAACATTACCAGCTGCAGTTTGATTTTATGCTAAAGAGGCATCCTCAGGACAAAAGAAGCTCGCAGGCTTAAAAACGGCCCCGAAGCAATCCAGCGTTTTTCTCAATATGCAAACAAATTAGAAGAGGGACAACTGCAATTTCTATCTTTCAAAACTTTAGCCTCCTAAGCCAATTCAGAAGTTGTTCTCAATATGCAAACAAATTAGGAAATTTGTGAAGTGGAAACACAGAGACATCGAAACTCCTTCCACTTAAAACTTCAGCCTCACCAACCAATTTAAGCCTGAGTTATTAAAAAAAAAGAAGAAGAAGAATCACAGAGTCTAAGATATGAGCACGCATGTATCATCAGTATATTGAAAGGAAATTCAAGAAAATTCGAAAAGAAGAAAAAAGAAAAGTTTTAGAGAAAGGAAAGCAATACCTGAGCATTAATCCCCTGCTCATTCAGGTAAATTCGGCCGTGGATGTCCCGACCCTAAAAACAGAACAAGGTAAAGATGTAACCTTTAAATACTTCTAGCACTCAAATGCAATAGAAAAATACAAATAGAATTTAAAAAAAAAAAAAAAAACCTTCAAAAAAGAGAGGTGCTTGGCAACTTCTGTATGCGGGTCTTTGACAAACACAAAGCGATAGAAATTGACAACAACGAACTCGTTTGAAGCCTCTGGAAATTCACGTTGCGGGAGTAGAGAAATGACACAATTGCGACTCCATGTTTTCTTCCTCTTATTCTTCTTCTCGAACTTTGGTTCCAGTGACTGTGGAACTAACCGAATCGGGTTGTCGGTTAGACGAGTCAAGGACCGAAAGTTTATTTTTCGGATTTGGAAGACAGATTGATGGACTGCGTGAACATTGTCCAAAATTGTAGTTTTAGCGGAGAAAGGAACAGAGCGAAGAGCATGGCAATGCCTCATCTTCCGACCCCTTTCCGAGGTTTGTGTCCGGTGGACTTGCACGAAGATAAGCTTAGAGGGAATACATGTTGCTACGCTTAGCCGTTGGAAACATATGTTTTATTTATTTATTTATTTATTGGGTCTATAGAGAGATCGTATCTCCAGGAATTTCTATTTTAATTTTTTTTATTAAAAATATAATTTATTTTCGATAAAATTTATTTTAAAATAAATTTATATAACATACAATTATATTTATAAAATAATAAATAAATATAACAAATATCTGAATTTTAAATTTAAAATTAAAAAATCAAACGAACCGACGCATAAGTTTCGTTAACTCCAGGCCCATGATAAAAATTCGGGTCTATGCCGTCTTTCAATAAACGGGTCGGGCTGGATCGCGCTCAAAACGAGCTCTTGTTCTTTCCAGCTTTTCAAGGGCCGGATTCTGATTTTAGTTTATAACTCAGTTTAGCAACTGCAACCTATGAACTGTTTGGGAGAATAACGTATAAGATTGGATAAAATAGAATAGAACAAGTAATTGGTACATTCAATATTTAGAATTACTTTAAATAGAGTGGTTGAAATATACTGAATAAAATTTTTTTCTTTAAAAAAATTATTAAATGAATTTTTTTGACCATCGATAGTGATAATGTTCATGCTAGAGATGGCACGATCGCAATGGTGGGACGATACCATCGAAAGTAATCTTAGCAGCAATAGCCCCAATAACGATGGTAGTGGCAAAGTAGTGGAAGTAGTGGCAAAGATGAGACTAACATTATAGAGTTTTATATGAAAAACAGTTGGAGATCAACCTTAATTTAGGGGATGAGATAGGCTATTTAATAGTTATTAATGAGATAGTACTAGCTTATACTAATCGATAGAAATAATAAAAATTTTATTTTATATTATTTCGCGTATTTTATTTATTAAATTTATTACAATATCTTTAATTTACAAGTAACTAATTATTTTTTAAAAAATTAATAGTTTTGTATAAAAAACATTCATCTAAAAATAAAAATAAAAAACTATAAATAATTTACTTTAAACTGGTCTTTTTTGGGGGGGGGTTAAGTCTTCAAAAAATTGGTGAGACCTTTTTGAGTTGTGATTTATGAGTTGGAAATGCATACCGAAGTAGCAACCTGTGAGTGCCACTTCCCTTTTTCTGTAGAGAGCCGAGATGCGCCGAACCGAGAACTACTAGGTGCCATCTTTTGCCTGGAAAGTACCGTCTATAGATGCCTAGGAAGTTAACTTATATACTTCCTTTTGTCTTTTTTTTTTTTTTTTTGGGTCAACATTGCTTATATGCTTCTTAATTTAATTATTTGGACTCAATTTGAACCGAGGAGTTGAGTTATGGAGTAACAAAGTTGAAATATATATATTTAAAAAAAAAAATTTCAGCATAACTAGTCCAAACTCTAAAATTTTTTATTTTCTCTTGTGATAATTGAAAAAATTATCGTCCCCATATTATTATAAAGTTCCAGATGTAAAATTTCTAATACAATTAATTCGGCTTCAAATTTCGTTGGACAACGAGAAAGCAAAAGGAGATTATGTCGAAGAGTGGCAAAAAACAGTGCAAAAAATTAACATCTGCTTTATAATTACGTTTTGACCATCCCATCTTCAAGCTTGTTGGTTGGGTTAGTTTCCAACGAGCCAAAGGCTAGGAGCTCTAGGGATCGTAGCCAGTTCCCCAATAAATAAATAAATACATACATACATATATATATATATATATATATATATTTTTTTTTTTTTATTTTATTTTTCTTATAGATTTTATAATTTGATATAGATTATGTTTATTTGACCGAATGATGAAATGGTAGGCTAATGGCAATCCTAAAGGATGCAGATACCTTTTTTCTTGATAATCAAATCGGAGATACAAAGGGCAACAAACGCGGTCAAAAATGCATTTATGGTCCCACGTTGAATTTCACTCAGAAGAGCCAAAAAAACCATGGTGGATGCCGACGTGGGTGGACCTTTTGTAATCTCCATACAGTTTTTGATTGTGCTCCCGTTAACCCCCCCCCCTTTTTTTTGTTTTTTGAATGGATTTTTATCTCGTCGTTCTCTCTCCTAGCTACTTGTTATTATCCACTAATCTCAATCGTTTTCTTCTGTTACAGACGGCGACGGCTACGACATGGCAAATCAAGATCTCAACTCGTTTTTGACGTTTTGAGGACGAGTCAAAGATCTCGACTTGCTTACAAAGTAGACGGAAGAAAGAAAAAAACAAAAACAAAAAAATAATAATAATAAAGAAGTGAAAGGTGATCTTAAAAAAATAACAAAACGAGAGAGCCCTTGCCGAGGAAGGGAACGCAAGTCCTGGAAAGTCGTTTCCTGCTCATAAATTTCAAAGCTTCCACGCCTACCACTCTACGTATAAAATTGGATCTCTTCGCGGTGCAAAGAGAACGTTTAATTGGCCGTTAGATCACGTCGTGTGTTGCAGCCAACGTTCACAGCGCACATTATCCACAGTGCTTACTTGCAAGTAATAATTTCCGAATAAAATATACTTTTTCAATGCCATCCTGTCAGTTTTCCAAAAACAAGCGCAGATACCGGTGATTCGGACAACAGAGGAGGGTCATCGGCATTAGCAAGTGCCCGCCTGCAACACGCGCCCTGCACTCTCGTGGAAAACCGGAAGGGGTAATTTAGTAGTTTCCCAGTGACAGTCCTATTGCGCACCAGGGCGACACCGAAGTAACCGAAAGGAAAATGTGGCTGCTAATGGCAGCGAGTATTCGAGTTTTTTAAAGCCAGGCGAGTACGGCTAAAGGGCAAACAAAAGGCCTTTGGCATTGTTTTGTGGCTCTTGTCGTCGAGACCCCCCGGTGGTCTCCTGGGGCATTGCCCAATCATCCCTCTGGCTGGTTGGCTCCTACTAAAGGTCCCCACCCCCGCGTCTCCAACTAAACCAAAAGGCCCCACCTCGCTCGTCGAGTCCATCCACGCTTTGCCCTAATGGACTCCACTCACTGCTGCTTTTGGGTGGTATAAACTGGGAAAGGAAAATGATGTGACCCCCCCCCATTTGTGGTCCGATAGCCCCCCCCCTTTTTTCAACAAATCCAATGTGTAATCTCATAAAAGTACGATGTATCGGGCAATCCCTCTGATAATTTTACATGCCTTTTTTACTTATGATTAAGGTTCGTGAATCCAGCCAATTTGATGTCAGGCACCAGTTAATTGAATATATATTTATGATTTTAATATTAACTATAATTATACAATTAATACATTCGTATAACTTGACTCACACCTTTATAAGTTTTCACTAGAGGGGCTCTGGTGTATATTATTAACAGCGGTCACGTAACGTGTTTTTGTATTAATTGATAAAATAAACTATTAACCCTTTTAACATTCAATGCTTCTACCTTTCTCTTTGGTTAATCAACTCAAGTAAAGGAATTATTACTACTATTATTATTTTATATTTCAGTCTTGGATCAATTAATAAAATAACACGCTTTAATTCATCATTGAGAGAATTGTACACGTGTTGTTCCGCCCTGAAATGATTATAAGTTAATCTTGCATCTGTCGCGTCGGGATCGTTTTCTTAAAATTGGATACCTGTCATTTCTGTTGGAATTTAGGGATTTATAATGTATGATCGTTCGACTAAATTAAAAAGTTCAACCACAATAGTAGAATAAATTAAATAATGAATAACTTACGTTATAAGTTACGTGCAATGGACAGTTAACCTTTTTGGGCCACTTCATCGTGGAATGGCTTAACTCGGTCAACTTCTGAGATGGAGAATGGCCTTTTCTGGTTCCAACGCGATGCATCTTCGGGAATTTTTCTAAAAATTTTTTAACGTTGAGTTACTTAATAGAAAAAATTAGCAGCAGAGGCTGAATATACCGCCACAGTAATTTTTCTTGTGTATATGTATAATAGAAGCACGAGAGGGTGAGAACTTGCAATAGTACATTACACCAAAAAAAAAAAAGCAATAGCTGTATTGGGTGTCAATGATTTTGAAGTAGTAACTCCAAGATTTTGCTAACAAATTTATTCTTAGTAGGTAGTGAATCTTAATTATTAATGTTATACGCGAAGAAAATGTTTAATAAATTGGATTTGTTCATCTTATATCGAAGAAAAAACAATCGTATGAATTTTTTTTTATCAACACAATTATTAAGTTTATACGTCGAGATTAACAATTATTTAATTAAAAAAATTTTAAGAAATGTAGACTAAAAGTAAATCTTTTTTAAAATGAAAGATTAAATAATAAATAATTTTCTAAGAGTTTGAGTTGTTCACCATATTAAAAATGTATGATTAATGTGGTAATGATATATATATTTTTTAAAAATTCGACATTTATTAATAATTAAAAAAAAGATGAATGCATTTTAAAATAATTATATCTCTCTTACTGGTATAAATAAATAAAATTAAAAATATAAAATTATTTTGATATGTTTATATAATTACTATATAATTTAACAAATATGATTGCATAATGAATGTTTTAAATTTTTATCAACATTATCCTCTCTCTCTTTTTTTTAAGTTATATGGTTACTCAGCACAAGCCTTCGATTCAATTACCGAGTCTATAAGACAATTCATGTAATAGCAGCCACGACCAATCACACTGGGCAAGAGCACCAGAGTCTGCACAACCCAATAATTTCTTATTACAACATTACAAGCGGTTTGAAATTTTTCGACAAATAGATGAAAGAAAATCTCAGAGAGTATAATTTTATTGAGACACATGTAAATATTCAACGATACAAATTGTCAAATGGTTAAATTTGGAAAAAATAAATAAATAAGTGAATTATTAGATATTATTAAATAAATTATGTGATTGTATATATATATATATTATTTATTAAGAAAATATAGCTGACCGTAGAAAGTTAAAATGTTTAAATCTCTTGAAAATTTTGGGCAAGATTAAGAAACAAAAAGTATTACATTTTGAGGTGAACCATGTGAATATCATCGACCAGATGTTATCACCCCAGCTGGCGTTACACCTTTGATGGTGTCAACTCATATTATTAATTGGGATTGTAAATCGAATAATTAAAACCACGTAATCTACCATTCATAATAATATATAACACACAAATTTATGTCTACTGCTGATCGAAATTTATTATGTTTATATAATTTTTTTTTTAGTGGTGTATTTTTAATATTTTAGAAAATTACCAGCCATGTCAGCTAATTAAACCAGTCAAAAACTGAAACGTACCAGCTCAGCATCCACGTCCTTAGTAAGGCGAGAAGGGAAAAAGGACGTGGGGGACCAGAGAGTAGGGACGGAGTTGTCATTTTCAAGCACCTACCACTCTTTTATAAGCGATGGAGCCTGCACAGGGCCCTCAGGGACTCCCCATTATAATTCATTTTCGTTCGCATTAATTTACAGAAACACACGAGCTTCCTAGTCTTAAGGTAGCCTTCGCTCGCTCTCTCTCAATTTGTAACCCCGTAATCAAACCCCCTCTTCCCCCCTCCCCCACACCAACAAAAAAAAAAAAAGAAAAAAGGAAGGAATTTCTGACCCTAAATTCATACTCTACTCGGCTCTTCTCTCTCTCTCTATCTTCCTCTCATTTCTTGTAATTCACCACTCCGCTGTCCGGTGCGCGACAAGCGGTTTTGCGAAGAGCGGTTTTGAGGTGATTAAAGCGGTTTTTTTGTTCTGCCCTCACCGATCTACCTACTCTTAACTGCTGTTTCGATTGGTTCTGCGTTGCTCTTTAGCGTGGATCTGCTGTGTTTCGCCTCTGTTTGCGTCGTTCGGAACTTGATTCGCACAGATCTGCGCGACTGTTGACCACGGTTAATCCGTGTTTGGTTTTTGATAGTCTTATGCGGTGGTTTTCGTAATCTTGCGGTTGTTCGTTTTAGATCGCAGATCCTTAGAAGTGGAGACCTCTTTCAAATGATTTCGAGATGTTAGGGTTTTCATTTTTGAGCGATGTGATGTGACAGTCTGTTAAGAACCGTAATCGGAGTTCTGAGTTGGGTCCTGTCGTTCTTTTTCTTCATTGTTGATTTGTATAATGTATTTTCCATGGTGTATCTTTTTTGACAAGGAGGTTTTATAACATCAAGAAGTAGGTCGTTTGCACATATGATCTGATCTCACTATTGTGGGATGATTAGTAATTTCCTATTTCTAGTGTCTGTCCGTCTCTGTGGGTGTGTTTTGTGTGATTTTGTGTGTGTGTGTGAGGGAGAGAGAGAGAGAGAGAGAGAGAGAGAGAGAGAGAGAGAGAGAGAAATATGCTTACAAACTAATGTGTTTTGTTATTGTATATTAAAGTTTTAACGCGCATGGTTAGGTAAGCTAACCATTATTTTTCAGTGATGTGTGCTATGTTTTTTTTTTTTTTTTGAAGAATTTACTGGCGAAAA
Organism: Bruguiera parviflora; assembly: GCA_019804595.1. NCBI lineage: Eukaryota > Viridiplantae > Streptophyta > Magnoliopsida > Malpighiales > Rhizophoraceae > Bruguiera > Bruguiera parviflora. Next base: position 5,867,567 of record CM034054.1, on the reverse strand, counting down.
TTTGGTTGACCAGTTCGACTGCAAAACTCAGGTTTTTTTTTTTATAAAAAATTTTAAAGTCTCATATTCGTTTTGCCGTCTACTTAGTTTTTATGCCCTCTTTGTTCTGTTGGAAGGTTTGTCTTAATTTTGTTTGCTCTTGTATAATTGTCCCGGGTTTTTTGAGAAGCGGAAGGTTGTACATTTTACCATCTGCTGCCTTCATTTGTCTGCAGTTGCCATTATGCCGAGGAAGAGAAGAACTGAACTTCCTGGAAGTGGAGGAGAAAGTTCTGAGACCCGGGAAGCTGGTGGGGGTGGTGGTCGGGGTTCCCAACGCCCACCTCAGCAGCAAGGGGCAGGAGGTGGAGGAAGGGGATCTCAAGTTGGTAGGGGTTGGGGTCCCCAGTATCAGCAAGGGGGCCGTGGGGGTGGCTCTGGTAGTGGCCGTGGCCGGGGTGGGATGCTACAGCAGCAACAGTATGGTGAGGCTTTGGAATACCAAGGCAGGGAGCGAGGGTCACCTCAGCAAGGCAGTCGAGGAGGATATGGGGGTGGTAGTGGTCGAGGAGGACCATCTTTTGGTGGCCCATCCAGGCCACCAGTTCCCGAGCTGCACCAAGCTATGCCGGCTCCATATCAAGCTGGGATGACTCCTCAGCCCATGCCTTCTGTGCCAAGTTCTTCGTCTCGGCCACCGGAAATTTCAACTTCTTCAGTTACACAGCAAATGAGGCACTTATCTCTGCCACAAGAAGCTTCTTCCAGCCAAGCAGTTCAGACTCTGCCCCCACCATCAAGCAAATCCCTAAGGTTTCCCCTTCGGCCGGGCAAAGGTACAAGTGGTACAAAGTGTATTGTTAAGGCCAATCACTTTTTTGCTGAATTACCAGACAAGGATTTGCACCAGTATGATGTGAGTTTTCTGTTTCTCTGGGAAGTTATTCTCAATCTTGTATTCTTACTTTAAAATGCATAAGCTCACTTGCTTTTGCTGATATAAATAGGTTACCATCACCCCAGAGGTGACATCACGGGGTGTCAACCGTGCGGTTATGGAGCAGTTGGTTAAACTGTACAGAGAATCTCACCTTGGGAAACGCCTTCCTGCCTATGATGGGCGAAAGAGTCTGTATACTGCAGGGCCACTCCCTTTTATGTCTAAGGAGTTCAAAATTACCCTCATGGATGATGATGAAGGAGCAGGTGGCCAAAGGTCGTTATTCAATTCTTTTTCTTTAATTATGTGTGGGCTGTTTTTGTATGACTGGGTTGGATTGGGTGTTTATTTTCTGACCTATATGATTTAAGAAGCTCATGCTAATTTTTCCTCGCTTGACTGTTTATTTTTGTTCTGGATGCAGGGGAGAGAGAGAATTCAGAGTCGTGATAAAATTAGCTGCACGTGCTGATCTTCACCATTTAGGGCTCTTTTTGCTGGGAAGGCAGGCTGATGCACCACAGGAAGCTCTGCAAGTTCTTGACATTGTTCTCCGTGAACTGCCTACTACTAGGTACTGATTGGTGTCCTTGATCTGAAATTCTTGTGTCCCTTGGGCATTTGTGCTGAATAGTGTGTTGTGATGTGTTGTAGGTATTGCCCTGTGGGCCGGTCATTTTATTCTCCTGATCTAGGGAGAAGACAGCCTCTCGGAGAGGGTCTGGAGAGTTGGCGTGGTTTCTATCAAAGTATTCGTCCTACTCAGATGGGACTGTCACTGAATATTGGTACTCCATTGATATTGTCTTTTGTGTCAATTTTTGGGTTGTTGAAGTTAGATCTCTACAACTGTACCACTTCTATATGCTATTGTACATTATTACTCTCTCTTTGTAGCTTAATTAGTTAATAGCATCATGTCGCTTGGGCAGATATGTCATCTACTGCTTTCATTGAGCCACTGCCTGTAACTGATTTTGTGGCTCAACTACTGAATCGAGATGTTTCCGCTAGACCATTGTCTGATGCTGACCGTGTAAAGGTTAGAACACGTTCACCTTCTCACTCTGAAAAATTTTTGGGATGGCACTTACGCCTATGCTAATGTCTTCCTTTATCACAGTTGCTAAGTGTCAGAATTAAGTGATATAATATCTATAAAATCACTCTTATAGTTATTTGATGAATGATTCTATAATTTTTTTTATTCATGGAGAAATTGAGACAAGCACCATTATGCATCTTATCAACAGATCAAGAAGGCTCTTAGAGGAGTCAGGGTAGAAGTTACACATCGTGGAAATATGCGCAGGAAATACCGTATATCTGGTTTAACATCCCAGACAACACGAGAGCTGACGTGAGTTATGGTTTTTGTTGATGTTGACATAGTGTGGTCCTTTCGTCACCGTGAAACTCTGTAAACTGTTTCTCTGACATGATTTTTTGTTTTAGCTTCCCGGTTGATGATAGAGGGACGTTGAAATCTGTGGTAGAGTACTTCTATGAAACATATGGTTTTGTTATTCAGCATACTCAGTGGCCTTGTCTGCAAGTGGGGAATCAGCAGAGGCCAAATTATCTACCAATGGAGGTAAGTGCATCTCAATGTCCTAATCTGCTTAAAGTTACTGGATATGTGTGCTTATAGTTATCATAAACAGGTGTGCAAGATTGTTGAAGGTCAAAGATACTCCAAGAGATTGAATGAGAGGCAGATTACTGCTTTGCTGAAGGTGACCTGCCAGCGTCCTCAAGAAAGGGAGTACGATATCATGAAGGTGTGATTTTGTGTCATGTGGACTACGTTGGTTTGCTGTTATCATCTTGTTTAGCGACTGTTCTGCAGTTGTGTCATTTCCTGAGTCCTGACTGTGTCTGTTAGTCTTTGGTTCCTGAAAAGTCAAGAAATTCTGTGTTGTAGTTTGTCTGATAATGGCAAAATCTGCTGTCTCTTTACATTTCATTGTGTGAATGATGAGTACATGGGAAAAGTTTAGCTCAGAGGCAAATGCTTGCTTTTAGTGAAATGGATGCATTTGGAAACAATGCTAGGACTTGAGAGCTGTTTCTAGGTTTCATAGTGGTAGTTGCACCATGATATCGAAAGTAGTTGGATCTCCAGGGAAAGTTGTTAGTTATTCTTGAATTTAAATGCTGTTTCTGCTTCTCTTTACGATAAGTGGTTTTATGTTGACATAATCATTGACTGCGAGCATGTGGTGCTATATTGGAAATCTTTGTTATTTCATGACTATGCTCAGTCAACAATGATAATAGCCTTCTGCAAATGTTGTTGGGCTTCTAACATGCACCCTTATCTTGTAAACAACTTCCCTTCCACAAGGAAAAGCAGACTGATATTCTTACATTTTGAATTGCTTTTCCAGACGGTTCATCACAATGCATACCACAATGATCCTTATGCAAAAGAGTTTGGAATCAGAATTAGCGAGAAGCTTGCGTCGGTTGAAGCTCGAATACTGCCTGCACCATGGGTAAAATTTCCATTTTTCACTCTGGCATTCTTAAACTTCTTAAATGTTGCTTTGGATGCTTAGTTGTTTTTCTCTCATTTGTGCAGCTTAAATATCATGACACTGGCAGAGAGAGGGATTGCCTACCTCAAGTTGGCCAGTGGAATATGATGAACAAGGTACTTTCTGGTGTAATATAATTAAAAATGTGTTTCGTTGCGTTTTTCTAGTTTATTTTGAGGTTTATGATCTTGCTACTTTTTCTTTTTTCCTGTGATTTCTGAGAGAGGAAGGGGAAGTTGCAATTTGAACTTCCGGGTATCCCCTTTTCTATTAGATGGACTGTCCAGTCAAACAGTGGTGGCCAGTATCACTGGTTTAAACTTCCTAGTTATTTTTTCTGTAGCTAGAGATTTGGATATGGTAGGGGGATGGGAAACTAGTCTGGAAAAATACTTAGTGGATGGTAGACGAACAATAGGACATTTTGTTAGAACTAATGCCTGAATGGTAGAGAATAAAGAAGAGAAGGATCAGAATTAGACTGTTGATGAACAGAGCAGTATCTCTGTTTCAAATATCATATTCTGAATGACCCTAGTATTCATGCTCTTCCTTAGGTTGTACAAAACTTCTGCTACTACAAGTTCTATTGATTATTGAAGGCATCTGATGAGATAATAAAGTATCGTTGACCCTTAAAGGCAAAGTAACACAAATAAAGATCATTGCAACTTATTGATTGAGCTAAACTAACTGGTATCTCTGTTAGTGAGAGAAAAAGACGTCCCATTTAGGCCTTAAAACCAAATATGGAAAGATAATTTTCATTCTTTGTGCCTCTAGTTTACTTTTTCTTGAACCTGTCACTGCTTTCATCAGCAGGATAGAAGAAAAGGGGTTGAGGGAATTTATGGAAAAAAATCTGAGTTGTAACATAAATTTGATTGATCCTTGGTGGAGAGTGGAGTTCCTGTGTCTTTGTGACAGACTAATTAAATATGCTTGCGTGAGCATGTGACTGCATGGTTCTGTTGTGTGCATGTGTGTGCATGCGTGTGTGTGTGTGTGTGTGTGTGCGCGTTATAGCACATTCTGCTTCTGTGCTGATATTTTTTTGGGGAGGGGGTATGTGTCTTTGGTAACTAGTCACATTATGAATGCAAAATGATGTACCTCCTGACATGTTCACCTTTTGTTTCAGAAAATGGTCAATGGGGGTACTGTTAACACCTGGATCTGCATTAATTTTTCTCGAAGTGTCCAAGACAGTGTGGCCGGTGGATTTTGCTCGGAACTTGCCCACATGTGCCATGTCTCTGGCATGGTATGAACTGCTATATTGCTTTTTTGTCTCCTTGTACTAAATCAATGTTTATTATTCTGAACATGGGATTACTGGTTAAATGCAGGCTTTTAATCCTCAACCTGTCCTCCCTCCTATTACTGCTCGTCCTGAGCATGTGGAGAGAGCCTTGAAAATGCGGTACCATGAGGCCATTCAGAAGCTTGGGCAGGGCAGAGAGCTTGACCTACTTATTGTAATTCTACCTGATAATAATGGGTCTCTTTATGGTATGAACATAAATTCAGTTAGCCCTATGGTTTTTGCTTCTCTATACTTCATTGTGTGAGAGCATGTTGATGTTCGCCATCTCTTGCATACTTATAAGAACTGATTGTGTCATGATTTTTTTTTTATAAATTTTCCTGGCTTTGTTTTACCATGTAGGTGACTTGAAAAGGATCTGTGAGACTGATCTTGGACTTGTTTCTCAATGCTGCTTGACAAAGCATGTTTTCAAGATGAGTAAGCAATATTTGGCTAATGTAGCCTTAAAAATCAACGTCAAGGTTGGAGGAAGAAACACAGTTCTTGTTGATGCATTGTCAAGGCGTATACCTTTGGTTAGCGATCGGCCAACTATTATATTTGGTGCTGATGTTACACATCCTCACCCTGGGGAGGACTCAAGTCCATCTATTGCAGCTGTATGATTCTATTCTTCAGCTTCTGATGCTTTATAATGTCTTGACCTTAATACAATGAAGTTTCCAACGTTGGTCAATTGAATATCCCTGAAATTTAAATGCAGGTTGTGGCATCCCAAGATTGGCCAGAGATCACAAAGTATGCTGGTTTGGTTTGTGCCCAAGCTCATAGACAAGAGCTCATCCAAGATTTGTATAAGACATGGCAAGATCCTGCAAGAGGGACAGTCTCTGGTGGAATGATCAAGTAGGGTTTATCCATTTTTGTTTTTTCGTTTTTTTTGGGTTTTTGGTTTTTGTGTGGTTGCTCTCCTCTCCTCAAGGTTGTGGAGGACATCCCCTGTTGCGAACTGGCTTAGTGGCATGAGAGTCAATACATTCTGGTGCTTTGGTGTGTGAAGCGTGCTCAACTTAAGGGGCATATTGATCACATGAACTCTACTGTTTGGCTTATGGGATATATTTTTGTGTATGGAATCATATCTGCCTGTCATTTCATTCTGCAGGGAACTTCTCATATCTTTCCGCAGAGCAACTGGTCAGAAGCCACAGCGAATAGTATTCTACAGGCAGTGTCTTGTTCTCTTTTCTGCTATCTCATTATTGATTGGTTCTGTGATTAATGATGTAACATTTTACATTTCCAGGGATGGAGTTAGTGAAGGCCAATTCTATCAAGTTTTGCTGTATGAACTTGATGCTATTCGCAAGGTTAAATTACTCGACTTTCTGCTCCAGCCAGTCTCACTTCTTTTGCATGTTCTTTTGTTAAATTTGGTGTACCTTACAAATTTTACCACTTCTATTTATCATATCCTTATTCCAGGCTTGCGCTTCTTTGGAACCCAATTATCAGCCACCTGTCACATTTGTTGTAGTTCAGAAGCGTCATCACACGAGGTTGTTTGCCAACAACCATAATGACAAGAGATCTGTTGACAAAAGTGGGAATATATTGCCTGGTAAATGATTTAAGTGGAGATTTTGATGTATGTGAAATTATGTACAGGTTGTCTTAGTTTGATGTGTGTGCAAGATGCTGAATCTTTTCTCCACACAATAGGCACCGTTGTTGACTCAAAGATCTGCCACCCAACTGAGTTTGACTTTTATCTGTGTAGCCATGCGGGAATCCAGGTAACACTGTCTGTTTTTTTCCCCTATATTGATGGGTTGGAATACTTGTTACTGCCTTTTGTTATTCCAATATTGTCACATAAAAAATTTCCAATACGATGAATAGGGCACAAGTCGTCCAGCTCATTATCATGTGCTTTGGGATGAGAACAAATTTACTGCAGATGGGCTGCAGTTACTGACAAACAACCTTTGCTACACGTAAGTTTATAGTCCTCTGTTGAACCCTGTGGATTGAGCATTGCTAGTATGATTTTTTTGTTCACTGTTGCAATGCAAGCTGCAACTTTACTTGTATTCAGTGACAGTGAGTGATTTTTGGGCTATCTTGAGCTGTTATAATTTTGAAATGTTTTTACAGGTATGCAAGGTGCACACGCTCTGTTTCTATTGGTTAGTTCTCTCACTTTTTATCTCTCTCCTTCCTCCTCGCTTTCCCCTCCTTCCATCCCCTCTTTGCTTTCCATTTCTACCATTTGTTTATAAAAGCAAGATTTTCTTAGTTGGTTTGTGATCTGCAGTGCCCCCTGCTTATTATGCTCATCTTGCTGCATTTCGAGCGCGTTTTTATATGGAGCCTGAGACGTCCGACAGTGGATCAATGACTAGCGGGACAGCCGCAGGACGTGGAGGCATGGCTGTAGGTGGTGTTGCACGAAGCACTCGCGGGCCTGGTGCTGGGGCTGCTGTGAGACCCTTACCTGCCCTGAAAGAGAATGTGAAACGGGTTATGTTTTACTGCTAAAGGCACTCTGTTGTTTTTGGTACATCAGGAACTTACCAGCCTGGTGTTCAGATTGTTATCGAAATAGTAATTTAATTTACCTGTTCAACTTCGTTATGAATGCAAGCAATTTGTTTTGCCTTGCTGCCCATACATAACGTTTCCCAAACAGTTAATGGGTAAATGATACATTTTATTTTGTCTATGGTGTCGCCGTGTCGATATGTGTGTTCATTTGAGTGCATGAATGTCTTTTGAGGGGAGGTTGGGGGGGGTGTTCGGGCCGAGAAGCCTAGTAGAACATAAAACGTGGTGCAGCAAAGCTAAGCAAAATGTGGACTTGGAAATGAAGTGTCGTTTGTTAATGCGCGTGGCTCGCGGTGACGGCGGATTTAAAGTAATATTGTGATTAATGGTGTAAGGTTTAAAATAATGTTGGGAAGCATCTGGGACTATTGGCTCCCTAGACATTCGGACTGCTAAGTTCAGCGATGTGCTGCTGTTATCTTCTCTGGGCACAGCTCAGATTTCTTTGTCCGGGCTATATCGGCTGCCGACATTTCATCGTTTTCGACTTTACGAGAATCGCGATTCTCTTCTCGATATCCTTTGTGGAAAAAGGAAACAGATTAGGCGATGGAGGCATAAAAGAGATCAGGAAAAGAATGCAAAGCTGTGAAACGGGAAAATGTTAGGGGGGGGGGAAGAAAAGTAGAAATAACGAAAGGCTTACAAAAAAACTAAATAAGGAAGCTAGAGAAGGTAACAGGATGACGGTAACCTTGTTCGAGGAGAAAAGCAAAGCATATAATATCCATACGTCCAACTCAAAGAAGAACGCTGGCAAACTTCATTCTCGTAATTCTTTCCCTCCTTTTTAATGTGTATTGGCAAAAAGGTAACCAAACAAGTCTACTATGATCTATGAATCAAATGTGCCTTTCTTCATCACAAAATGGCATTAAAGAATGTTCCTTGTCCTCCTCTCCTTGCAACTGAACCTGAGGGCGACACCTATTATAAATACAGGAACTTAATTAAACCAATGCGACACACAGGATTCGGGACTGCTCTTTCTCAGTCGAAAAATTCCTTTGGTTGCCTAAGTCAATTGGTTTCCATTTGTATTCTGTTTCTTTAGCTCAAATGGCTTCTGCTGCACCAGCCCTCCAGCGATCAGAAACAATAGCGGAAAGCATGCCTCATGCATCGAGGCAGAGCCAGTATCACATGAAGAAGTGTTTTGCCGGGTAGTTATCGACGCAGTTTTCTTGTTGAACTTCTAGCTCTTCCTTTCATTTGAACTCAATTCATCTATCCATTGCCACCATTTTTGTCTGATCCCATTTTTCTGTCTTTGGGGGTGTGGGGTTGGTGTTGAACACGCAAAAATAAATAAAATAAAATAAAATGAAAGATTTGTTGCAACGGGGAAAAGGCTAATGAAAACTCAGCACATGACGGAGGAAATGGAGAAATCAATAACAGACAAACTTGAACGACAGGAGGTCTTGGAAGGTCTGCTTGGATACATCATCAGTTCCACTCAGGTCCTCTTTCCCCCTCTTTTGTTTGTGTGTGCGTGACATGCGCAAGACAAAAGTCTACATATTAACAAGCACTCTTGTCTAAGGGCCTAATCTAGTTTTTATCTAAAATCTCCGTAGGAGGCAGCTGTAATTCCGCCTTACCTTGCTTTGGCTGTAAGGCCCAATCCGGGTACTTGGGAATATGTTAAGGTGAACGCTGAAGATCTGAATGTAGAAGGCATCTCTGCTTTGGAATACTTGAAGTTCAAAGAAATGATCTTTGATGAGAACTGGTGCGTACATACATATATACATACAAACAAGCCACGACTAATTTTCCTCACAAATTACGGCTAACCATTAACATGAATAATTCTTATGGCCCACTCCACTGGATCTCTCATTTTACGCGTATGTGTTTATCTATTTATGTTCTAAATTCTGAGCATGTGATGTACTTCTCAGCCTGGTGAGACCTGATTTTGTCATTTTATTTTTCTCCCTTTTGTTTATCTATTAAGTTCCCGTCTCTGATATTTGCCCTTCGCTTAGAGGTGTGGCTTGAAATAATGTCAAGAGATGTAAACATAGCTTTATCCTATACAAATGTGCTGTAACATCTTGACCCTTAAAATTGGGGTGCAGGGCAAATGATGAAAATTCCTTAGAAATAGACTTTGGGGCTGTTGACTTCTCTACCCCACGTTTGACCCTTTCAACTTCTATTGGAAATGGAGTCAACTACATCTCAAAGTTCGTGTCCACAAAGCTGAATGGGAGTTCCCATGCTGCAAAGCCTCTGCTCGACTACCTGCAAGCCCTTAACTATCAAGGACAGGTGAACTTGACATAAGACTAAATAGAAGGAATGTCACATATATCTGAACCTTCTTTAGACTTCACAATTCGAAAGCCTCTGGGAATACTCTTTTGTTTTTTGTTTTGGTCTAATTTTGAAAGTTTTAAGCTTTTAGCCATCATTCTTTATGAGAAAGGAGAGCAACGAACTTATTGCCATATTGGCGTATGTTCATCACAATGCGCAGAAACTTATAATCAATGAAACTCTGGATTCTGTGGCCAAGCTTCAAGCAGCATTGATCACCGCTGAAGGGTTTGCCTCCGCATTGCCAAAAGACACAGCTTATCAGAATTTCCAACAAAGGTCAGCCATGCCTCTTTCTGTCTCTTGCGCATTCATACATGCATGTATGTTTTGACGATGGACCATTGACTATTGATCCTTCATGTTCAGGCTGAAAGAGTGGGGTTTTGAGAAGGGATGGGGAAATACTGCAGAAAGAGTCAAAGAGACAATGAGACTACTCTCTGAATCACTCCAGGCGCCAGATCCAGTGAAGCTAGAGTTGTTCTTTAGCAGGCTTCCCAAGATATTCAATATTGTAATATTCTCTCCCCATGGCTACTTTGGCCAGTCTGACGTTCTTGGATTGCCAGATACTGGTGGGCAGGTATGTAATATGACCCCGTGGTGCCAATGTGGAAATGTCCATTTCCAAATGTATCCATGGAAAAAATCTCTTGTTTTTTCTAGTTTCCCCTTTTACGAGCACTGCTGTATTCATTCATTCCGATCATCTGATACTCCTCAACAAAGATGATGCATGACGTGTAGGTGGTATACATTCTTGATCAAGTAAAAGCTTTAGAGGATGAATTGCTGCTTAGAATCAAGCAGCAAGGTCTAAATGTCACACCTCAGATTCTTGTGGTGAGCTACACATACAATTCTACATGCTGACAGCAAGATATGTATTTTCAACGAATGAAAGAGTTCGATTTCAGCCAATCCTCTTTTGCTTCTTTCATTTTTTACTTCTATATACAGGTAACAAGACTCATACCAGAAGCTCAAGGGACTAAGTGCAAGCAGGAGTTGGAGCCTATCCTTAACACAAGGCACTCCCACATTCTTAGGGTCCCATTCAAGACAGAGAAGGGGGTTCTGCCCCAGTGGGTCTCCCGTTTTGATGTGTACCCTTACCTTGAGAGATTTTCCCAGGCATGTTCCATTGCCTTCTGTCTTTTTGCATACACTTCCATTTTTCCTCAACAATGTGGCTTATTTATGATTTCTGTACTCTCTATTGATCATTAGGATGCTGCTGAAAAGATCCTTGAACACATGGAATGTAAACCAGATCTTATTATTGGCAACTACAGTGATGGGAACTTGGTTGCATCCTTAATGGCTAACAAACTTGGCATAACCTTGGTTTAACCCTATCTCAATGAGTTCATTTACCACCTTTAGATCATTTTTTTTTTTCCATCTCTGAATATATTTATGCTGTATATCCAGGGAACTATAGCTCATGCTCTAGAGAAAACCAAATATGAAGATTCAGACGCTAAATGGAAAGAATTAGATCCAAAGTACCACTTTTCCTGTCAATTCACAGCTGACTTAATTGCAATGAATTCAGCTGATTTTGTCGTAACTAGCACATACCAAGAAATTGCAGGGAGGTTAGTCTATTGTCTATTATAATCTTTCTAAAATTTCTCCAATCTTTAACATATCACTTTGAGGGAAATGATGCTTGTTGTTATTGTTGTTCAGCAAGAATAGGCCGGGACAGTATGAAAGCCATGAAGCATTTACAATGCCAGGGCTTTGCCGTGTTGTCTCAGGCATCAACATCTTCGATCCCAAATTCAACATTGCTGCACCTGGGGCTGATGAGTCTATCTACTTCCCCTACACTGAGAAACATAAAAGGTTAACTGCTTTTCATCCAGCCATTGAAGAACTACTCTACAGCAAAGATGACAACGGTGAGCACATGTAAGTTTCTAACTTTTATCATCTCATGCTCTCAATCTCCACTTGGAAAAGAAATGCTACGTGCTGACCCATACCCGTATGTGGAACAGTGGATACTTGGCAGATAGAAAGAAACCCATTATCTTTTCCATGGCAAGGCTTGATGTAGTGAAAAACATTACAGGGCTAACTGAGTGGTATGGGAAAAACAAGAGGCTAAGAAATTTGGTAAACCTCGTTGTTGTTGCGGGATTCTTTGATTTGTCTAGATCAAAAGATAGAGAAGAAATTGCAGAGATCAACAAAATGCATGCTTTGATAGAGAAATACCAGCTTAAGGGCCAGATAAGATGGATAGCAGCTCAAGCTGACAGATATCGAAACGGAGAGCTCTACCGCTGCATTGCAGATACAAAGGGAGCTTTTGTGCAGCCTGCACTTTATGAGGCCTTTGGACTGACAGTCATTGAGGCAATGAATTGTGGATTGCCCACATTTGCTACCAATCAAGGAGGTCCAGCAGAAATCATTGTCGATGGCATCTCAGGCTTCCATGTTGATCCTAACAATGGGGATGAATCCAGCAACAAGTTGGCTAATTTCTTCGAGAAGTGCAAAACAGAACCTGAATATTGGAACGAGGTCTCAGCAGCTGGTCTCCAGCGTATAAATGAATGGTGATTTGCGTGACGCCACAAAAATATTTGCATCTCTCCTCTTGAACTATCCCATTAATAGCTGAACATTATTTTGATCTCCCTGCAGCTATACATGGAAGATTTATGCGAACAAAGTGTTGAACATGGGATCTGTTTACGGGTTTTGGAGGCAGTTGAACAAGGAAATGAAGCTTGCCAAGCAAAGATATGTTGAATCAATTTATGGCCTTCAATTCAGGGCTCTGGTTGCTGCTTTCACACAGATATCAATTACTAATATGAAACCATTTAGTTATTAGTCAATGAGATTCAGACTAATCTACATTGTGTTTACAGGCAAAACATGTTCCCATCCCAGGTAATGAACCTCAGCAACCTTCCACAGCAGTGATAACTAAACCCAAAGAAGCTGCACCACCTGCACCAAGTGCCAAACCTCAACTTCCACAACCAACCCAGGAAGCTAAACAGCCAGAGTAAGTGCCAAGGCAGATAGCTAAAGTTGAGCCACCTTCAAGGAGGCATGCCGTCTAATAACACAACTATCAAATTAATCAATTTAGATTTTTTTTTTTTTTTTTGTTACTTAAGCTCAGAAAGATATTCTGTTTGCAGGGAAGCCGGCTTGGAACCAGAAAGCGATCGCTCATTGAGCCCATGGATTTGGCCCTTCTTCATAATTGCCTTCCTGTTTTTGGTTTATTACAATCTAAGGAAGCTCTATTGCCTATTTGACATAAGAAATGGTGACTAGAAGAACATGTTGGATTAACTATTCAACATCAAACATTTCTATTTGTCCATGATTCCATCCAGTAGAAGTACTACTTGCTCTCACGATCAGACGGTGCCAAATTGTTCATCTATACACACACACACACACACACACACACACACACATATACAATACAGCTCATAAACGACGCCTTTAATAATTAACTTATCCAAATTTATGTACAAACAAATGAACAGTGGACAACTTGCTCGGGATGGGGCCGAAGAGAAGATTCAAATCTATAATATTCAACATGCAGGATGAGGTCAGAATGATGGAACTAGGACATTGCCAAAAATTCTGTCACGAAGAATTTAAAGAAAAAGAGAAAATAGATTGACCACTGACTTACAAGGATGAGCACTTCAATCTGCGTATTAGCTACAGGAAAATGTTAGAAGTACGAGGAGGGGGGCATTGGAGAGTGACAGAGCTTTTTTTATTTTTACTATTATTTTTTTTTTGGGGCAATTTTTGTTTTGAAAAAAAGTTTTGCAAATAGTTAACGTATAATATACACAAGATTTAAGAAATATATGTAAACAGTTATAAGGAAAAAAAAAAAAATTTGATGCGCATTTTATGATACATAGAAAAAATTAGACTGGGCCCACGCAAGTCCCACGGCGTCCCTCTCAATCCCTCGCTTCTCCGTCCGTTTATGAACGTCCTTCGTTAAATTAAGTTTCGTGCGCATGTATCTCATCGTAAATAATTTTGTCTTTAAGACGGCAATGTCTGCTGTCGGACAATAAGAGTAGACAACTTCGACGGAGACTTTTCATTAAAATATAAACAATACTGAACTCTTTGGAAAATAATTGAAAGTGAAGGCTTAACAAATATGCGAATTTTCCAAGCTCAATTAGGGTGTAATGTCAAATAACACGAGCTTTGTATTATAATTTATTACTTCTTATGCAGTGGCCTGCTGGCCTGGTTCTCTGATGATGGGGTCAAAATTCGCTACCTATGTACCAAACTGAAGTAATTGCGGGGGAGAGAATCTCATTTACTACCGATGTGCCAAACTAAACTAATTGTAGAGGAGGGAATCTCATTTACTGCCTATGTGCCAAACTAAATTAATTGTAGGGGAGGGAATTTCAGTTACTACCTATGCACCAAACAAAACTAATTGTAGAGAGGGGGAAATTTCTATCTTGGATAATCATGCAACTGTCGCTTATTAAAATTCCTTCATCAATAGGAAAATTAGTCCCTGCTTAATTTTAAGGCCTAAATCAAAGTTTGTTCGTAAATAAATCTATGGCCAATCGAAAATGGCTCTGGGGGTGGCCAATTGACGAATTTTGAATATCGAACATTCTACGCTTTTATCATATACTTTGTTATAATTGTTTTCAGGGGAGGAATTGTATAAACAAGTGGGGCCCCTCAAAGAAGTCGTCCCCATCCCCCCCCCCTCAGAAGATTCCGCCCCCAGAAAGAGGCACCGTGCGGTTGAAACGTATATATATATATGTATACATGTATAGCTTAATTTAAGACGTCCAATCCAAAGCACGCGGAAGAAAAAGTTGTTTGAGGGTCCAGAGAAAACAATGACTAAGGAAACCGCCAAGCCATCAGATGGGATGACCGGGGGTGATCAGCATCATCACGCCGGCCCCTCGGGCTCTGGCTACTTCAGCTTCATCCGGAGACCCCTTCCTGTTGTCACGGTTCTGCCCCTGGGAGTCGCGATTACCTACCTTATTCTGTTCAAGTCTGCATCCCCTTTTCAATTCCTGCCAAAAACATCTCAGGTTGGTCGTTCATCTTTCATTCAATGGTTTGTTTTGCTGGTTTTTACGTTTCCATCTCTCTCTCTCTCTCTCTCTCTCTCTCTCTCTCTCTCTCGTTTTTTCTTTTCTGGGGACCGGCTTCTTTGGTTGGAAAAGTCTTAGATTTTCTGTTCTGCTTTACAGTTTAGATAGTTTGAGCAATATTGCTGTAGAATTGTCATCCTGAAACACTTGATACTTGATGCGTTTTCACTGTTATTTATTCCCTGCTTTCTATTGGTTTGTGGATTGATGTTTTACCCGTATATTTTGCATGCCATGAAACAACAATCTGAAAAGCTAGGATCTAGCCACCAGCCGCGCAGACCCTACAACTAAGGGTCAAAGTCTGCCACTCATCATGAACCGAAAAAAAAAAAGAAACAAATTTAGGTGCTAATAAAACTAAATGAAAAAAATAAGCACAAGCAAATGATAGCAAGGCGGAGGCGAAATTCAACAAAGATTTATCCTATTGAGATCTCAAAAAATAGATATTTAAAAATCTTAATTATCAGAGTATCTTCTAGAGTTTTTGACAGGTCATCAGCTAACACAACCGTCTCCTTCCATTTTTTGTCATACGGGGGCTTACTCTCGAGACACAGTCTTTTCTCCTTGGTTTTGTTTTGTGGGGGAGGAGGATACAAAGAGCCGTCCTTATTTGTTTATGGGTGATTATATACATGACAGGCTATTGATTCGTTTTTCTCATTCGATTCCCTTTGAAATTAAAAATTTAAGGTAATTCTATCATTGTGTTTTGTAATTAGTGATATTAATCAGTCTTTTATGTCATAACTACATCTAGTTTTAATTAAAATACTCAGCCACCACGATTCCACGTAGGATTCCTACATAAAGTATGTTTCTGTTCTGTGAGTCAAACTCTTCCAATTTCAGTACAGTTCCATCTACGCCCCCGGCATAGGAAATTAGCAGGCACGGGCCTCTTTGGGCCAGAAGGTGGTTTCGCAGGGTGGCACAGGCAGGCAGCACCCGGCAGAGCCGGCCTTGAAATAGGAACAAGAGCGGAAAAATGAAAAGCCGGCTTGAAAGTTCAGAATCCCACCCTCGATTTCTACTTGCCAAAAAAAAAAAAAAAAAGAATTGACGTTGAATGTGATTGATTTCGAAGTGTCGAGCAATTTTAAATCATTAGCACATGGGTTGGCTCTAACAGGCCGTGAAAATCGACGTGTCCAATGTCTCAGGCCGACTACTGGGAGAACGTTGGTCCAATGGAGCTTAGGAGACTTGGCCCAAGTTCGGTCGCTCAAAAGCATTAGAAACTAGGCTGTCCCTTATGGCTTTCAAGTGCATGATGGCCCATATGGTTTTTGAGGCTCTTAAAACGGGAAAAATGCTCTCAAGCATCGCAAATCTAATACGAAGCTGCAAATAACTGCTTCGTCGAGAGTAATATATCCTGTTGTCACACGTGTTTCGGGAAGAGAAAACAATGGTAGATTGATTGGCGGATTAAGTTTTGCAGATATTCTGCCAAGCGGATGATTTCAGAGTTCTCCTCCTAACTTAGATCAACTTTTACTCTGAAATATTGTGAGGGTCCAATGGTCTCGGGAAGGTAACCTGTGTAGTCACTTCTGTTTATGGGTTTCAGGCCATCCATGTTCGACTAAAAAACACAGAAAAATGCACATTTATTTTTGTTTATTACTGATTTTTTTTTTTCCAGCATTTTTAATGATGGGATCTCTTTTATCATTTTCAGGATAACTCTTACTTAAGTTTGGATAGAGTTTTGAAAAGTGCATCAATGAGTGACAAGACTGTCATTTTGACAACTTCGAATCAAGCATGGGCAAAGGGAGGATCCATAATTGACTTGCTTTTGGAGAGCTTTAGAGTTGGGAACCATACAAATAGACTTCTGGATCATTTGGTCATAATATGTTTGGACCAAGAGGCATACCATCGATGCCTAGCTGTCCATCCACACTGTTATTTATTCAAGAAAGAAGGGCTTAATTTCTCGAGGGAGGCACATTTCATGAGTTCCGAATATTTACAGATGATGTGGGCAAGAATTGACCTTTTATCTTCCATTCTTGAGATGGGCTACAATTTTGTCTTCTCGGTAATCTCAACCTCTCTCTCATCTCGATGATGATGATTATTTTTTTTTTTTACAAAATAAAATGTTTTTCCCCTTAAATTTTACTGAAACAAATCTTGAAGAAGGGGGGGGTGTGGGTGGAAATTGTGAGTTACATTTAAGACGCATCAACTTGACCATGTGCATCTGACTTTGCCATTTTGCTCGACAATATATATTTACTCTCTCTCATAGGACGCAGATATTATGTGGCTTCAAGATCCCTTTTCGCACTTCTACCCCGAGGGAGATTTTCAAATAGCCTGCGATCGCTATGCAGGAAACCCCTTTGATATTAACAACCAACCAAATGGAGGTTTTACCTATGTCAAATCAAACAATCGCACCATCCAATTCTACAAGTTTTGGTACTCTTCGAGAAAGATTTTTCCTGGGAAACATGACCAAGATGTACTGAACGAGATAAAAAATCATCCATTCCTCGAGAGGATCGGAGTGAAGATAAGATATCTCCCCACAGCTTATTTTGGTGGGTTTTGCCAACTAAGGAACGACTTCAACTCAGTTTGTACGATTCATGCAAATTGCTGTGTGGGTTTGGAGAATAAAATTCATGATCTTAAGATTATACTTGAAGACTGGAGAAGATTTATGTCATTGCCTCCGAGCGCCAAAGCATCATCACCCTCTTGGAGAGCTCCACAGAAATGGTACGTCGCCTCAGTAACTTCGAACTCTCCAACTTGGTTCATATCTATTTTAACATTATTTATGCGCTTCTTTAAATCATTCTCTTATGGGTTGCTAATGTACCCTCACATGATGGTTTGACGCGCAGCCGCGGTTCTTTCCGAAATTTGGCACGAGACACGCGAAAAGGAAGTAATAGTTGAGCTCCTATCTCCTTTTTTCTTTTCTAGTTTTTGCTACAAGTTTGAATAAATCTATTAAACCAAGGAATTCATAGTTCTTATTTCCCCTCGCGTTTCTCTTGAACCGCACTTTGGGACCACTCCTGTCATTCTGCACAGTCCCAACATCGTAGAATGTCCTAAGAGGGATTGAGTTATTTCTTTGTAGTAGTTCCAACACACCGTATAGCGACCGAGTAATTAGACTCTTAATTTTAACATTTAAACTATAAATTCTGGCATCGATTGAACCATATATATATATATATATATCGTAGGTATAGTTGTATATATAACCTTTAAAATAATAATTAAGACTAAACAAGAGGGTATTATGGTGAATTCACCCCCTTCGTTCATTGGTACTCATGTCAAACGTACAACGATCATGTTAAACTCTCGATGGTCGAAAAAGAGCTAAAATCTTATCACCATCCACTTGTAGGCAATTCGACCGCATCTTCCTTTTTCTTTAGTTCGGTTCAAATTTTTGATGTAACGCTTTTATTAAATACATAAAAATTTATAAAGAAATACTTTTAAAAAAATTTTTAATTTAATACATTGTAGTAATTAATAAGAAAATTTGTCTAAAATTATTATTATTTGGGTGGTATATTCTTTTATAGTGAATGTTAAATTCAGATGCTTATGAGTGATTCTGCGCCTAGATCCTCTCACAGATATTATGATTAATATTCTTGTTCTGCCCTTTATTATTATTATTATTATTATTATTATTATTATTATTGTTTAAAGAACAAAAAAAGAAAAAATCCAAAACCTCCTTAATTTGAACTAAAAGGAAAAATCCCAAAAATATTACGAAAGCAATATTAAAGGCTTTAATGTGGTGACGGTAGCTTATGCCTAACGGCCAAAGTCACAATGTGCCGTTAAATGATTCTAATCCGCACATATTCACAAAACTGGAATATGAAGCCCGAAAAAGCCAATAAATAGCCAAATGGAGCATGCATGGCCACAGGTACGCAACCCCATCTAAATAAAATCTGTCTCATCAACCATAAAGAAATTGCTGACGGAGTAGCATTGATGCGGCCTAGCCACGGCAGATCACATCAAAAGCTTCAATTTAACAGGACTCGGAGTGGTCTCTCAATTATAATCCATACGACTACGAATTGGAGAGCAAAGGTGACTTTTTAATAACATTCCAATCGGTCGAGTAGCACGACTTGCAATCATAGTTATAAAACTCGGTTTGGACATCGACCGGGAGAGATGACCGGACATGCACGAGAATATCTTCAATCGCGCTCTACTTCGGAATTAACGAGATTAATCCAAGTATTAAAGCAAGCATACTAGGAGAGGAACAGAGAATCATAGGCACAGTTCTTGTAAGAAGATGACAAGCCAGCTACCAAAAAAGGAAGCTATTGATGTGATATCCGAAGACAACACAGATTTGGGAAAAGGATTATAAATCTAATAAAAATACCCAAGAAAGAAGAGGAAATTGTTAGCATCTGCACACTGCAAATCAACTCACGTTCCACACATTCTTTGTTTGTATTTATACGATAATACCCTTATATATTATACAACAGAGTTAAGGACCAAGGGTTGTACAGCTGCCAAGACCACGCAGAGAAAAGATGCATTTGTGTGGGTTCACTCAATTCCACTATTGTCTGATGGACACATAGTTTATTTGTCTGATGAACACTTGTGTGTCTGGAAGGTTTCGAGTCAACCTACTTATTGTCTTTTGTTCATGTGAACTGGAGTGGAGTGGAGTTTCCATGCGGCCTAGTTAATTTGAGTCTTTGACATTGGAAATGGAGTGAATTTGCTTATTAGCTACACGGGAGAAACAGACATTGGCGCTTCTTATTTTGATGTTTTGACTCAAAAATTAAGACTAAGAGTGGAAAACAATAAATCAAGTAACAAGAAGCCATCTTGACAAAAACCCAATTCAAGATCCTTCAAATAAAGGATACCCACTAGAAAAAAAATTGAGTTTTTCCGTGACCAAGAATTATCCCACCAAAAAAAAAAAAAAAAAAAGGTATAAAACTTGCCGTTTAAGGATGGACTGGGTGTCAACGGTCTTTGCGGTGGGCACGCTTTGCTTGGACGGGCTTCCAGCCGGAGTGGCCGCCGGCGTGTTTCTTTGGTACCCATTAACGGTCGCCATTGTTTCTGTTCGTCTTCCTGTTTACCAGAGACAAAATATCCGAGAAAGAAAAAGAAAAAAAAAAAAAAAGAAAAGAAAACAGAAACAAAGAAATTGAACGAACCCAACAGAGCCGAGAAAGAAGCAGGGTGTGGACGGACTCTTGATCTTGGCAGTTAGGGACGGCGAGGGCTTCTCGTCTCTGGAGTTGAGATCGGATGGCGGATCGTTTTCCTTCGAATTAATCACCGAGAGGGTCAGCCCCGTCGGTGGAAGACGAAGCTCGTCAGGAAAACTGTACTGAAGAGGAGACATTTCTGGCTTAAACGACGTCGTTTAGCCAAAACAAAGATCCGGTCCGCTTCATCCGGTTTTTTTGGGTCGACCGAGTTTTAAAAATCTGGCCGAATCAACCGCTTTTTTTGGGTTCAATATTTCAAACGGTTTTTTTTAACTAACTCGACTAGTCCAGTAATCGATTTGCCAGGTCATCAATCCGAGCGTCCGGACCGGGCCCCAAGTTTTATAAACACTGCTCGCAGTCTTTGTCTCTCTGTGAAATCCCCGTTGATCCCAAATTGGAACGGAGATTGGAGGGAACCGACTTAAGAGTGGCTAGTGAGCACGGTTAAGAGGCGACAGTTGAATTTATTCTCAGCTGTGGCGATCCAAATTGGTATAAAAATACTTGCACTCACCTGATCACCTGACCAGTTGTGGATCTGACATCACAATATTAGAACATTCCTGACCAGTAGTCTGTGCTCGCTGTTTGGATGTTACGGCTTGTAAGTCGGTCATTGGATATTCGGATCCGATAATACGAATGGCTATAGGTCAGCTTGTTACATAGCTAATTGTCATCCGCATTGCGATTGAAAATGTCACAAAAACAAAAAGAGGGAGATGAGGGATTGGCGAATCAGCATATGCCAAGTCCAAGGAGCGATGGATATAAATGCAGGAGAAACACTCAAAACCATATCTTGAGAGAGCGGTTGGTTTGAAGGGTGACAGCCACAGATTATTATGGGAAAGCGTAAAGGATGGGAAGGAGATTATAACGAAAACAATTTTTTTTTTTTTTTTGTGTACCTTTGTAGTATAAATAAATACTTGCTCCCTTCCCTCAAAAAAAAAAAAAAAAAAAAGGAAGAAAAAAAAAAACTTACTTCCTTTCCGGGGAAAAAATAGAAAAAAAATTGCTCCTTGAGAAGGGTTATTTAACAAGATGAGCATGTCGTTTCGTCAACTTGAACTTTCAATACATTACAGAGTCAATTCATGGCATATGGGTTATACATATACCGTAATCCTTGATTTATACTTTATTTGCAATTTTTCATGTTTAGTGGTGGCTTATGATAGCTTGAAATTTCTTCTAACATAGATTATGCAACTACAACTTTACATCTTGAAGCTTTTTTTTTTTTCTTTTCTTTTATAAATTCTTGGGAATTTAAGGGAAGTGTCATTCGAATCTTGAAAATTTTCTAAAAGCTTTGCTTTTGTGAACCACCGGACTAATCTGCTTAATTAATAGCTACAATTTTTGACTTACAATTGTTACCAAAATCAGTAGTATTTGACTATTTGGTGAGAATAGTTAATTGTAGTCGAACAATGAGCTTTCATTCTCTGAGTCTAATAATTAAAACCCAAAACACTCTAAATTTCTTTTGTTCACGAGGACTTGGCATGAGTTAATGGACTTCATATGTTGGGGGCACAAAAAAAGCAGCATCACGTGTAATCATCTTCTCCATATTTGGCAATGGTTGCCATAACCATAGAGCGAGGGATGGATTAAATAAATCTCATGCCGTTGGTCAGGACACAGGATTTTGCAATTGCCTATCTTAGGTCTTTAAAAGACCCATTATCCGACCCAGTCATGACAACGCAAAGAAACCGTTAGGAACTTGGATTATTTAGTTCACAACTTTTCTTGTGTTTCTGGCCTTTCTATAATTTTATGACATAATCCCGACATTGTTATGTTGTGCAAATGCAATGGAGTTAGACAGAGGCTAGTTTGGAAAATAAATATAAGATGTCAAAATGACCAGACTAATAATTAGTTTAGTAGTAAGAGCAAACTTGGGATTGCACGATCTCAGATTCAAATTCTGAGAGTTGTGAAGGTGGGAGCCGTGCTTAAAATCCAGGGATTTTCTATGCTTCACGATTATTTGTATTTGCTTGCTGATGATTGTGCATGTTCTGGTGGTACAAAATGTTCTCTATATCTACAGTCTATGCTGATTTCCTTTAAATTGTGGTATTAAATTAGGTGGCTTTGGAAGTTACCTCCTGGGAGTGAGTGAAACTATTGCAAAACAATCGGACAACGGCGATGACAAGAATCCAAATTTGGCCTGGATGATTGGCTCTCTCTTTGTTGTTAGCTTTTTTGGTCTATTCTCTGTGGTGCCCCTAAGAAAAGTATCATCTAGTCCTGGAATCAGAAAGTCTTTGATTGGCTAACCCTCCTTGGATCCAAAACTTAAAATGCCAAGATTAAATTAATCATCTGATTAATGGGAATGATTTAAGTGGTTCGTGTTCCATTGATTGCCTTCAGGTCATGATTATAGACTTCAAATTGGTATATCCAAGTGGCACTGCAACAGTTCATCTGATCAATAGCTTTAACACTCCTGCAGAAGCCAGCTAGCAAAGTAATGATCTATCAGAATTGATGTATACTCAGTATAAACATGAAAATGTTCAGGAAATCAATTGTCTTTCTCGTCCATCATTGTAGGAAACAGGTGCGAATGTTGGGAAAGTTCTTCTCGTTCAGTTTCATGTGGGGATTTTTCCAAATGTTTTAAACTGCTGGAAGTGGGTGTGGATTTGCCAAACTCCCCGCTCTTGGGCTAAAAGCATATGAAAACAGGTTATTACTCCTTATACATTTACTGAACATGTCTTGTGCTTCAAGTTTTTAGCAATTTTGATCCTTGGCATTTACTGAACATGTTGAAGTGTACAGGTTTTACTTTGATTTCTCAACAACCTTTGTTGGAGTTGGAATGATGTGCCCATACATCATTAACATATCAGCGCTGCTTGGAGGAATCCTTTCATGGGGTCTTATGTGGCCTTTAATAAAGATTAACATGGGTGATTCGTTTTCTGCTGACCTCAGCCCATCAAGCCTGCCTGGTGTGCGAAGTTACAAGGTAAAGTTCCTAGTCAAGCGGTGAAAATGCTGATACATGACAATAACGTGCTTCCAAAATCCTTTTGCAATAATCGTTAGTTCGATGCTCACTGAAGCTCAATCACTTTGCAATGGACTCAGGTATTCATTGCTATTGCCATGGTATTGGGTGATGGTCTGTACAACTTCGGCAAGGTGTTAAGAACACTTTCTGCCTTGTTTTATCAACTTCGAGGGAGGCATACAAGCAATGGACTTGCTGTCGCTGACCATCCAACCTCTTCTGATAGCTCTAAATAGTCCTATTATAAACAACGGCGCACCCAACTCTTTCTGAAAGATCAAATTCCAACATGATTTGCTATTGCAGGATATGTTGCAATAGCTGCCATCTCCACAGCCACTCTCCCACATAACTTTCACCAACTCAAATGGTATTACATACTTGTCATCTACAACTTTGCACCAACATTGGCATTCTGCAATGCTTGTGGGTGTGGACCGGCCGATTGGTCCCTCGCGTCCACTTACGGCAAGCTTGCTATTTCCATAATTGGGCCGTGGGCAGGCGCCTCGCACGGTGGAGTTCTTGCTAGACTAGCGGCCTGTGGAGTGATGATGAACATTGTCTCCACAGCTTCTGACCTCACTCAAGAATTCAAAACCAGTTACTTGACCCTATCTTCGCCACGTTCAATGTTTGTAAGCCAAATTGATTCTTGGGGATCGAGAAACACACAAGCGTGCAAAGCAGGATTAGAAAATTGATTTTTGGGGAGATTTACAGGTCAGGTTTTTAGTCGTACAGGACAGATGTGAACAGTAACACCCTGTTTGCTTTGATAAACAGGGGCACGAGAGCACATTTTATTTTTACCGACTAGAACAACCATATGCACATGAAAATTTTAGTACATATTATATACGTTGCTTTGTGGGATGTAATAAATGGACAGTAGCGCAGCTGATCAAGCTGAAGTCTAAAATGGAGGCTGAAGTCGAGCGAGAGAGCAACATGCCAGGAAGCAGCTTAAATTGAGTGTCAATTCCGAAACGCCACAGATAATGGTGCAAGTTGACTCTCAGTCTTTGTAGAAAATCTCGATCTCCTTGCAAATATTTTCTTGCCCACTTTTCACGCCTTGAATGTGACATACTATCATTGCATAAAAAACAGCTTTTTAAAATTAAAAAAAGAAAAAAAAAATCCGACTAAATTTTCCAAAAAAAAAAAAAAGAAAAAAAAGATAAAAGCTCATCCTGAGGACTCAAGCCATTTTTATCTCTCTTTCATAACTAGACCAAATTGCATCACCCCCAACATTAGATTCACATTCTAGAAGTCCAATCCCGCCATCCTCAAGATCCCCTTGCGCAAAGAAAACAGAAAAATGAATAGCCATGGAGGAGGAGAGGATAGAATAGATAATGGTTTTTATTTGGAAGACCAGCACAAGCTGAGAAAGAAGAAATATGATCAAAAGAAAGAGGAAGAAGAAGAAGGGTTGACAGTGGAACAGATATTTGCGTGTCAGGAGGTGCCATCGTGGAGGAAACAGCTGACCCTGAGGGCCCTTGGGGTTGGCTTTCTGCTGAGCATATTGTTCAGCTTCGTAGTGATGAAACTCAACCTCACCACTGGGCTTATACCTCCCCTCAATGTGTCTGCAGGCTTTTTGGGCTTCCTTTTTGTCAAGACCTGGACCAAGTTCTTGGAGAGTTGTGGCCTCTTGAATCAACCCTTTACCAGACAAGAGAACACTGTCATCCAGACTTGCGTGGTTGCCTCCTCTGGCATTGCCTTCAGTGGTACAACAATCTCTGCATCCAATCTTATTTTCCCTTTTAAATCATATATAATAAATAGTTCATATTTTTCTTAAAATATTCTCTTGGCATATTTTCTTGTTTTTGAAAACAATAATCCAAGAAAATTATTTAGCTTGTACTTTCAATAATTTTGGAAGGACTTTTTTTTTTTTTTTTTGGGTTGTCTTTTGAAGCTGATTATGGATTAATGATTAGATAGCATATCATTTTCCATGTAATTGATAGGAGGACATTTATTTACCTCGTGAGGAAAAACATTGAACATCTCTTACTCTACTTTAAATAATGGAGTTTTAATTTATTATAAATAAAGTTACTATATGCAATTAACCCCGAAATTCTTTTCACATTTTGTAAGATTCTAGAGGACCTTTGGCCTGAAAATTAATTAACGTATTGAAAGTCTCTATCTTATCTCTTGTATAAACCCTTTTTTTTTATATATTATTTATGTACAGACCTTTTATAATGTGTATTAATATATTGTATTTACATTATTTTCTTCCGTAAAGCTTGCAGATGCGTTTTGTCCACGGCGGGAATGTACGCTTAAAAAGAGTGACTACTGACACCCAAGCTCGTTGAGTTGTCGTAGTCAAGCTTTTGTTGCCATGCCATTCTTCGTTTTTGTCTCTAGCTTTCGTTGCGTCGTGAGGGTGCCATTGTGGTTAAACTCCCCGCTTCGTTAGTCCGATTTAGTAATGATGTATATACATAATATCTGTGTGTTTATGTATTCGTTTATTACTCATTGCTAGCCAGTTGGAATATTTTTATTTTTATTTTTTATTTTTGGATCAAAGTTAAAGTGAATTGATGGCATATCACAACATGTGTAGAAAAATCTGCATTATTGGAAGCTATGATTATTTACATCACAACTTTTCTTATGCTTATGGCCTTTCTGTAATCTTACGACATAATTCTGACATTGCTATAATGTGCAAATGCAATGGTAGTTTGACAGAGGCTAGTTTTAAAAAATAAATATAAGATGTGAATATGATCCGACTACTAATTAAGTTAGTAAACTTGTGACTGTGCGTATGAGCGCACAGTTTCAAGTTCGAATTCTGAGAGCTGTGAAGGTGGGAGCCGTGCTTAAAATTTGGAGTTTTTCTATGCTTCAAATTATTTGTATTTGCTTGTTGATGATAATGCATGTTCTAATTGGTACAAAATGTTCTCTATAACTACAATCTATGCTGATTTCCTTTAAATTGCGGTATAAAATTAGGCGGCTTTGGAAGTTACCTCCTTGGAATGAGTGAAACTATTGCAAAACAATCAGATAAGGGCAATTACAAGAATCCAAATTTGGCCTGGATGATTAGCTTTCTCTTTGTCGTTAGCTTTCGTGGCCTCTTCTCCGTGGTGCTTCTAAGAAAGGTAACATCTAATCCTGGAATCAGAAAGTCTTTGATTGGCTAACCCTCCTTGGATCCAAAACTTAAAATGCCGAGATTAAATTAATCATATGATTAATAGGAATGATTTAACTGGTTCATGTTCCATTGATTGCCTTCAGTACATGATTATTGACTTCAAATTGGTATACCCAAGTGGCACCGCAACAGCTCATCTGATCAATAGCTTTCACACTCCTGCAAGAGCCAAGCTTGCAAAGTAATGGTCTATCAGAATTGATGTATATTCAGTATAAACGTGAAAATGTTCAGGAAATAAATTGTCTTTCTCGTCCATCATTGTAGGAAACAGGTGCGAACATTGGGAAAGTTCTTCTCGTTCAGTTTCTTGTGGGGATTTTTCCAATGGTTTTATACTGCTGGAGATGGCTGTGGATTTGCCAAATTCCCCACTTTTGGGCTAAAAGCATATGAGAACAAGTTAGTACTCTTCTCCTTGTACATTTATTCAAGCCTTGTGCTTCAAGTTTTTAGCAATTTTGATCCTTGGCATTTACTGAACATGTTAAAGTGTACAGGTTTTACTTTGATTTCTCAACAACCTTTGTTGGAGTTGGAATGATGTGCCCATACATCATTAACATATCAGCGCTGCTGGGAGGAATCCTTTCATGGGGTCTTATGTGGCCTTTAATAAAGATTAACATGGGTGATTCGTTTTCTGCTGACCTCAGCCCATCAAGCCTGCCTGGTGTGCGAAGTTACAAGGTAAAGTTCCTAGTCAAGCGGTGAAAATGCTGATACATGACAATGAGGTAAAGTTCATAATCAATAGACGAATATGCTGATACACGACAATAACGTACTCCCAACATCCTTTTGCAATAATCATTAATTTGATGCTCTCTAAGGCTCAATCGCTTTGCAATGGACTCAGGTATTCATTTGTATTGCCATGATGTTGGGTGATGGTCTGTACAACTTCTGCAAGGTGTTAAGCAGAACACTTTCTGCCTTGTTTTATCAACTTCGAGGGAGACATACAAGCAATGGACTTCCTGTTGCTGACCATCCAACCTCTTCTGATAGCTCTAAGCAGTCCTATGATGAACAAAAGCGCACCCAACTCTTTCTCAATGATCAAATTCCAACATGGTTTGTTATTGCAGGCTATGTTGCAATAGCTGCCATTTCCACAGCCACTCTCCCACATATCTTTCCCCAACTCAAATGGTATTACATACTTGTCATCTACATCTTTGCACCAACATTGGCATTCTGCAATGCTTATGGGTGTGGACTGACCGATTGGTCGCTCGCGTCCACCTACAGCAACCTTGTTATTTTTCTAATAGGTGCGTGGGCAGGCACCTCGCACGATGGAGTTCTTGCAGGACTAGCGGGCTGTGGAGTAATGATGAACATTCTCTCCACGGCTTCTGACCTCACTCAAGATTTCAAGACCGGTTACTTGACCCTATCTTCACCACGTTCCTTGTTTGTGAGCCAAATAATTGGGACTGCAATGGGTTGTATAATTTCTCCTTGTGTCTTTTGGCTCTTCTTCAAGGCCTTCAAGGATCTGGGGCATGAAAAAAGTGAATACCCGGCTCCTTATGCTCTTATTTATCGTAAAATGGCTATACTGGGCGTAGAGGGCTTCTCAGCTCTACCGAAGAATTGCCTCTTGCTTTGTTATGTGTTCTTTGGTTCAGCCATTCTGATAAACTTGATCAAGGACTTAATTGGTAAGAAGTGGGCAAGGTACATTCCTCTTCCAATGGCAATGGCAGTACCTTTCTATCTGGGCCCATACTTTGCTATTGATATGTGTGTGGGAAGCTTGATTCTGTTTATCTGGGAAAAGAAGAACAAGGCACAGGCTGATGCCTTTGGGCCAGCAGTGGCTTCTGGTTTGATTGGTGGCGATGGTATATGGACCTTGTCCAGTTCCATACTCACTCTGGCTGGTGTCAAACCACCTATTTGCATGAAGTTTCTGTCAAAGGGAACAAATGGCAAGGTTGATAAGTTCCTAGGTTCCTGATGCATGCCAGATTTCGGATTAAAGTCGATTGTTTCGTCAAGCCACGGATGAAATGCTCCATAGTTTTTGGATTACGAAGTCTTTTATCTCATATTTGCTTTGTCTAATACAATATAAGTTATTAACTAATTTGCCCGTATGAAACGAAATAATGAGTTGAAAATCAATATATGTTAAAAAATGTAATTTGTATATTACATAAAAATTTAATTATTATGTATTTATTAAATTATTGTTTTATATATTTATTTTTAATTCGTTATATATTATAAATAATATTAATTAATTATTATTATTATTATTCATATTTTAAATCATATTATATTGTAAATTATTAAATTAAAATAATTATAAATGATTTTTTTATTATAAAAGTTACTATTCTCAATAATTTATGATCTACTGTTTGGTTAAATTAGTCCAATTTTCTCAATGAATTCGCCTCTCTTCACCCATCTGGCCCCACCGGAATCTCGCCATTTCTTCTATCCATCGAAGCACACATCCCTTGCGGGAACTTGAAGATGGACATGACATGCGTGGGTATAACTGTAGCTATAGCTTCAATGAGTGTTTCTCTGCCTGCAAATGAAAGGAGCTTTTGCTTCCAAGCTGCCAGTTTCCTTTCCAGCTTGTCAAGAACAAACTGCAGAGTCTGTTACTTGAATCTTGCCATTTTGATAAGCAAACCTAGGTAACATTCCTGTTGGTCCAGTTGTTGTATGCCTATAGTCCTACATATATCCTGACGAATATGTTTCAAAACATGGGTGCTGAATTGAATTATGGATTTCTGCTTATTGAGCACTTGCCCTGAAGCTCTGTCATATCTATCAACCAAACTGAGTAAGGCTCTTGCTTCTGTTGTCGTTGTTGCACCAAATAGTAATGTATCATCTGCGAAGAACAAGTGTGATAAGGTTGGGCAATGTGGATTGATTATGAATCACCTGATCTCTCTATTGGTAGTTGCCCTACACATTATGCGGGAGAATACGTTAACAAAAAGAGGTAAGAGGAAAGGGGATTTCCTTGCCTTAAGCCTCTTATGGGTTTGAAGGGAGGAGTTATTGTGCCATTGATTATTATTTGGTAGGACACTGTAGTGATACACTGCAGCACTCTGTGGATCCGCCCACCACTGAAGCCGAGTCATTTTAACACCTGTTCCTAGAAGCGCCACTCTACGCGGATATATGTCTTGTGCATGTCAAGCTTGATAGCTACATTGCCTCTCCTGGCCTTCTTATTTTTTAGTGCACGAAAGACCTTGTGGGTTATAAAAATGTTGTCTTGGATGGAGCAGCCTAGCACAAATGCGTTCTAGAATGGAGTAACTATGTCCTGGAGCCACGACTTTAACCTATTGACCAGAATTTTGGATATAATTTTGTACCTAAAGTTGCACAAGCTTATTAGACGATAGTTGCCAATAGCTTTTGGATTATTGCATTTAGGAATTAGTACTACAGTCGTTCACTTTAGTTCTTTAAGGAGATATCCTGATTGGAAGAAGCTTCTGACGATAGCTAAGATAGTATCCTTCACTATAGGCTAATATTTGTGGTAGAACATCCCCGGCAATCCATCTGGCCAGCGGCTTTCAAACCCCCGAGCTAGAAAGCTGCCTCCTCTATTTCTTGATCTTGGATTGTTACATCGAGTGCACGATTCATTTCTTCGGTGACCAAGGCTGAGATCGTCAATAAGACTTCTTCTATCCTTTCTGTATTTTGGCTTCTATATAGATGTTTAAAGAAGAGTAGGATTTCCTCCTTTATGTTGTTGTCGTTCTTTATCCACTCGCCCCTTTCGAACCTTAATCGCACTATCTGATTGCATTGCTGGCAATTGATAATGCTGGCATGAAAAAAAGGGGTTTTGTGGTTATCGTGCCATAGCTAGGCGGTCCTGGATCGCTGTTTACAATACATCTCTTCAAGTTTTCAATGGTGGTCTAGCTCTGCTATCAGATTTTGCTCTTCTAATTTCACCTACTCTGTGGCCTCTGCTCCTTGGACCACTTCTAATCTACCTTCGCTGCCCATCTCCTTAATGCATTCCTGTAGGTCTTCAATTTATTACACAATCTGAAGCTTGGAGAGCCATGCACAGATATGTCCCAGCCTGATTGAACGACCACTGCACATTCTTCAAAAGTTATCCATTTAGATTCAAACCTGAACCTAGGACGAGGTCGAGTAGTCGTGGCATTCGTGTTCAATAAGATTGGGTGATGATCAGACCTTATCCAAAGCTTGCGGAAGAGGCGAGCATGAGGGAGGAGCTCACGCCGTTTAGTATTTGTCATTGGACGATCTGACTGTTCTTCGACATTTGCTTCCCCGACTTGGCGATTTGTCGAATTGAATTGATGACTTCTAAAACCAAGGTCTGTTAGTGAGCCCGATTGAATGAAGTCCACAAAATTTACCGTTCCACTCCTGTCAATTGATTTTTTTTTTCTCTTTTTTACCCCTGCGTTTGGGGGGTGCGTTAAAATCTCTAATATAGGCACAAGGTTGCACCGATGCCGGCTTCAGCCTTGTAAGGTCCTTTCATAGCCCTCCTGCAATTTGTTACTTCTAGGGTACCGTATACATATATGTTAGTAGCCAAGGGGATAGAGCTTGTGGATGCTCACGCCTTAAGCGCATGTAGTTTTGTACTTGCTCCAATATGGTAATCGAGGCCTTTTCGACCCACCATAGAGCAAGTCCCCTAACTCTCACTCGAGGGTCAACATACATAACTCGATTAAATCACATTCTACGCCTTATTTCATCTAGTTTTGTCCTCCTTTTGCTTAGTCTCGGAGAGGAACGTTATGATTAGGTGGTTTCTGGTTGAGCTACTTGAACTTTCAAGGCTGGCCCCAAACCCTGATAGTTCCAAGCCAATAGTCTTATCGGCGGTCGTGTGGCTGTAGGCCTGCTACCACCGCCATTTCATAGGTCCTTCTTATGACCGCTAACTCATAATGTTGAGATTCTGTGCTTGCTTTACTCATCTCGATGCTGGAAGAAATGCCCTCTGTTGGAGATAAATAAGGGGAGCTCTGACTATTCGATAAGCCAGTCCCATGGGCTCTAGCTAAAGACTTCATCTTGGGCTTCCTCCGAGGCCTAGCACTGAGGGGGCTTGGTTCCTGCTTCTGGGTCAAATTCATAGGCCCCCACTAGAAAATTATGGGTTAGAAGGCATTCTTCATCCGTGTCATTCATGGTTGGGGTTATTGTGGGCCTTATAAGCCTTGTATCTAGAATGCCCTTAGCTCTCTTGGCCCATACGTCATCCACTAATTTTGTTTCTGCCCCTTCTATCCTTAAGCGTGGAGGGGATTCCTAGGAAAGACCTCGAGACATGGTCTATTCCTGGCTTCCTAGGAATGGCTGAAGCAAAGGCTGGCTGGGGGCGCGTGATTTGTTGTTGCAGCGTCAATCTTTGTTCTTTGAGCATTATTAAGTCGGTGGTTACGGCTTGGTTTCTATAGCCTCCACCTCTGCTGCTTTTGCATCTGAGTACTTAAAGAAAACCCATTCTAGTCGCGGTTGTGAGCTGAGTGCTAAATCTCATTCGTAAGGGTTTATCAACCAAGAATTGCACGAGAAACCGCATTAAGCTATTCCATTCCATGGAACTGTCCAGGGTTTGGGTTTAGTCAACTTCTACTAATCCTGCAAAAAGATCTTTGATTTTGTGAGCATTTTCCTTGTCATTTGGTTTAATGGTGAGCCGTGACTCGTACCCAAATAATTGATTTGGAGAAATCGTTTGCCTTTAATGTGATGTCTGGTGGCCATTCTTTGAGGATCAAGTGGGTTTTAGCCGATGACCATGGGTCGTCATTCAAAACCCGCCGGCGATCAGTCTCTTTCTTGAAAGATAGAAGAAAGGTGGTGTTGTTATTCAACTCCTGTAGTTCTAGGGCAGCCTCGACAGTCCATATTTTGTAGAGAATGGTCTTCACCACGTTGGAGCTGAATGGTACGTTAGCCAGGACTCTCCCCATTACAATAGACTTAAAAAGCTTGATGTGCCTTTGTTTCATCTGGCTCAAGGTCTAGGATGGGCTCCTCGCATTGAATGAGGGTGGCTTTAGCTATAAACTCATTAATGAAGATATTATCCATTTAGCCTTACCCGCTTTTGGTAAGGTCAGGACGTTAGCCTAGGACTAAGTTGGACAGGAAGAAGAGAGATTAAAAGAGGCATCGAGGGTTAAGTTAAGGGGTGGCCGTAAAATTGTACTGTGGCTTGGGATTTGACGGCTTAAGTATTATTTATGGTGGGGTTAAGGAGGTCGAGGACGGAAGGTGATTGTTTGTGGCAAAGGAGGCAGAGGAACAATAGCTAATAGATGCAAACACAAGGAAAGAAACCGCAATCTAAAAAAGATCCCATCGCTGGGGAGGTGGGATCCCGGGCAGTTATCTTATTGATCGCATTTGTAGAGGCCTAGTTTGACAGAGGTTCTCGGGGAGAACCATGAGGTTGACCGTGTATGGGAGAGATGGGAGAAGAGGTGTTCACGAAACACTGAGAGATGGGTTAGAAAGGAGCAATGCATGTCTTGCTCATCATCCTTGGAGATTTTTCATGGTATATTTCTGTAAACAATTGAGAAAAAGAATGAAGGTAGCAGGAAAAATTATTGACTATCAAATATTGAAAGGAGCAATGCATAAAATAACATTATTATATCTCTTAATTACAAACTTGCGATTTTCATTATTAATTATGATTATATATCGAATTATAACACATATGTAATCTACAGTATAACATCATATTTTTCACGAGTCAACGATTAACCTGCATCTCCATCTCAAAGACACAGATTTGTGGTGCAACACCATGAATGCCTGATCTACATTTTGTGGGGTGATCATGGATCTTGTACAACAATGCGAGTGTATGCAACTTTCCAGTTCCTAAACGAAATGATATGCAGCAGAAAGAAACAGTTTCATGTTGCGAGCCTGAGCCACCAATCCAATTTAAGAGATCCGGACTTGTCTGCCAAGCATGGCTATGGAATCACACTCCCAGAAAAACATTTCGGTGATTTTTTTAATCCCAACTTCATGACAATAAAATAAAAAATAAATAAATAAAGAAAAATGATTAGTTTATGTTTTTTTTTTTTTTATAAATACCTATCATGTGTAAACAGAGTCCAACTGTCTGCTCTTTCTTTCTCGCCTGACTAGCCACTGGGGACAATACCCGCTTCTAAACCCGCCGAAGTGGCTGCGAACTCTCGACTTATACGCCCAACAAATCGCGCCATTGAAGGTCCAGTCTTTGCAGGTGAAAGAAAGAAAAAAAAAAAAGGAAAAAGGGAAACAAAAGAATGGAGAAGTTGACGGCGAAGATGGCCGCCGATCCAAAGTCGACGACGTCGAAGTCTGATCTGTCGCTGTCTTTCAAGTCACTCAAACGCAAAATCAAGCTCAAGAGCAAGCAACAGGAGCTGCTGATCCGTGTATCCATCCTCTGCCTTGTCTACGTCATGGCATTTATCACTCGTCTCTTCAGCGTCCTTCGCTACGAGTCCATGATCCACGAATTCGATCCTTACTTCAATTATCGGACGACCCTCTTCTTGACCCGGAAGGGTTTTTACGAGTTCTGGAACTGGTTCGACTCCGAGAGCTGGTACCCACTTGGCCGCATCATCGGCGGCACCCTCTACCCCGGCCTCATGGTTACCGCCGGTCTCATCTACTGGGCCCTCCAATTCCTCCGTTTCGCGGTCCACATTCGCGAGGTCTGCGTGCTCACGGCACCCTTTTTCGCTTCCAACACGACCCTCGTGGCCTATTTCTTTGGTAAAGAGATTTGGGACTCCAGCGCCGGGCTCGCTGCTGCTGCTTTCATTGCCATTTGCCCCGGTTACATCTCCCGATCCGTCGCGGGCTCTTATGACAATGAAGGGGTTGCCATTTTTGCTCTTTTGTTGACTTTTTACTTGTTTGTTAAGGCAGTTAACACTGGTTCTCTTGCTTGGGCTTTGGCTTCTGCTTTTAGCTACTTCTATATGGTTTCCGCTTGGGGAGGCTATGTTTTTATCATTAATTTGATCCCTCTTTATGTGCTGGTGCTGTTGGTTACCGGGAGGTATTCGTTGAGGTTGTATGTTGCCTATAATTGTATGTATATTTTGGGAATGCTGCTCGCCATGCAGATTCGATTTGTGGGATTTCAGCATGTACAGTCTGGAGAGCATATGGCCGCGATGGGTGTGTTCTTCTTGATGCAGGTCTTCTTTTTCCTCTTCATCTTCTTTGTGGTTGTTTTCTGCATCAATTTTTTCAAAAGCTGAAGCTTTCTTCAAAATTGTTCTTTGTGTTCGAATCTGTACTGCCAACAACTGTTAATTATGGATGATTAATGCTTGTTCTGTGCTTCGGTTTCATTCTGTAGTTTCTTATTTTAATGTCCGGTTGCATCATCAATAAATTAGTCTCTGAATGTTCATGTCCCTTGCACCGATTGAAATTCTTGCAGGTATTTTACTTCCTAGATTGGGTGAAGCACCAGCTGAATAATAAGAAATTGTTTCAAGCCTTTTTAAGGATCACTGTGACTTGTGCAGTTGGTGTAGGTGCTGTTGCTTTAGGGGTTGGCACAGCTTCTGGATATATTTCTCCATGGACAGGCCGATTTTATTCTCTTCTGGACCCTACTTATGCTAAGGATCATATCCCTATAATTGCATCTGTCTCTGAGCATCAGCCAACTGCCTGGTCGTCATTCATGTTTGATTTTCATATTCTGCTTTTCCTCTTCCCTCCGGGGCTCTATTTCTGCTTCAAGCGGCTGTCAGATGCCACCATATTTATTGTTATGTATGGTCTCACTAGCATGTATTTTGCTGGTGTCATGGTACGTTTGATTCTTGTTGCTACGCCAGCAGTATGCCTGATAAGTGCAATTGCTGTTTCTGTCACTATAAAAAATCTGACTGTTTTGTAAAGGACAAAGAGCAAGGTTGCCCAGACTGGTTCTGCTAAAGGAATTAGTGGTGCAAAGGCTTCTTCCAAGGTGAGATCTCTAATTCTGGAACTCTCAAGTCCTTTAAGTAGGTGTTTCTTGCCAATTACCCTCATTTCTGTAGAAGAAAATGGCTATTTGCATTTTGGTTAAGTATGCCACTATGATTATAGGGCAATTAATTGGTGCTTTGTCATTTTCCCAGCCCTACAGTTTGACTAACATCTCCTGTTGATATTCCCAAACATTTGATAACAAATTAATCTTTTCCATCATGTTGTGTATAAAATAATTTTTGGGTGGAAATATTAATGTCCAGATATCAAGACGGCTTAATGGAGATAATGATCACCGAAGAGCTTAACTTGATATGTTTTTACTTGATAAGTTTCTTTCCATTAAGTTGAATTGGTGAGCTCGTTTTTTGAATCAGTGATGAGTTATGGAAATGGTAGCTTGAAT
Source organism: Bruguiera parviflora (assembly GCA_019804595.1). Classification (NCBI taxonomy): domain Eukaryota; kingdom Viridiplantae; phylum Streptophyta; class Magnoliopsida; order Malpighiales; family Rhizophoraceae; genus Bruguiera; species Bruguiera parviflora. The sequence continues at coordinate 5,831,769 of CM034054.1, read as the reverse complement.
GGCAGTCATTGCAGCTAGATGAGTTCTGTGTGACTTGTTGCTTCATTGCATATGTATGACATAGTCACATAAGATCATTAGATAGATTAGCCCCCTCCCATATTGAAAGTGTGACAGTTTTAAAGAAGAAACAACATTTTGTGGCCTTCATTAGGAATTTGTAATACTGAACAGTTGCCAATAATATGCAGCAGACTTGAATTGCTATCTATCCCAAAGATTTACATTGCAGTCGAGCCAAAATACATTTGTTTCTACTGATAAGTGCCTAGTGTTTAGATTTCTTCTGCTACATACTGGTGGGTCTTCCAGCAAATAAATCTTGCTCCTCTGTGATGTCCAGTCAGGTTTTACTTGATCAGTCACCTCCTTTCCAAGGAAATGGTGCTATTGCTCTGCTTCTCGGTGCATTTTACTTGCTCAGTAGATATGCTACGCACTGTATTTGGGTGACTTCAGAGGCATATTCATCTCCCTCAATTGTCTTAGCTGCAAGGGGCTCCCATGGCAACAGAGTTATTTTGATGATTACCGTGAGGCTTACTTTTGGCTGCGACAAAATACTCCTCCTGATGCCAAGGTGATGTCGTGGTGGGATTATGGGTATCAAATCACTGCCATGGGAAACAGAACAGTCATTGTTGACAATAATACCTGGAATAATACACACATTGCTACAGTTGGACGGGCAATGTCATCATATGAAGATGAGTCCTATGAGATAATGAGATCACTTGATGTCAATTATGTGTTGTCTTTGGTGGTGTTACTGGTTATTCTTCTGATGATATCAACAAGTAAGGCTCTACAATATTTTCGGAATTTCACATTTATAAATTCTCACTCATGTTACCTATTTGAAGTAGTTCCCTTTCCCCATCCTTTTCTGTCCTTTCTCCAGCAAGAAGAAAAAGAGAGCCAGATTAAAAAAAAATAAAAAGGCAACAGATATTGCTGACCAGGGTGGTGGAGCACTTTTACATTCTAAATAGTTGGCATGATTTCTTCCTGTGCATCTTAAAGAGTCCAAAAGCATTGGTTTTGTTTGATCGGCCATTAATCCTTAGTTCTTGTCAGCAATTGGGTCCTTGTCTGATGGATTTCTCGCCAGAAACCTTCCGAACATCAGTGTAGTACCTTCCTTTTATTAATGGAACTTGCTGGCCCTAGGTTTTTGTGGATGGTGAGAATTGGAGGCGGATATTTCCTGTTATTAAGGAACCTGATTATCTTGTTAATGGCGAGTATCGTGTGGACAAAGGTGCAGCTCCAAAGATGCTAAACTGTCTCATGTAAGTTTCCATTTCACAGTCATCATTTATCAAGGGACACAATGGGCAAAATGTTTGAGCTGCAGTCCCTCCCATCTTATCTTCTTGTCTTTTAAAACCCACTTTTCCTTTTGAAGTGTTTTTACATAGTCAGTTGTCAGTTCTGTCCAACTGAATAAAAATTGTGGAAGAATTTGAAAGAGCCTCTCTCTTTGCTGTAATAGGAATTACTCACCGGCTTTCATTTAAGATGCAACATAATAACTACTTTGCTTGAGGGTAAATTTATAATTTAATTTGAAAGAACACTGAAGAAGCATGGGTTGATGTTATCATGACTGTGGATAATGCGGTGCAACTTTTCTTGTGTTATAAAACTCAGCTTGGATTACACTTTTCATTAGTCAATTGTGGTCGCACCTTTGTTGTGTTTGTAGCAGGGTTGAGCTGCTTAGTTTTTTCTTTATCATGAAATTTGTTTGAATTGTCAGAGAAACAATCAAAAGCCTTTCTCATATTGGTAAGTCATTTGTATCGTTCTGGCCAATAGGTACAAGCTGTCTTACTACCGGTTTGGAGAGCTGATGACAGAATATGGCAAGCCTCCAGGGTAAGTCAAGCATCCTTGATTTGTTCCTTAAGTTATTTTGCTTGCACAAACAAGCATACATGTAGGAACATATTCTTAAGCACGTAAAAGCATATTAATTTGGTGCATTTTGCACAAAAAGAGATAGGAGATATAAAGAATGAAGCTGGTATTAGGATCACCTTGTGAAAATTTGCACGATAATGCATTTGATCAATGCATTCACAAATGATATTTTGAATTATGGAGTTGCTATTTCAATGATTGACTAACTTGCAGACAAGACTAGTTTTGTGATTTAAAGCTAAGCATTAAGCTCTGGCTTAATGGTTAAAATCTACACTTGTGACTAAAAGGTCTCAAAGTTCAAGTATGACTCTTCACCTATCCAAAAAGAAGAAGAAAGAAGGAAAAAACAAAAAACAAAAACAAAAAAGAGATTATGATTTAACTAGTTTGGTATATGCTTCCTTGATTAGTGAAATTTATCATGTTATTTGATAGTTGATGTTAATATTGCCCCTATTTCAATAGGAATAATTTAAGGAATAGTAGTAGGAGTTGATTTTGTTTCCTTATTGAAGGTCAATCCTCTCGAAGTAAATGTACATCTAAGTATGCATGAGTCCAGCTAAGCTTCCCAACCTTAGATTTATGCCAATTCATGCTTGATTGTTGGAAGCGAATTTGTATAGAAGTATGTTGCCAGTATGGCCCGCCCATCAGTTTTACCCGCCAGATTTTGTGCAAATTACACATTGCATGCACGGTTATCTTTTTTGAAGATTATAACGAATGTCTGGTAAGCGCTTATCAAAAGCTCGGCATTTCTGATTTATATGGGTCAAGTGGTCTTAGACCCCCATCTTTATCGTGCCTTTATTGATGAAATTCTCTGGTTACCTGTTACGATTGCAGATATGATCGAGCGAGGGGCGTCGAAATCGGAAACAAGGATATCAAACTCGAATACTTGGAAGAAGCATTCACGACATCCAATTGGATTGTTTGTATTTACAAGGTCAAACCACCAAATAATAGGTGGTGGTGACAGCTCCCCGGGGGACAAAAGCAATTTTTGGTTAAATTGCGAGAACTTCCGAGTCGTGGAATGTAGAGTAGTTAGTCACACTTACAGGGTAATTCACATTTTCGGGGAATCTTGTAATTCCTCTCCGTGAGAAACATTCACACTATTTATCGCGCAGCGCTTTCCCAGGCTATACGGTGCAGAAGTCTCGTGTAATAGAATGTCTTTTTTCGGATCGGCCAATTAGCATATGCTAGTTCTTGGTCCGACGATGAATCTTACCAGCTTATTACCGGCGTTGCGCGAATGTTTATCATAGGTAACGATGGGAGTGCGGACTTCAAATTATGAAAGCCTCGCGGCAACTAGAGAAGTTGATTCGCTCTAAAAGCTTAAAAAACAAAAAAAAACACAAAGGGTACCGGTACCACAATCAATTTCATTGAGACCGCTCAATGCCAACCCTTGCGGGGCTCCATCAATGAACCAGGAGCACGGCTTACTTATTAAACATTAGATGTCTCACCGCATGGTCCATCCAGTAGTAGGATTGTGCACCAAATTGATACGAACAGCCGAGCAATGAAACTTCCCACAAAATCTGTCGATATGTATCAGGTTGTCGTCGGCTTGATGTGCAGTCCCGGGGTGCACCTGGTCCGAAATGTTGGATTGTGTACCAAGCCAGTAACTTAAACACATCAACCACGGAATGGCACGCCAGTAAATTTGGCTGCCTTGTTGAAATATCACCGATTTGGGGCACCTAATCGACAACTGGATAACATAAACAATGGGTTGTCTGCCCTAGATTTTAAGATAGATTCACCGACAGATGCAAACGATCATGGCATGATCGAAACAAATTAAATGCCATTCCAGTGGAAATGCAAGGAAAAATGGCTTCATATGCACTATATATCGTTTGGGAATTATTGATCAAGCTCTGACCTTGCCACGGTTGAAAATTTACAACTGTAAAAGCAGCAGTTCCACACATTCATACCAATTCTACACATTCATTACAACTCTTCTCAAGCAGATATTGCTTCAGACTCAATTGGACGGGCACATCTTTTGTACTTCTTAAAGAATATCAATTTACTTTGCTTCTATTACCTTACGCTTTGCTTCCTCGGCCTCTCCTCTCTTTTAGTCAAATTTTGCAGCTATATGTCGTATAAAAATGGGCGGTGGCTTTGATACTTCATCCACATTGATGCGAAGTGCAGAACAAGCCAGCTTCACCAAAAATTTTGCAAACAAGTTGCACTAATCAAGGGCAGCTTTGCCCCTGCGACTAGATATTGGCTTTGAGAAGCCATCAAATATTGGTATGGTGATGGCTGCAGTGGAGAGAGCCTGCAAGTCAGTTTTCAAATTCCATTTTGGAGTTGGCCAAACTGAGGAAGCAGTGCTCTCCTGTTCCTGGAAAATTGGTGTGCTAGAAGATTTACGAACTCCAGCCAACCCGTCGGGTATTATTGATTCCCCCAAGCCCACCGGAAGAGAATTCAAACATCCTGGCTCCAAATCAGTGATTGGTGTCGCTCGGCTGGCCGATGGCCTCACTGCTAGCCCCTTTCCTGTCACTGGCATGAAATCAATGCTTCCACCATTTGCTTCTTCTTTGAACAACTTTTCTGGTCTCCCAGATCTAGAATCATTGTCAGCTTTCTGGCGCCTTCGGACAGATTTTTCACTGGATTTCTCAGCTTCCCCATCTCCGGCTTCTGCAAGGGGCATGTATTCTACCACTGCACCAGTGTCAGGCACAAAGCAATTGTCTAGATTTCTGGATTTGAAATAACTATGGTAAGGTGGACCAGAACTTGGTGAACCTTTAGGTAGCAGGCCCTCGGTCAAGGAATCTGAGCTTCCTGTTCTGTAAACAGCCATCTCTGTGCCTTCAGCTGTACCCTTGTTATTTGAAGACCTCAGACCATAATACTTTTGTAAAGTGTTCATGGCTGGAGAAACCTTTTGCTGAGATGATTTTAGTCTTAAGGACTCAAATGGATCCAATGCATTGGCATGTGGTGGACGTGGTGGTGTTTTGCTAAAGACATTTCCTCTGCAATGATATTTTAGCATGATTAGTCATCACAATGATGGAGCAGACTCCTGCTAGCCAATTATATGACTACAACAATAGGAAAATGGGATCAAAAAGGTACCGAAACTAAAGAAACCCTATATAATCTAAGAACAGTTGGCCATTGGTATCTAACTCACTCATTCTGTAGTTCTCTGTAACATGTTGATCTAGTCTTGCAAAAACCTAGAAATGCAAAGCTATTGAGGTGCTAGTCAAAGTCCTACAAATGTCATAAAAAAATTGTTTTAATAGTAAATAGAAAGCTGTGCTTTCTTTGAGTTGATAAACTATTTAGCAGTATAATTTTAACTTGCGAAACCAGTACCTTTAATGAAAATTCATCAAAAAAACAAAAAAGTATGTTAAATGAAGCATAACTTAAAAGCAAAAAGGAACACTAGAAAAAGTCAAATAAAATTTCTAGCAATGTCTGGACTGTTTGGTAAATGCCATTCTAGACTATAGAACTTTCTTCAAATGTAATTGGCTCATCTGGAATCTACCAGATCCCATTCAAAACGAAAGTTAATTGATTCCAAGCTAAAGGAGGACCAAATAGTAGATATTCAAGTTGACAACATTATAATCACAAAACTGCTGCGTAACAGTGAGGTATTAAGATAACTATTTGAATGATACAAAATATATAGAGCATTGCTTATCCGAGGGTAGTCTTGATGTGGACAAACTTTTCTTTTCCCACAGGAAATTGTTTCTACTCTCACTACATACATCTCAAACTATTTTTAAAATACAGTTTTGTGATGTCATGTTGAACCACGGACCCTGGCATCCCTCTCACTCTGAATGACACACAACTAATATGCATTTCTCCAAAATGGATATTAACCAAGAATTTTCTATACGTTTGAAGAATTCGTAGCATTATGCAACATAATTGAATACTCAAGACACTAATGGATCTCTTCCATGATGCTCTAACCCTCTCGATAGTTAAAGATCAAGAGTACAATAAACATACACACAATAAAAGGTCACCAACAATACAAAATGAGCATTCTACTGCACAAGGCTCCCACATTGCGGGTTTTGGCAAAGGTTAGATGTACACATCCTTATTCTTGTTTTCACAAATAGGTTGTTTCCATGAATTTAACTTGTGAATTTTAGGTCACAATAGAGCAACCTTACTGTTACAATAACAATACAAAATGGAAGTGTAAAAAAGATGGAAATTCAAGTCATAGACAGAAGCAAATGCTTCATCATCCAGTAAGGTTGTGGGTGCTCATAACTATAAACTGTCTTATGTCCACAATAATCCTCTTTGCACAAGCCTATATGAAAATCAAACAGATGCAGCCCACAACCAAGATCCTTTCATGGACTTTGTGAACTCGAAGTTCATTACTTTGGCAACAAGAGAAGAAATCCTTTCATAATGAAAATTCAACAGCTATCAGAATTCAAAAATTAGGAAAAATAGTATGGCAGAAGATGGAATGCAGCGAAGGTATAACTTTAGGTACTACACCTGAAAACAACCATGCAGGTCTTGCAATCTAATAGCTGCAGGAGAATTTTATGCGCAGCATAGGGCACACAGACAAATGTACAAAACAATGCATGATAGATATTAAAATGCTGAACCAAAAATATGAAATTAAACACTGTATCCCAAGCGTGCAATAGAAGCAAAAGTCTGTAACTTGTAGTATTACAAAGATAATAATTCACATGAATACAATGATTCGTAATTTCAAAGAAGCAATCACCGAGAAAGCACATAAAAGTTACAAGCAAATGATGCAGAAGCATGGTTTAAGACTGAGGAAGGAAAGGGATCATCATGGCAAGTGAGCATTGTTATAATTGACAAGTGAACGCATCAACGAAAGTTGTAATATAGAGACCCAGAGATCAGAACCTTTGTTTTTTTTGTTTTTTTTTTTGTTGTTTTTTTTTTATTTATAGAAAAAGCGGGTGTCATCTTACGAAATAATAATAAAAGGGCCAACAATTAGAGTGCAAGAGCAAATGATTTGTATTTTCACCCTGAAGAAGAAGAAGAACCATTGGACGACACGGGAGAGGGCAGATGTCTTGCCGGCAACGGTATCAGTAAAGTCTTTAAAGCAAACATCTGAAAATCCGTGGGCAACCCATTCAACCTTTTGATGTCAGCCACCTAAAAACGCCAAAAAAAAAAAAAAAAAAATCTTTAGCTACCTCTGTTCATGAGGAACCAAATTCAAGTATGGGCACACATGCCAACTGGGTTCCCATCAAATCAAGTCAGCAAAGCTCAAAGGCAGTGAAAAGACAAAAATTTAAAAGCGTTGCAGACAGGGGAAGATAACCTCGACGCCGTACTTGATGGCCACCCCGGCAAGAGTGTCCATCTTGGACACTTGATGCTCTCTGTACTCCTCTTCCCCCTCCTTCTTCTCCTTGCTATTACTCGTGCAACCATTGGTGCTTGATGGACTAGACATTCGGATCCGGTCTCTGATTATCAGAGATCCGCCGACAAATTGCCCGTACCTTCGGAACCGTAGAAATAAATGCCAGTTTCTAAATTCTCCACAACATATATATATATATACAAACACACACTCTTTTTTTTTTTTTTTTAGGGCATTAATGTAATTTTAAATTTACATTTTTCTTGTTCCTTGTGCTTCCGCTTGACTCAATTTCAGACAAACAATTACTGGACAGGAGACCGCAGCTGGACCATTTTTGTGCTTTTTTTTTTTTTTTTTTGAGGTTTTCTCTGATATGTGAGATGTCTGAATCAGTGGCTTTCAAATGTTATGCCAAGAAAAGCTCAGAATTGGGTCCTTTGATCGCTCATCATGTTTTTCATTCTCGCCTCCTCGGGTTGTTTAAGACTTTTAGATTCGCATATTCTTTAAAAAAACAATTCAAAAGAAAATTGTAATATATTTTATCTTAAATACAAAATATTTTAATTATTATTATTATTATTTTTTTTTTTTTGGTGACAAAAAAACACTTTATTTGGCCGCGAGACTCGCCGACGCTCGGCAGTTCATAGAAAAACAACACCGACAAGAAGCCAATAACACCCCACTTTACTAGCAGTGGATTTTGGCGAGTGCAAGTTTGGGTCGGTGGACACCGACGCGTCCAGGGCTAGAACGACGACGGCTAACACAAGCAGTTCGAAGAAAAAAATAATAAAAAAAAAAACTTTACCTATGTTTTACATAATAATTAAAAAATATAAATTTACTGACAGCTCGTATTAGCATAAATAAATAAATAAAATTAATTTTAAACAAAAAAATTAATTTAATATTATAATTTTTTTGCGCTCTATATAAATCAGAGTCAAATGCACAGTTTCACACGCTTACGAATTTCAGGGAAAATCGACCCAACGAGCGTTTGCAAGGCATTGTTCCATGCTAAATAGGCCCTTATATTAATAAACTGTACTCCTTTTATTTATTCATGGTTTCCAAATAACACTCGCCTGGTCCGCGTTTGGCCGTTGTGAGTTTTAAGGTTACAATAATCCCTATTTTATTCTTCCCCCAATCACGAGATGCTTATTGTTCCAAACTTTCTTATTTGTCTCCATATACCACAGTTCTCGTCATTTATTGATTGTCTTGTAATTAATCGGTAGCCCCTGATGATAAGCAGAAGAATGTGTTTTTTTTTTTTTTATTATATCAAAAATAAAGGGAAGAGACAAAATAAAAGGACCCCACACAAAAGATGTCATTATATTTTTTATAATGTTGAATTACTCGCAACCCGCAAAACCATATGAGCAGTCCTGATCTTACCTTCGGTGCCCTTTACTGGGCGTTTCCAGAACCATACTCCGGCTGCTTTAATTTCTGTGTAATCTACAGCCTCTGCCAGCAGGCGTGCTGCCGGCCATCTTTACAGTGTTGTCTTTGGTGTGTCTTTGTTCGGTCTGCAAAACTTGTAGAAGTTCATTGAAAGTACTTTCTTGACAAGCATTTGTAAGAATAGCAGTTGAGTCTTCGACACAATGCCCATACATACGTTAGTTTACTGGCTCCATGTGAAGTCAATCCAACAACCACATTTCAAACATGGGCACACATCCAACTGCAACCAATGTGACTGGAACATGATGCGTGGGTACCATTGCGATCAACAGGAATTATATGGGATTACCCAATTGTAACTACCGGATTACCCTAACTGCGACCTCTTGAAGTATAGCAAAACTGGCCTTTGTTTCATACTCCATACCCTTTATTTTTTGTTATCTGGGAAAATTTTAATCATCCAAATGAATTGCTAGAAATGACCTTCTGGGTCCTTTTAAGCCAATACTTCTCAATCCGGATTACCAGCGAGCATTTTCCAATTCAATCCAACTGGATCCTGGCATTTTCTGTACATCCCTATTCTTCATTGCTTTCCTCAGCATCCCTACGGCATCCCAATTCCTTAAGCAAGAAAACATATTTGAAACCAGAACGTAAGTTTTAGAATCTTTTCCATCCAAGGCCATCGCATGCTCCGCTGCCCGCTTTCCTGTTTGAATATCGCCATGAAGCTGGCAAGCACTTAGTAAGGTCTGCCAAACAAGCAAACCTGGTTGAAATGGCATATTTAAGATGAAGTCCTCAGCTTCTTTTATATGCCCAGCACGGCCTAATAAATCCACCATACATGCATAGTGATCTTCTCCTGGGGAGACGCCGTGGTCGCAAGACATGGAGAAGAAATAATTCCAGCCCTCAGCGACAAACCCACCTTGGCTGCATGCATAGAGCACACATACGAAGGTAACATAACTTGGTTTCACACCCTGCATCCTCATCTCCTCGAAAATTTCGAGAGCATCTTTCGGTTGGCCATTCTGCGCACACCCCAAGATCATGGTTGCCCAGGTAACATCAGAATAAGCATGCATTGACCGGAATATAACCCAAGCTCCATCCATAAATCCACATTTTGTATACATATCAAGTAAGGCATTATCCACAACAACATCGACCAGGGAACCGAGTTTAATCCTCAATCCATGAAGTTTCTTTCCTCCCTCAAAAGATGCTAAATTGGCGCAGGCATTAAGTGCAGTAGCAAGAGCGAACTTGTTGGGCATTATGCCAGTCCCCCTCATGTCTGCGATAAGTTCGAGTGCTTTGCCAGGTTCCCCGGAATGCAGGGATCCAACAGCCATCTGAGTCCATGAGCGTACATTTTTACGTGGCATTTCACGAAAGGCCTTCAACGCATCAGACATTCTCTGATTCTTTATGTACATGTCGCTCAAAGAATTCCCTACGCAGATGCAACCTCCATGCCCGCTTTTAACAAGCTGCCCATGAACTTGCAGCCCCATTTTGGCATCAAAAAGCGAAGCCAACCCAGCAAATACAGTAGAGAATGTGAAATGATCAGGCTTGACGCCCTCAAAACTCATTCGTAGCCAAAAGGCAGGTATTTGAGCATACGAGTGCTGCAAGAGCCCAGCCATCATGGCATTCCATGACACAATATCCTTATTCACACACTCATCAAAAACCCTTGTAGCATCCAGCAGCATCCCGTGTCGTACCAAACCCGTTATGAACGCATTGATTAAAAACACATTGGACTCAAATCCCGAGCGAATAACGAACACATAAATTAGGTACAACCAAGCCGAATCCTCAGAAAAAGAAGAAGCCTGGAGCGCGCTAACCAGAGTGAACTCATTGGGCAGCACAAGAGCCTCGTGGTGCATACGAAAAAAGAGAGAAAGAGCTTGGCCGGGGCAGTCGCGTTGGACAAACCCGGCGAGAAGGGCCGACCAGGACACCACGTTTCTGTGGGGAATTCGGTCGAACAACTTCAGAGCATAATCCAGAAGTCCGCATTTTACGTAGAGATTCAAAACATGATTATGCAGATACAGAGAAGAAGAAGAAAAATGAAGTGGGGTTGGTTTTGTTATGAGCTTGGCGTGAATGGCTTTCCCGTAGAATAAATTTGAGGACTCTAAGCATCCACGCAACAGGTTAGAGTAAAATTTTGCCTCAGCGGCTGTGGCCAGTGGGACTGAAATGCTTGAATCTGCGGCGGCGACATTCAGCCGGCGAAAGAAAGTCGTGGAAAGAAACGAACAGGGCTTTTTGGAGCATCGACGGCAAGTAGCAGCAGCAAAAGCTCCGCCTCGGCCCAGCATCAAATCCTCCTTCGCTTGTGTTTCTAAATTTAATTTTCTTTCTCGGTACATGAGATTGTCTATAAACGTAATTTCCACTATTTCATGTGAGCCAATTGCAATATATAAACAGAAAAATAAAAATAAACATGCCAAAGCAAAGAGACGAACTCGGAAGGTTGTTGAAGAGATCGAGAATGGCTTCAAGGGCAGCCAGCACGTTGCTAACAAAGGCGGGCAGTATCAAATCGAAGTTGCGATTGGCATTTGATCCTAAGAGTTTTGGAAATCAGATGTGCAACCCACAAGAACGCCGCCGCCGTTGAGTAAGGCTCTGGCGAGACTCATTAATTCGCGAATATCGAGTCCTACGCGTTCGTCAAACAGAGCCCCGCTGTAAGCGCGTCAACATGGTCCACGAAGCATTGGGCGAAGAGGAGCTTCGCGGATTGGATGCGCTCTACGTTTGTGCCCGGACTCCGACTTAACCACCTACCATGCCGTAGCCGCCCCCCGCGACGCAGCCGCCGCCGCCGCCGCCTCCGACAAGTGATCCCATTATCGAAATTTTCATAATCGTCAATTAAGGTTTCTTTCTCTCCTTTCTCCATCTTTTGTTCTTTCAATTCTGGATTTTGTTTGCTTACTTCTGTCGTTTGATTTTTTTAAGTTATCATTTGTCTTCTTTATTTGTAAATTATTGGTTGCTTAATTAACTAAGAGTCATGGATTATTGATAGGTTTAGCGATGCAACTGAAAGGTATGATAGATAATTGATGTAGGATAAGACTAATAGCGCTATCTCTTAGTTCGGGCTTGTTTAACTTAATTCAAAGAAACAAATGGCAAGTTAATAATCCTCTGAAGATGAGTTGGGAGTCGTTTGGTTGACTAACTCAGAGCATGCTTGTCAGGTTAGTTAAACCAACCCATTAAAGATTAGTCGGAGAATGCTCGCGATATGCCTGAAATGGCAAAATAAGTGTGGCAGGTCCTAGGATTTATCTGACTCAGGTTCCTTGGCAATATGGGTTAGTGGCAAGATTGTGTGGAACTGTGGAAGGGGTAAGGATGCTGCTGAACAATTAGTTTCGGGCTCATAACTGAGCTGCGCAGCGCCTAGTATCCTCCACCAACTTTGGAATTCTTAGGAGGGTTAATTTCGAGTTTTGCAGCGTTCATGGTTGCTTGGCGCTGCTGGAGGGAGACACAGAGAATGGCCGGTATGGCATGCATCTACAGACTTCGGGTTCATTCCCTAGTGGCATTGCCAAAATGTAGCTTGGGGCTCATATACTGCTATTAGGTTTACGACCGCATGGATCATACGGGAGGAAGAATCTCCTTGCACCGTCCTCACTCCGCACCAACCAAGCCAAAACTCCCCAAATCATTGCGTTTGGATTCGGTGTTATGATAGCTTACGATATTTTCTGAAGTCATGCATTTTGCCACGAGCACAATGTTGCTCTCTCTCAGCTAGGATTTCTGTAGTAACTCAATTGCATGTCTTTGTTGATTGTTTCTCCTCAGCAACTTGTTTCATAAGATTTTCCGCTATGTTATATGCAGTTTTGGGGTCTTCGATGTCAGAAGATTTGATGTCAATTTTTCTTAGTTGGGCAGGTTAACTTCTCACCTTGTGCTCATGGGCAGGCCGGATCTCATTTCAGAGGCCTACTACTTGTCCATTGGTGCTCCAAAAGCTTTTTTCAAGTCTTGCTAGGCTTGTTAGTGTAAGCTGTTTATGGTGTGCAGGAGTACCAGTCTACTGCTATTTAACTGTTGACAACTTCTCTACTCTGCGGACTTTGTTCTACGGCCTTTCACGCTACTAAATTTAAAGCAGTTTTGCGTTGCCCTATTTGTTGCATCACGTTGGAATTAGCTTGCTCACCGAGGATTGGAGGTTTGGATTTGCATATCCGCAAGATTTTGAGTCAGCTTCTTGGTGGACCAGTTTGCTTAAGAATCTCTCAAAAATCTGTACACCACTGAAACAGAATTTAAAGAGTTCCCGAGACGTCAGAGAGTCCACCACACTAATCCTTTTATTATTATTATTATTATTATTATTAGTTAATTTTATTTTATGGTTTTTCTTTAAACGAAACAAAATGGTACATCAGCGAACGCGACGACGAGATTTGAAATAGATCCCCAACACTTTTTCTGAGATTTTTGACCTAATTTATTATGTATTAGATTAGGCTAGTTCACAATTAGCCGCCCTGCTAAATATGAAGTGCAACCGGGTTAAGCGGCATGGAGGGAAAACCCTACAACCGGGCTTGAATCTGGAGAGGTAAATTCCTCAAAGGCTAAGGAAGACTGAGAGACTCGGTCGGTGCCTAAATTGATTTAACACCACTAAAAGTGAGTTTTGGTGTTATTTTATTGGGAATTAATGGCCAGAGAGTCGGATTACAGATTCGAGTCACAGAAAGTATCTCTTCGTATATTGCAACGTTGTCGAACATGCAGAGGGGATCCTGCCATTGTTAAAAAGCATGAGATGAAGACAAAGGTGCACGCTGTTTCAGGTGCCGAAAGTGGAAGTGGTGCAATGCGGTCTCTATCGGTTTGCCAAAGGACTTACCTTTCAATCGTCTGGCCATGAACGCCTGCTTCTACATTCTGGTTCATTAAAACCTCTATTATGATTATTATGATTATTATTATTATTATTTGGGCTTTACCCTATTTTTCACATCTATGATCGATCAACCGAAAATATAGGGGAAGGTAAGGCAAAAATGAACGCCAAGCCATCCATTTTCAAAGAACTTTAATGCCAAGCACACTGAGGTTTTCCTTCCCTCTTAATTCTTGGATTAAGGGTCTAACGGTTGCTTTATGCACGTGTATACATCTTGTTACTGCATGCAGAACCTAGAAGGGCCTTCTTAAATTGCCAGAGAACAGAGAATGTGCCGATTCTTTGAGTGGGTATTCCATATGAACCCCTCATGATATTTAACTCTTTATATATAAGAAGGCGTCCGAGTGCACAAGACAATGAGGAAAAATCTATATATCTATGTATATATATATGTATATAAAGAATATCTTAAAGCAACGGTGTGTGCTTACACATTCGAGTTCCGCTCAGCAATTAGAAAGGAGCTGATACATAGCAGGAACAATAGCGACACCACCCTTTCATTCCACCACCAGTAACTCTGGAGCTGTAGAGGTGAAAAGACAAAAATTTACGAAGCCGTTTGATGCGGCTTTAGGGGAGGTCAGCATTCGGCAACCAAACCGTTTTATCATCACAGGATGAAATTAGATATGCTTCCAATCACCATAGACCACTACAAGATTCCACAATCATTTAGTTGAACATCATGCTTTTATTTGTAAGAAAAATGCACCCAATTAACATTGTGTTATTTGCCGCCAAGTGCTGGTTAATTAAGCGTTTAATCTGCGTATGTCGTAAAAGGAGAAACCTCTTCACCACCCGGAGCAGCGTTAGAAGAACACCACGGATCGTCTGTGATGAAGTACTGCATCCATGAATCATCTTTGTCTTCTTCGTCCATGCAAGTTGACGATGCAATGGGAACATCCGGGGACATGGTCTCGCAGCTATCGTTTACTAATGCACCTTGTGGGCTCTGGCCCTCCATCAATGACATGCTACTACATTGGCCTTGTTCTTCGATTTCAGAGCACATTCCGTTCTTCTTGAATACCCGACACAATGCGTACGAGTCCTGCAAGAAACAAAAAAAAAAAACAAAATAGTTCTTATTTTTAAGGGCGGGCCTTGATTGTGAGGATCACAGATTCGTTGGCAAAAACAGTTTCTACCTAAAACAGAGAGATGTTTACTTTTTACTCTCTCTCAGATTCTTGAATGTGAATCTCGAGAGCGCATTTTTTTGTTGGGAATAAAGTACAAAGCAGCTTATCGAAAACAAAATCTTTTGAACATGATCCTAGATGATTAACTGTGAAGTCAATTATTGAGGCTGACTTTGGGATCTAAATGCTTGTCACGAAATGAACCATATCTGCTAGAAAGCTTGCTGATGGGGTCGGGCTAGAATTGAATCATTTGATCAATATTGATACAAAAGATATTTGAAAAGTAGTAATTCATTCATTCATTCACAGTCTATTATTACTCCATCCATTTTTTGCGTGAAGAAAAGCAAACGAAAAGGGGGGAAGAGATCTGAGATGCAACAACTTTGCTTCAATCTTTTCTTCCTCTCGTTTCATCTATACCATTAGATATAATCATCCGAGCAAGCACCGAGGATACTAATAACAAAGCAACTTCTTGTATGAACATTTTGCTGCATGACATACGTACGTAATACTAAGTTTTTTTTTTTTTTTTCTCTTTCCCCTCCTTCGATAAACAAGAAGCAAGCTCGTTGGCTCACTTTGCAGTATGGAATAAAGCAAAAAGTAGCCGACACGTCCCTACCCCACGAAAGTGTTGGGATTTTGCTTTATGTTATGATAGGCTTAATGATTTCAATAGTTCGTGGAATCTGTAATATATATATATATATATATATATATATATATATATATATGTAAGAGAATGCTTAAAAGAAAAGGAAGCAGTAAATAAATTAAATAATGCGTACCACAGGGATCGAGTTGTGGTTTGGGATGGTACCTTTGTCTTGTTATAGAAAACAAACTACAAAGTGAAGCCAAGCTTTGTCACATAGCAGATCTAAGTGACAACGGTTGAAGCAACGAATATGTCAGAGATCTGCTTGTTGGGCACATATGTTACTATGTCATATTATAATACATTTACGGCCAATCAGGTGATATAATAGCCAAGAACTCTAATTCTTCTAACTTTGCATGCAATTCAGGAACTTGTGTCGCGACTGTTGCTTATGAATGTAATGCAACTAATTTGTAAATGAAAAGTTAGACTGTGGGCAATGACATGGGCAGTCGTTTCATTTGCTCTCTTAAGTTCTCTAATTAAACAATATGGTGGGAATTAGGAAAAAATTTTAGTACATAAATACAAAAATTAGACTCAGTCAAGGACGTAAAAGATATGAAATATATACATATATATATATATATATATATATATATATATATATAAGTGAAATATAAAATTCTTACATTCAATCAAGTACTGATTTTATTATGTTCAATAATTTTTATTATGTCTAGCTATTGTGTTTTGGAATCTTTTTTCAAACAAAAAAAAGGGCGGGGGGAGAAACATAAAACAATTAATACTTTTCCTGGCTGAGCCACCGGAGCTTAAGGCTTTCCACGTCAACCGGCAAAAAATGCGCATGTAATAGCTAAAGGTTCAAAGCCTAACATTGGGGGAAACAGCATGCCAACCCCCCCCCCCCAAAAAAAACACAGAGAGAGACAGAGAGAGAGAGAGAGCTAACAGCAGTTGAGTAGTGTTAAGAGTGTTAATAATTTTATTAAATCAAATGTTTGGCGAGTAACGTGCACCAACCAGTTTTTTTTTTTTATTTTTTCGGCTAGTGCAAGCTTCAAAATAAGATCATGGTATATCGAGTCCTCAATTATTTTTTCTAATGGGTATCGAGCTTGAAAATAATTGATATCAACCCAAAATGAGAGAGATTTGCAATATTCTTCCCAGAGTCTCTAAGATGGCGAGGTTTGGGGACAATAAAATTGTTTCGATCTGCCACGTAAAAGCAAGACGTATTGAAGAAGAAAAAGAAGAAGGAAACATGGCCTTAATTGGTGTACATATTCAAGATTATACGGGGAAGAACTGCTTAATTTGTCAAATTCATCACTACTTTTTTTTTTTTGTGAGTACACTATGGAAGATTATCATTGCTGTAAGTATATATATAAAAAATAAATTCAACTCTAGCTAGCTGACTTCTATCGTCTCGTAGTTAAAAATAATCGACCAAGTTTCCACTTTTAATAAGTTTTATGCTAGAACTAGGCAGATTGCATGAAATTGATGTCAATAACATCCATTAATGCATCAAACAGGGAAAACAGCCAGCTTGATGATTGCAGCATGATCAGGGCTGATAATTACCTGAATACCAGAGGGGTCCTCACATTCCTTGTCATCAAGGCGATATTCGTGCATGACCCAATCAGTCCTAATTCCCTGGGGAGCCCGGCCTCTGTAGTAAACCAATGTCTTCTTCATTCCAATTGGTCGGTTCTGGGAGGTGACCCTTCTGTCTTTCCCTGTGGACTTCCAGTATCCAGCCCTTGTTGCTCTATTGGTTCTGAACCCATTCGGATATTTCCTGTCCCGAGGTCCAAAGAAGTACCACTCTGGATCCCTACTTGGCAAAAACGATTTCTCTGCGAAACAAAAAACGATAAATGTTATGCTTCCGACAATAGTTCATGATATGTCACAAGAAATATTTTGTTACACATGACAACACTAAACACGGAAGACATATGTTGCCACTAACGTGACAAGTAAACCGAAGTGCGCAGGTGAAAGCTATCTATGTTGTATATTCAAATTATATTATATGGTGGGATCATTACCTATGAATTTATTGATACCATGGTTGCTTAAACAATGGAAGAGTTTGATTGAGAAAAAGGGAATGCGAAGTGGGGATGAAAAGAAAAAGAAGACCTGCCAACTCCCAAGGCTCACATTTGTAGAGATCAACTTCAGGAATGATGTCGAGTTCGATTTCCTGGCCACTGATCTTCCTCTTGAGATAATAATTGACAAGCTCTTCGTCGGTAGGATGGAATCGAAAACCAGGAGGCAATCCAACGGGCGCCATTGTGTCTTTCTCCTCTCCAATCTCTTTTTGCAGCCAACCACTTTTCCATTTGGCCGCCTACCGCCTCTCTTCATATACATGCGCGAAAAAAGATTCAAGAGACTCCCTTGTTGTCTTTTGTGTCATCTTTCACTTTCTCTTTACAGATTCTTGTTTTCGACAAGCGTTTCTTACAAGCCCTCTCACCCCTACGCTAAAATCTAGTTCATGCAGTAATTGTCGAAAATTTTTGTCAACTAAGAAAATTGAGTAAATTTTATCTGCTTATTTGCATTTACTTTCTTATATACCCTAATATTGCTCTTATATTCGATGTTCTTTGTCAAATCTTTCCACGAGTGTGCCCTGAAAAAGCCTGTTGTGCCCTTGGTTGGAACCTTTGTTTAGTTTTTTAGGTCTTTTAAATGAATTGGGCAATTCGGTCTCACAAAAGTAATCTTTTAGCGCGGATCCAAATCATGGCTATTGAATTTAACAGCTATTGATTCACTATTTTTCCATAAATTAAACAAACAAAAAAAAAGGCCCCAAAGTGAAATCAAAAAATAGGATGACCAAACTTCGTTTTTTTTTTCTGTCAAATTCTCAAAAGTAAACAAAAAAGTTAGAATAAAGTGGGAAAAAGAATATAATTTGAAAAAAAAAATAAAAAAAAAAAATATATATATATATATATATATATACACACACACACACTTGTTAAACCCATCAAAATTAAACTTTCTGGCATAAACTTGAAATTAAAAATTACAAATAGAATGCGATGGCACTTGAGGACCTGCCTTATTCCTTCCATCTGGATCAATAGCGGTTAATATTTCCACATCTTCAGGTGGGTGTTTTCCTGCAGGGCTTCAATCTCCCCGAAGGGTAGCCTGAGATCCAATGCTTGAACGCCAATTGCAATAGCCTCATCCTTTCTCAACCGCAGAGACGCATGCACAGCTTAGATCCAATTATTAAACAGACTTAAGCAATCAGAAATCTTTTTTAAAAAAATTGCAAAATTCCATACCTGCTTGCTGATCTTTTGAAGCGTATTCACCTAAGTATAACTCGAAAATAATCTGAACAGCTTGCGGAAACTGTAAAATCAATGTCACAATCCATTCAACTTTGGCATTTATCAGAGTGCATAAAAGGGAAAACATCGTCAGTGCACATCAAAGCATATACCTTGAGGCACGCACATTAGGGATATGATGAAAAGGTACTTGGATGATACTAAGCATAACAAGATAATTAGTTTTCTTCAAGTTGTCTCTGCATAGCATACCAAACCCATTGGCTTGAGTGTTCTGCCAATGCGTGAAAGCTCTTGAAAGGATGCTCATTTAAGAAACAATTCATTGACCCCTTCAATTTCATGGCTAACAACAATGACAACCAAAATCAAATTGGTCCGTTGTACTTGCGCAAAATATTTCCACTGACCTGAAAAGTAGGAAAAGAACCAAACAAAATGGGATTTGAGAAAATCAAGATATGAATGATATGTTAGTTATGTAGCATAAGGAATTAATCAAGCTTCAAAAAATATCCTAAATAGAATCTTGCTACACCACGCAAAAGTAAGAGACCATTACCTAACAAAAGAATAGGTCAATAAGTGGTTTGGAAATGGAAACAGAACAAAATGATCATAATCTACACTTAAAAATTCAAGAGAAAGAGTCATTGAAGAAACAACAGAAGATTAGAGTGTTTGCATTGTCCAATCCTCTTTCACAGGCAGAAAAATTTTGATTGTGCAAAGCATCCGTAATGGGGCAAAGGAGCAAGCAACACCGTTGGGCTTTTGACACCACATCCTACCCAAAACCTTAAGGTCTGAGTTATGGGTGTTTTGTAGCCCCTTATATGTTGCTTGCCTCTTCTCTTCATTTTCAATGCGGGAGTTTTTGTTGCCTTGACTCACACTTGTTTTTCCTTCTTAAGGGTATTTTAATCATGGTTTTAATAATTTAACAGGCTTAACTTGGTAATTTACATGTGGATGAGTAGATATTAAAATTTTAGTTTTTTGGTTGGATAGATAAACATGTATTTTGGTTGGTGCTTGGGATACAGAAGTGTTTGGTAATCATTTATGGGAAATTGCCCCTAAATTTTAGAGATTCCAAGTAAAAAGGCTGCATCTGGTATACTATTATAACATCTGAAGTGTTTCTAGGGATGAGATGGTGCCTTAAATGGAAACTGAAAAGAAAAGGGAGTTTAAGAACCAGAAAGCTTACAAGTTCCCAAGCTTCAGTACTTCTTTGTGGATGATGCAGGAGCTTGCTGCGCATAGAATACAGAAGGGGAAATTTTTTAACAGTATCACAAGAGAACAGAACAAACTGCAGAGTTGCTACAGAATAAAATACCCATATAGAAACTTTCCCATTAATCAGTATAATTTTAAGGAATGGAGACATCCAATATTATTTGGTCATAAAATATTACAGATGACTGCCACGTGTGATATACCGTAGCACTAGACTTAAGCAGTTAGATTTTGCAAAAACTTGTTTCAACTGTTCAATTCTCGGGATCAAGCAGATACAAGCTAAATTTGACAACTTTGGATGATTGGCATCCAGAATGTGTATGATAAACATAAATCCAATGGAATGGCAACAGTCTACACAGCATACACAGGCAATTACTACAGTGAAGGGAACAACTTTCTCTACCTTCAAATCAACATTATTTTATGGAATACCAAGTAACTTGGTTATTATTCTATTCACATAAAATGTGATTAATGAAAAGTAATAATTATTCCATCCAGCATCTCTTCTCAATGACAGATAGCAAGGAATAAATTATAGTCATGAAACTCTAACTGAAAGAGAGTTTTTCATAAGGTCTGACACTAACATGACAGCCTATATTTTGAGTTCTTCAAACCAATTGGAATCATCAACGTTTGACTGTAGGCTCTCATTTTGAGATTAAGCAACACAAAATATGAAGGATTACAAAAGTTCCATCTAATACACAAGCTTTATCAATGAAGCCATTTACTTACCGGACCCCATAATGCACATCTCGATGATTGCAATGACCTAAAATGCCATAGTTATCAAAAGTGATAATCTGCGAAGATGCAGGACATATGTGGGATCAGCTTCAGTGCACGACATTGAAAAGCAGCCTTAAAAATTACTCATGGAACCAAAATGGAACCTTAAAACCCCCTAAGATTCACAAATTCACAAGCCTTAAAACACAATTCAATAGACTAGTTGGAACAAAACCATACAAGCACACACAAATACACAGAGAAACATAACTTTCTATTACCATGTCAATTTTATGACCAGATACCTCCTCCTCAATAATCTTAGTGAATAAATTGTGGTCCCACACTCAGCCACCACCATCCTACACAATGATATTATATCAACTTACAGATGCCTCAAAATGGTACTCCAAACAAAAATTCAAATACAGATTTCTCAAGAGATTAATTTGAGTACAACCTGCAGATCTGGATGGTCTAGAACCTTCACTTGTGGAAGAAGAATCTGCACAAGCAAATGAACTGATTATATATGCAGAAACAGCAGACCCAGGCAAAGATTTTTGATACTTAGTGCTACTGTTGCTTTCACAATTTTCAGACGTTTGGAGTGGCAAAATGAAAAACCCCTTATGGCCCAATTTATGACATGATTGCTATGGAATTGAATGACGGATTTATATGCAGCAGATGTTAGCTATTTACCTTCCAAAGCATGAAAGACAAACTTTTTTTTATCCATATTTATAATCACCTTGAGGACTGCACAAGCCTGCTAGAGCTCAGCTTTTCTAATGTTTCCCATACCATCTGCATTACCTGCATAAAAATAGGACTAAAAAGTAGAGGAAATTATGAAAGACAAAAGGGAGAAAAACATATTAAATATGAAGTGGTATGTGCCATAATCTGTAGTGAGTATTACAGACAGATATGGGACACTCGTAATAATATATAATTGCAGAAGGTTTCTTCTCCTAGAGGACGATGCACAGCTGGGGAAGGCAAACTATTTGTGGATTACAAAATTCTACTTTTAAGCATAGACTCCAAAAAGAGAGAAAGAGAGAAAAAAGAAAATGAATGCTCGTAAGTTCAAAACCAATGGCCAAAAAAAGTCTAGATACATTTGTCCTGGAGTAATATAAATTCATATTGGCCTGTTTTCTGTTCGAAAATAACATCCACTGCACTTTTCTCCTCTGGTGCAATTTGATTTTGGACGGGGAAAGGGACAGCACCCCCCCCAAACCCACCCAGACCCCACCCCCCTCCCCCCCGCCCCTACCTACTAAAAAAGGGGGAAGTCTGAATAAGGGATGGTTTAAGCAAATAGACAAAGTAGAAGACACTTGGTTGACTGAGGCTTGGACTTTCTGTTGATCCAAACATAAGTCTTTCCCAACAATTGCATTAAGATAACAAAAGGACATTGCAAAGAGATACTTTAGAAAAGGATATAAATAAAGCGTGGAGTGAAACAAACCTAGCCTCATGTGAAATACTTAAATTGTGCTTGGGGGCAAAAGCAAGGAAATCTCACCAGCAAACAAAGAAAATAAACTGTAAACCTATAAAGTTATAAACCCTAAAGGACTGCTAATATTGGATTTTGCAATAATGTTGAATAATATTAAAGAAGAAAGAGAGAGAAAGAGAGATGGCATCGGGAGGGGAGAGAACTTTAGAGATGTTGAATAATATTGGATTTTGCTAGGACATGCTTCCAACTCAAATGAAGAAGACATGCCAAAATGGTGGATACAATACTTTGTGGTAGAAACACTTTTAAATAACAAAGAAAACAGTAATTCCAATAAAGTTGAATTCTGCAATGGGCAGGAAGGGTGAGAAAACTATAGGGACAAGTCTGCTCCATTTTATACCAATGGATCCAAAGGAAAATTCAAGGCAGCTCAATTCAGATACATCAAACATGGTACAAATAGAAGTGCTGGTTTCTCCATGCAGTTATAATTCTAAAGTGCACCATAATGGAGGAACATTACCCGTTGACAAGCATAATCTCTGAAGATTAGTCCTTCTTGATATCAGATAGTTTATAGTAGGAGAGAAGAACCTGCAAAAAAATTGTAAATTTAACATAAGCTTTCGACACAACACTAGGAAAATAAAAGAAAAGAAATTCAAGACCGACAACAGAATATTTGATAATCCATGAAGTGGAGCAATCTTGACTGCTATGCAAAAGAAGGCTTACATGGACTCACCATCTGGGTGAGCAATAACCAGGATGACATTTTTCTTGGGGAGAGCATCCCCTGATCCTAATGAGCAAAGGATGTCAAATGTTAGACAGAAAAACATGCAAACAACCCAGTATGAGAATCATGCTCAAAGAATAGATTTACCTTCATCCAAAAAAGAAGTCTGGGAACACAAGCTTGATGTATGGAGAATTTTGCATAAAGAAGCCAGCCAGACTATCAATATTGAAGCAAAAATGAAGAGCCATTCCATCGAGCAAGCACCTGAATGGAGGAAGATCATTTTAACGCTATGACTTCAGTCAACTTAAAGAAAGCAGATTAGACCAAACCAAGAAGAAGGGAATTATCAACCTGACAAGGGAATTATCAACCAGAGCCCATTTTTTAATGCCAGTCTAAAACTATCTCCAAATACAAGCTAAGTGGTAAATAGGAAGACGTAAGACCCAGATTCTTAACAGTTGTCTTTAACTGTCATTTCCAGAATGTGTGTAGGTTATTAGATCATTTTGGTGTCGACGAGGTTAACCTTAGCCGTACCAGAATAAACCCAAAAGTCCCCGGCCTAAACCCACCATGATTGAAAGGATTTTGCCCAAATAAAATAAATAAATCCGCCATGTGACAAAACAATTACAAACAAGAGCCGCCGCATTCAAGACCTTAAAACTGCAATTGAACACCAGAATTAATGGCTAATCTTAATTAACACAAAAATCGAGCATATTATCTAGAGAACTGGGTTCGCGGCTGATGAAGGCAGCCGTTGATTACCTGGCAGCTGATCGGAGGTCCGGAATGCCAATGCCGGTAATCTGCTCCAGATAGGTATCTTAATTTCCAATTGGGCCTTTTCCGCGCAGCAAGCATCAATGTCAAGTGATTTTGTTTTTTTTTTTTATAATTTTCTTAAAGTATAATTAATACATAATTTTATATTATATAATAAATAAATTTTATTTAAAATAAAAATAATAAATTAACTTTACGTAATATAAAATTATAAAGAAATTATATTTATGAAAAATTTATTTAAAAAAAAAATGAATAAAGATAACCAATATCACAACGTAAATGCTGCCACCCGGAATTCTCGCAGAAAGCAAACAGAAATGTATTTTAAAAAATTCCGCGTTGCGTACGCAGAATGACAACGCAATTAAATAGAAATAAATGAAAATCAAAGAATCAAGGTTGAGAGCGTAACGGCTTTACCATCTTTGGTTTTCTTAAAGGGAATCTAAGAACCGAGATTGTTCCTGTATATCTTATTGTTTAAATTTACGGTTCTGTCGCATCAGATCTGCTTCCAGATGCGATATGATGTATGAATCTTATATTTTAAAAAATTATTTTTTAAGTAAAAATTTTGAATTTATATTTAAAAATTTTATTTTTTAATGATAAAATTATTTTTTTTTTAAAAGAAGATACATTACAGGAAAAATTAAAAAAATTTACGAAATATTTAAGAAAAAGAAAAAAAATATAATATTTTAAAATAGTTAATAAAAAAGTTTTAATATACACCAAATGTAACTAATAAACCTTGGATAATTTTTTTAAAAAATAAATATAATTATATTAATATTTAAATATAATGAATAAAATTAATTTATTATTATTAAAATAAATCATTTGTATTTAATTACTAATTAAAATTGAGTTATTTCTAAGAATAAAATTTAATGGTAAAATAATATATATATATATATATATATATATATATATATATATATGCTGTTTCTAGTTTCAGCCTAAGAACCGTTTAATAACAGCGTTCATCGTTATCATCAGCTTTGTTAACCACATCTTTTGTTTCGTGCGTTCTCTTCCATCTCTGTCAATGTTAATTGATGGTTAAAATTAAATAAAGAGAGCCGTTTTAAGTTATTTCTTTTTTCTTCTTTAGTTTAAAAAAACAAAAAAAACCCCACACACGAAAAAAAAAAGAAAAAGAAAAATCCCACCCACCCCACGCTCTTCGCCTCTCTGTCGGCCTTATCCGTGTCGTCTTCCATTTCTGCCGGCCTCGGATTCCCTTGCCCTGCGACCGTTCTCGGAAACACATCGCGTATTGTATACCTTCTCTCTGTTTTTTTTTTCTTTTTTTTTTTTGGCCCTTTCTTCTGAAGTCTTTTCAGTATAGATTTTATGTATTCATAGCGTTGTTCTAGACCCCTCTAAATCTAATCCTGGCAATGCGGTTGTTGGTGCTCTAAAAATACCAACAAAAATACTCATTTCTTTTGTGAGACAACTTGTCTTCTTTTTTTTTTTTTTTTTTTAACTACTAGAGTTTTCAAATTATTATTACAAATTTCTTTTGTTAAAATCAAATTTTTTTATAATTTTATTTATTTATTTGATGCCAAATTTATCAATTATTTTATTTATTAATCTGTTATCAAATTCACTTATTATTTTATTCCTTAATTTAATATTAATTTTATATTTATAATACAAAATTATACGACTCTTTTTCACAAGAATAAAATATTTATTTGTTAAAAATATTATACATTTTTAATCGTCTTAGTTTATTATTATTAATTTTTTTTTTGTTAAAAATAGTCAAAGCGCCTAGTCATATTGATTAATATTAATATATGAATATTAATAAATCCATCCACTTGCTCGGCCTCTCCGTCCGCATCTAGCTCTCTAATCCGCGCCTCATTCCCGACTACAATTCTCACGAACACGTTACCTTTTCTCGTCTTTTCATTCTTCGCGTTGTTATTTATTTATTTATTTTTATTTTTATTTTTATAAAGATAGATTTTACGCGTATGCTTCACGTGCTTCTAGACTCCCCTAAATCTAAGTCAGTCTGGGCAATGCAGTTTTGGGAGCTCTAAAAATAGCCAACAAAAATGCTCATTTCTTTTGTTTTTTGTTTTTTTGTTTTTTTGAATTTTCTCTGTTTTATGATCACTTTCGGAACGAGAACGATTGCATTAAAACCGGCACGAGCGGCAACAAGAAATAATAAAACAGCTCCAGTATGTCGGGTGGGCAAGAACTTACGTTCATTTCATGTTAAAACGCCTCCCAGGAACACAGAGCCAACCTGTCTTGTCTCTGTAAGAAAGCCTACGATATCGGACTTGAATCCGACGTTGATCTTCGTTAAAGGTTCAATGGCAATCGAACGAACGGGCGGCGCCTCCTCCTCCTCCTCCTCTTCGTCGTCGTTGATTCTTACGTCGGGCGCCAGCGGACGCATTAGCGCGTTGTTTTCGGTCCGAGCGTTGAGGAGTTTGCTGATGCTCGTAAACGCCTTCTTTTTGCTCCTGCTCCTCCCTTTTCGCGGCCGACGACGGGCGGCGACGGCGTCTTCCTCCCCCGAGAAGCCTAAAGATGAGAGGCTGCTGCAGGACTCCTCCTCCTCCTCCTCCTCCTCCTCCTCGTCTTCGTCGTCCTTCCAGCGGAAGTGTACCCCCACGGTGCGGGTACCGACCAGGATTGTGCCGTGGAAGACTAGTGCGTCATCAGGCGGTGGCGGAAGTGGCGGTGCGGCGGACGCGGAGGGAAGAAGGGCCCTGGCTATTCAGAAGGTGTTACGGGACAACGACCCTGATTCGGTTAGGGAGTTTTCACTGTTTGTTACCGCCAGAGGTGACACCATTTTTACCCAGTCGTGGACGCCGGCTTCTGGGATAGTCAGGTATAATCTGTTAATTTATTTCTTCATTTTTGGGTTTAATTTTTGTTAATTAATTTCTCCCTGTCATTTAATACCCTATTCCGTCAAAAGAAATTTATATAACCATCTAGTGATAAAAATGAAGTTTGCTGTCCTGTCAGATGTCATGAATTTAAGCTTACATTACTGGTAATAATATATATATATATATATATTGACTTGCAGGTAATGTCTCAGTGGCAAGACTGGTTTTTGTTTCTTCTTTTCTAAGACCTTTATGCTATCTGTTCATAACTTTGGAGAAGATTAAAGATAAAATCTATATATTATGCTTCTTGGTTAATCCATGTGAGTTGTGACATGAAGAAGGTTGATTTTGCAGAAATAACCTCTTGTAAAAAGGGTATGTTTAACTCTTTTCAACACTCTGCAGTATAGGAATACGGAGGATATCCTAGTTTACAAATATTTCACTCAAATACAAAAGTCTCAATTTTGAGATTAATCCCATTAATATTTACTTCCTGTGATAGTCATGTTCGGAAATAATTGACATGATGGTGCTTTTCGTGTTGGCAAGACACTTTTGTTTTTATTAATAATCCAAGCTTACATGGTTATACCATCACCTCTCAGGCTTGGAATAGATCAATGCAAACAAGTTAAAACTCTGACAATTGCTATGCTTTGTTGTTAACTTTGGAAATGATCCGCATCCCCAGCAGTATGACGATTTCCTATGAGCCATATTCTTGCACATCGCCATCACTACTGTCAGTGTCATATTGCCATTGATGGACAGGCTGCTCAGTGGAATAATACAGGTCTGCTCAGTCTGGCCGATAAGTGTAATAATTCTGTGTATCAGGACCATCTCCCGAGGATTTTAGTACCCCTAGGTTAAAAAGTGTCTATTCATGGCCGTTTCCCAATCCGGTGTCTCTATCACCTGGCCCCCTCCTTATCTTACCTTTGCAGTGTTCTGGTATCGTGCAGATTGTCATGAATTATTCTCTGATGTTGTTCATTTAGCATCATGCAATTCTTTTTGATTCCATTCTTAAAATCTCAAAGCAAACTCATTAATTTATTTTAAAACATATGTATTCAAAAGTCTAGTACCAATAGGTAAGCTGAATTCATGTTGGCCAAGTTCAACATTTTTTTCCCCCTTCTTTTTCCTAACCGTGGAGAATCCTGCTGTGATTCTTGCACATGACAATCACCACTGTGATTACAGACGTTTGGGCCTGTTTTGGTTATTTTTTCTAATTTGCATTTTAAAAAGTTTGTAAGGAACCAAAGCATTAAGAGGGACCAGCTAATTGCTTCGGAAAAACTAACTGACAAGGTGCTGCTGCTGCTGCTGGTGTGATTTGTTTTCCAATTTTCAAGAAGCAAATTTCTTTTCTTTAGTTTCAAAATTCATGACAGTCTCAGAAAATTTGCATGAAGAACAAAGTAAGAAAAATGAACCAAGGAAAATTGAAAATCTTAAAGTTTGAACTGCCGTATGATGTAACTATTAATCCAATTGAAACCTCTATTAATCCTATTAAAACCTTGGCTTTCCTCATTTCTTCAATCCATGAATTCTCACATGTTCCATTTCAAAAATAACAAATGCTTGTCAAATGAAAAGGCATGTTAGCATTTGTTGGTCCTCTAAAATAGTGTGCTTGTAAAATAATAGATGATTAGCTACAGATTCTATAAACTGAAGAGTAAGCAGTTTTTTTGCTTTTGCTTTAATATATTGCCCTTATATTAATAAATAGGTATATCTTTTGTTTCCTTACATGGTAACCTGACTTTTGCAGGGGACTTGTTATTCTTATGCATGGGCTGAATGAACACAGGTTTGTGAGTCATATCTATTCATTCCCCTTCCAGCTTGTCTTAGATGTTCAATTGATACATGTTTGCTGATTTGCTCACATTTTCCATTATTCACAACAGTGGTAGATACAGTGATTTTGCAAAGCAGCTGAATGCTAATGGATTTAAGGTTTATGGAATGGATTGGATTGGTAGGGTTGAGACCATTTCAGCATTCTTGTTTTTGTTATTCAGTTTTTCTTCTTAATATGTCAAAGTCCAGTGTGTCCTTGCCTGAAAATGTGCCTCTGTTTCAGTTTTACTCTTCATACTGGTCTCTGACACTTCAATTGCTCTAATTTTCTTTGAAGTACCATTTGGTAGCGAGTTCTCATATGTAGAACAAAGGATTGATGATATTTAGCTGACTTTTTTTGTAAATAGTATGTGTCACTAAATTTTTATTTTGATTTTTCATAACACAGCAACAGTGAAAATGATTATGTGCTCAAAGTTTATGACTATATCTAAGTGTTAAGGGAAAAAAATCTAATGGTGTACACCCTCGGGCCCCAATTTCCCTCACAAAGAGGAAACATTTTTATGTGTAGAACTTTTAGATACCCTTTAAGGCCAAGATTGGCAGTTCTGGTTCATTTCAAGGCTATAGAGTAAAGAAGGAGATTTCTGAATTAGAATGTTAATATACAAACCACAAATGCAGATAAACAGTAACATCAACACGAATATAGATCTTCCTTGTTAAGAAGAGCTGTGACGAGATGTAGATGTTAAGTGTCATTAATTGCTACTCTGAATTGAAGCAATGGGTCAAAGTACTCAACTAGACAACCACAATATGTATTACAACTTAGCTCCAATTGGTAGTTGGGGCTATTTTTAGCTGTCGCCATGGGATAAATTTTCACGTGGGAGTGTTTGTCTAGAATGGCCAGCATATATGCATCATTGGCAGGCAGTCATTTATATGCTCCACACAGAGAGTACAGACCAGTAACTCTGTAGTTGATAATGCAAATTGTCCCTTGTCTGCATTTTCTTTTTAACCAAGCCCAATTCAAAAACATTATTATGCCCCTGTAAGGGATGAATCATCCGTAATCATATTTCAATTACATAAGAAATTGATTTGTCCAACTTGTTAAAGGTGAACTCAGTGTATCTTGTGATCATTTTCATTTCTTCCTGTGTGGGACAATAAGTCATTTTGTATAGTAGCAATAATGTTCCACATTGAGCATCACAGCTGCCAAATGTTTATCATCATATTATCTGGGTGGTTCCTCTATGCTGGTATTACGAAATTTTCATGCAAGGAACAAATTAGCCATGAAATACAAAATTGGGGTGGGGGACAGAACTACGGTCCTTGCAACCAGAGAATCTGGGCAACAAGCTGAAACCATCATAATAAACTACATCAACAAAAATTGTCCAAGAGATTAGCTTACACTCCTTGCATTCATTCATTCTTCCTCTCAGTCTTTTGTGGTCTAGAGTTTAAAATTCTTCAACAATGCATCCATATTTTAATGTTGCAGGGATTGCGATATCCTTTGGTGTGAAAAAGTAACATGTGAGGCTCCTCTCAATAAGTAAGCTTATTGCTTGTGTCATCTCTATTGGCTCACTTTTCCAAAATTGCAAAGGGAGGACACATGCTTGTAATCAAGCTGTGCATGAAATGTATTCTTATGGTCAATGGATCCTTATTTTGATCATTCTAATGGGATGGATATTTTTGTTTCCCACACAAAAAATTGAAAACTTTGAAAGGATGGCTTCAGCCAAACCTTTTATAAGTGAGGCTTTGGGCATCCCTTATATTTGTAAGCTTGTTTTTATTCTTATGCATGTGAGTGCCTTCATTTACAATCAAAGGAGGATCACAAGCTTGGCTTTTTGCTCTTAATTAACCTGGGAAACTGCTAATTCCTCTGTTTTTAGGCATGTGGCTTAAGCCAAATGGCAACAAGCGTCCATCATTTTGTTGCACATCAATCCTTTTTTTCTATATGAATGATTTTCTTGTCTTTCGTTGTCTTTTTGGTTGAAAATTAATAATGACCATCTTCATCGAAATTGTTCTGTTTTATTGCTTTTCTTCCTCATACCATTTCTTTGCTAACTATATGATTTATATCTCATGTTTGCTTTAGTTAGTCTTCACTGTGTCCTCATGTTATGGGGTGAATAACATTTGTCTATTTTCTAATATCAGGACATGGGGGAAGTGATGGGCTACATGCGTATGTTCATTCACTTGATGCTGCTGTAACTGATTTGGTGCACTTTTAATCTCATATAGAAGTTGTTTTTTACAGTTGTTCTTGTTGATGTTTAAAAAAATAAAATAAAATCTAAATGCATTCATTTTGGTTCCTCTGTGGACAGAAATCTTTTCTTGACAAGGTTTTAGCAGAAAATCCCAGTCTCCCGTGTTTTTGCTTTGGACACTCAACAGGTGCAGCCATTGTCCTCAAGGTAAGGTTGGTATATGGTGGCTCTCTTTCTATGCTCAAAAGGCTTTTAACTTTCCAATAGAAGCACAAATGTGTATCAAATGGAGTGCACGTGCATCTGTTTCCCAACATGTGATGTGGAATTTAACATTAGCATCTCAATCTCTTCACACGATAATTGCAGGCAGTGCTAGATCCAAAAGTTGAAGCTTGTGTAGCTGGTATAGTGTTGACTTCACCTGCGGTGGGGGTTCAGCCATCCCATCCCATCTTTGTGGTGAGAAATGCTACAGCATTTTGCGGCCTCTATAATGCCTTTGTTTTAGGTCCATAAAACCTTAGGACAACGGATGACATTTTTGTTGAGTGCCAAAACATGCATGCCATTAGAAAATGGCAATCAAAATTGGTTAGCAGGACCTTCTGCAATCTAAATTTCTCATGTTTTCTTCATTAATTGCAGTTATTAGCCCCCGCTTTCTCACTTCTGTTGCCAAGGTTCCAAATTAGTGCAGCAAACAAGAAAGGCATGCCAGTTTCCAGGGACCCTGAAGCACTAGTGGCTAAGTATTCAGACCCACTGGTATACACAGGATCCATCAGGGTGCGAACTGGCCATGAAATTCTTCGTATCACCAGATACTTGCAGCAGAACATGAATAGATTGAGAGTTCCCTTTCTAGTTCTCCACGGCACTGCCGACACTGTTACTGACCCGGCAGCATCAGCAAAACTGTATGAAGAAGCCTCCTCAACTGACAAAACCATCAAATTGCTTGAAGGGTTCTTACATGACCTCCTATTTGAGCCAGAAAGAGTAGACATAATGAATTATATTATTGAGTGGTTGAACTGTAGAATATAAGTTCAAGCTGTGCTATGAATTAATTATATTGGGGTTTTTCTAACCAGATGGGGCCTGCTAATCAAAGATAATCAAAAGTTTCCTTAGTTGATAAGCATTCAAAGAGTGACAATTGAAGCATTTCCAATTTAAGTAGAGGAGTCGGTAGCTGCCTAGCCGGATAAGATTGAGAGCTTTTATGCTCTATGTGGACAGAGTTGTGTTGTTGTACGTCATTGCAGATTATACTATCATTTAGTCCATTAAAACCCAGACATTATTTTATTTTTATTTTTATTTTTTTTACCTGAGAGGGCATTTAGTGTCCATCTTGATTTGTTCTACTTGATTCTTAACGGTGGACATTGTAGAAATAACAAAAACGGGCACGAGTCTATTCTGAGTTCATTAGAGAAGGTCTATACCTTGTAGACCCTCCAACATGACTTTAGATGAGGCAGTGTCATTTTTGCCCACGAAACTTCACAATACAAACCAACCATTTCAATCAATTACATGGTGAGTTAATAAATGCATGATTTGTGAGATTTATTTATAAGATCTTGATCATATATAAATCTCTTTTTTAGCGAAAATGTCAGTACTTTAAATTGATTTAAAATTTCAACGTAACACAAAGGGTACCTAGTATAGTTTCTAAAAGAAATCCCTTGAATTTTCAATTTCAAACGTTAAGTGTCAGTATTTTTTGAATCCAATTAACTAGAAACACGTTACTTCTTCCCTTGAATAGTGCTTTTTTTTCAAAGAAAAAATAAATGAATAAACAAGACATACAAGCGCACAGTCTTTCAAATTTATCATTTATGCACTAAATTTTTCTGCTCGGGAACTGAATTTAAAAAATAATAATAATAAATTAATGTTCCCTCTGGTAATTGGATTTAAATTTAGGTTTTGCACCATGGGGCTGCCCTCCCACAGTGCTCCCACTCGAAAGTTCAAGGTTGAAAAGGACCAAAAAATAAAAGTCATTAAAAGATGACGGGGACACTTGTCACTGACCCGTTGCTTTGATCCAAAAAGATGGTTAGCCAACTGCCACAAATTTCAAACCTGATTAGAAACTACAAATGAACTGCTATACTTGCCCCTTGCACGCTCCATAAACATTGAAACATTCGTTACAAAAGGAAAAGAGAAAGAAAGAAAGAAAGAAAATAAAAGAGAGGCTGTGTCATTTGTGATCTTTGGAAGGAGGGGAAAAGATGTCAACTTTAAGCATTCCACCAATGCTTACTTCCCCTAGAGATGATGCCATTCAACTGCACAAGGCTTTCAAGGGTACTTTATTCGTTGCCTTTTCTCGATTGCTTATTGGGTCTTTTTTTTCATCTTTTTGTCCCCTTTGGCATGAGTCTCCTTCTTTGGGAAAATGTCTTTTTCTTTGTTGTTTATGTCTATGTCAGAACTTTTGGGTCTTCTTCTAGTGATCCCTTTTGACAGCTTTCAAGTTTCAGAGTGAAAATACATTGAAAGCTGATTTTTTGAAGTATGCCCATTAGTTTTCCTAATCGGTTATTAGTTTCCCTAATTGAATTTTCCATTTTAATCACGGTCTCTTGTGATCTAGGCATTAAATGAAAGAGGTGGAGTTACTTCCCTTGATAATCCAGAAATTCAATGTATGCAGGAAATTTTTTACCATGTTAATTTCTACCAGGGAAGAGAAAAGATCCCATTTTTCAGTTTACTTTTCTTTTTTGTGTGCCTAATGTCCAAAGAACAGAGAAGAGTGCAAACTATTTCCGATCTTCTGACATCATAATGATATTCTTCTGGAGATGCGTGTTCTGGGATTGATCTCTCCAAAGGATTATTGTCATGGTAGCTTCCTTTTGTCCCTTTTTGTTTAATTCCTGTTATTGAGGACTCGGTGGCCTTTTTATGTTGAAACAGACGTGAATAAATCCAAATTGTGCATGTTTGCAAATTATAAGTCTAGCAATTTATACAAGTTGCATTCCTCATCTCCTATAAGGTGGTGCCATGCTTACCTTCCTTCATTAACCCCTTTATTTGGTGCTAGTTTTCTTTGTGCACTGACTAAATAAAATTAAAGAAATAGTAGGACATGTTGCCATTCTCTGCTATATGGAGTAAATTAGCTGGAAGGATAAGCAGTTTTTTTATGCCATTTAATTTTATGTACGCACTTGCGTCATAGTCACAAGTTTATTTCTATTTGGTATTTGTTTTGGGTTTCTATGTATGTTGTTCCTCTTTTTAAAGTCCTAAAGTCGACGTTGTCTATGGAAAATAGTCAATTCCCTAGTTTACTGATCAGTGTCCAGCAGTTTCTGCATTGTTCTAATGGCCATCTAGGGAACATTTCTGATGCTATGATGTTCTAATTCAGACCACCAATCTTATTTTTACCTCTTTGTTTAGCTACTTTTGTTGTAGACTTAAAACCTTTGACTTGGGATGTATGTTTTAGTTGTCAAGCTAGATAGTCATCTAGCTAACAATCTTTGAGATTAATAATTGCATTATATATTTTGCTAATGAAAGTCATCTAGCTTAATGGTAATTATGGCTAA
This sequence comes from Bruguiera parviflora, assembly GCA_019804595.1. NCBI lineage: Eukaryota > Viridiplantae > Streptophyta > Magnoliopsida > Malpighiales > Rhizophoraceae > Bruguiera > Bruguiera parviflora. Next base: position 5,797,290 of record CM034054.1, on the reverse strand, counting down.
AACCTGAAGAGCCATTGCAAAATGTAAAAAACTAGTTTCTGCATCAAAAAAAAGGTCCATCCAATTGATAGTATTCTTTTTTGATTTTCTTTTCTTTCATTTGCAAAGGATTTGGATGTGACACTTCTGCGGTAATCCATATCTTAGCTCATCGAGATGCGACCCAACGTTTGCTCATTGCACAGGAGTACAAAACAATGTATTCTGAGGACATTTCTAAGCGTTTGTCTTCAGAGCTTACCGGCAAATTGGAGGTTCTAATATTATATTTGCTTGACTTTCTTCAGCCATTTGGTATTATGGAGTTTATGCCATTTGAATTTTTTTCTAAGATGCCCAAGCACAAACTTAGCAATGTGTATTAGAGAGGGATCATGGAAGAGAACTATGAATGAATCTATTGCATAATTTGTAAAATACAGGCTCAATTTAGTCCTTTTAATTTCCGTCTGATCTTCATACATTTATGTTTCAGACAGCAGTTCTGCTCTGGATGCATGATCCACCTGGACGTGATGCAGTAATTGTCAGGCAGGCGTTGATTTTAGACACAAATCATGAAGCTGCAACTGAAGTAGTGTGTTCTCGCACCCCATCCCAGATACAAGTTTTGAAGCAACATTACCATGCAAAATTTGGGAGATACATTGAGCATGATATTGAATTACAAACATCTGGGGATCATAAAAGGGTAAGCCCTCTCTTTATCTTTCCTTTTTCCATTAGCTCGTAACAACTTGAGCTCTAGAATGTCCTACTTTCTTTTCACAGTAACAACATGCATTGAGCTGTCAACTTCATAAATAGATTCTACACAGTTTAGTTGTGGCTTGAGTGACCATTCAGAAGCATACTTTCAGGATACTTGCATTGCCAAGTTTCGGGAATAGCTTGCATTATTATTCTTTGTGTCATTTAGATAGACCCTGTAGAGTTGTAACTGCTACCTGACACAGGCATGTATATCCATACTGACTTAACCTATGGATTACCAATCACCCAATATATCAAATTATTTGCCTGATGTATGGATTCAATTCTCCATGGAGTGCAACAGTGCATGCCTTGTGAAGTGACTGAAATTGTTGGATGTCCTTGAATTGTTGCCATGCTAATAAAACATAAGAATTTTCTGTTGGAAACGTCTGGAACAGTCATTTGTTGCTGGAGGGTTAGTGCTACTGGGTCCTCGTAGGAGAAGAGACTAACATGTTTTTTTCTCATATGCTTCGAAGATTATTTGGAGCAGCCAGCTGATGTTCAGTTCCAGTTATCTGTCATTATGGAGTACTGATTTCATTGAAGGGGATTTTGTTATTACAGTGTTTGGTAGTACTTTTTCTTGGATCCTTCTATCTCATCTTCTTCAGGGTCAATTTCCTATTTTTAATGAGTCAGACAGCTACTTCTATTTTGCATGCTTCTTCTTCTTCTTTTTTCATTTTTTTGTGTTTCTTTATTTGTTGACCTTTCCATATCCATGGGGGGAAATTTACGTTGTTGATACAAAATTAAATGTTTTATCTAGCTCTTGCTTGCATACCTAAGCACGCCTCGTTATGAAGGATGGGAAGTTGATAGAGAGATGGCTCAGAATGATGCTAAGGCACTTTATAAAGCCGGGGAAAAGAAATTTGGAACTGATGAAAAGACTTTCATCCATATATTCAGCGAACGAAGTGCAGCGCACTTGGCTGCTGTTAACAATGCTTATCATAACATGTACGGGAATTCACTGAAAAAGGTAATCTTTTTTTCAATTCCCATCATCTCTCTTAATTCTTTTGGACCTTTGCTAATGTGAAGTTAGTGTTAAATAATAACAGGCAGTAAAGAAGGAAACATCGGGACAGTTTAAGCATGGTCTACTGACAGTCTTGCAATGCTCAGAGAACCCTGCAGTTTACTTTGCTAAGGTAATGTTTTGTTTATTAGCACTGTTAACAGTTATCCTCCTCTTCTCATCTTCATATAGGGGCTGACAATGACACATAACATTTGTGTGTTTTTGGCCCCGGTGACAATTACGCAGAGGATTTTTTGGTTTAGGGAAGCTCTGAATATTGTTGGTTCTGGCTCGATAAATTCATGGTCCTTTTAGGCTTCATATGTTCCAAAGATTTGGAGAACAGCGATGATTCTTATGACCAGAAGATCATAGCTTATTTGACAGTGCAATACACATTCTTTGCTTCTTGTTTGGTGTTGAAAAATGGCGTATTATGGACACTCAATTCATACGGGGAGAGAAGGCAAATTTCTAGAGAAACATGAAATTGAAATTGGGTTTCCCGTTGTGGCATATCAAGTTCATGATTTTGTTAGGATTGTTTTGCGACTTCAGGTTTCCCTCTATTCACTTGGGGGCTTTTCATCTTATGGCTAGACATCATTCTTTCCAAAATTTCACTTCTTCACAATACATTATATTCTTTATTCTGGTGGTCCTTCCATTGAGAGTTACATAGGCCACATTTGTTCCATTATAGTTGTGAACAGCATACACCATTTTTCTTTTCATTTTGAGTGCTGATAGTAGGCTGATAAGTGCCTGTATAGCAGCATCACTCACTAGGAGTCACGTTAAATATTTTGCTTGCAAAATTGCAGGTATTGCGCAAGGCAATGAAAGGTCTGGGCACCAACGACTCTGCACTTATAAGGGTAATTGTGACGAGGACTGAAATTGATTTGCAGTATATAAAAGCAGAATACTTGAGGAAGTACAAGAAGACATTGAATGATGCAGTTCACTCAGAGACTTCTGGCCACTACAGAGTGTTCCTTCTAGCGCTTCTGGGACCAAACCAGTGAAGGGTGATAGATGCGTACAAGCCAATGTTACGCAAATTTATATTAACTTTAGAATTAAACTCAGTAGCATGTTGAGATGTCGTACACGTGATTATGGCTGCAGTAGTTTGGGATTGGGATGGTTCTGGTGTTGACTTGTATTTAAGGATTTGTTCTGCAAATTTCGTGTGGTTGCTAGGCATTTTATTTGGTGATGTCCAGTAAGCTTGTCGACATTTTCTTCGTATTTTGTCAATTACCATGGGAGAGTTTCATACTTTGTGTCATGTTCATCTCTATCAAAAGCATGTCATTGACATCAAGATTAAGGGATTCACAAAGAATGACCTCTTCGCAGTGTTACCTCAAGATTGGAAGTTGGAACCTTAGTCTACGAATTATAGAGTTTTATTTAAACTCTTGTAGTTAGTGAGCTTGTTGCGGATTGACTTCTAGGAAGAAGTCTGATACCATATAGTCATATTCCCGCATTTGGGGCTGTCAGGAATAGAGGAAGAACTCTGTTGGTATTTAACTATAAATTCTTTCCTATAATTAGAAGAATTCTCTTGGTCATATATGCTTTTTCCAAGAGAAAATCGTACAATTGAAGAAGAGAGATCCCCATAAGTCCAAATTCCCTTAAGTACCCTTAAATAGCCCAAAGAAAAAAAGGGGTTACGCGAGTCATCATCATCTAAACAACGCCATGGATTGAGTTTTAATTTACCCCATATTGTAGGTTTTAAGGGTCTGGATATGGCCCAAGATACTTAGATAAAACCGGATCGGAATAAAGAAATTAGAGATCCAACCCGTCGATTTCCATTTAGACGCGGCCATTTTACTTTATATAGATTTTTTAGTCAGCTGCCTATGTCAGTGGGGGGTCCACTCCAGGAGTTGGGGCCGGCTGGCATGGAATCAGTTTTATGCCACGGAATAATCTCAGAGAATCAAAAGGCATATTCGCATGATCCATGTCCTATCCCTCGTGCTTTTTTGGTAATGTCTTGTAAAGCATCTCATGTTCCCTACTCAGCAGTCGTGATCCAGAGCCCATGGTGATGTTACCCCAGCCGTGTGTTTCTGCTGCAATGCAGCATCGCTGGTTGCCGAAAGGGTTCTCAATGTTGTGTTCATTTTTGGTCTTGCCATATACAACCATATAAACCATTTGAAGTTCTAACTAGCTTTATATAAAAAATGATGTCACGGGGCCAGTAACGAAGTCTGGTTTTGCTTGTTCCGTGCTACCATTCCACTCGACGGACATGTTCTTTACGTAGGGCTGTCCAATGGTGTGCTTAATTCATGATACAATAATGGTGCCGTGTTAAAAAGGAAAAGTAGCGTTACTTCACGTTAGTCACACTCCTGCCAGTATTACTTACCTAATCCAAAACACATAACTGACTTAATTAAAGGTCGGGGTGGGCTTATTTTGTCTGTCCCACATCGGTTTCCACGATGAACAACCCTGTTAACTGTAACCAAGGGAAATTCTATGGAATATTCTTTCCACCACCCCCCAACTTAATCTTTTTCATTTGTGGCCTATAAATGTTTCTTTCCACCACCCCCAACTTAATCTTTTTCATTTGTGTCCGTTGCAAGTTAGCTGTAGAACTCCAGGCGTAGAGAAAAAGCTCGGGGCAAAGTTTTAGACTCAGGTTTTTTGGTCTGCCAAGGTTTCACTGCTGGAGAGCTGAGGATATGGCAGGTTTCTGTGACAAAGCTACTGCCCTTTGCCTTCTATTGATGACCGTTAGTTTAGGCTTGTGTTGGGTCTCTGTATCTGCAGAGCTTCAAAGGTTTGAACACCCCACAAAAGGTGATGGATCTCTTAGCTTTTTGGTAGTTGGAGACTGGGGAAGAAAGGGTGCTTTCAATCAATCTGAAGTTGCGGCCCAGGTTCCACCACCATCATCTTTTGTTTTCGTTTCCTTTCAAAATCATGCAGCTCCATAACTGACTATGATGCTCAAATCATGCTAGCTCTCATCAATCTGTGTTCCATTACTCTTTTTTTTTTTTTCTTTTTTTGGTTATATATATAGATGGGAAGGATTGGACAAAAGCTGGACATAGATTTTGTGGTGTCCACTGGCGATAACTTTTATGACAATGGACTGACGAGTGAACATGACCAAGCATTTGAGGATTCGTTTACCAAAATCTACAAAGCAAAGAGCCTCCAGAAGCAGTGGTACTGCGGCAAGTTCCAAAACCATAGGAGCAACCAGAAAGCTTTTTCTTTAAAAAATCTTGACAGGGTAATGATCTCCATTTAATTGGATTTTTCGTTTCATTTAATTTTTGCAGTTCTTGGCAACCATGATTACAGAGGCGATGCAGAAGCACAGTTGAGCCATCACCTGAGGAACCTTGACAGCAGATGGCTTTGTTTAAGATCATTTATTGTCGATGCTGGTAAAACATATGTTAAACCTTCGTTTCTTAGTATAAAAAAGACAAGTTAATACGATTTACATAACAACTCACTTTGATTTGTGCAGAATTGGCTGAGATTTTCTATGTGGACACCACACCTTTCGTCCAATCCTACTTCTCTGATGCAGAAGGGCACACATATGATTGGCGTGGTATTGGCTCTCGAAAGGCTTACATTACAGGCCTGCTAAAGGTATTGCCGGTTGATGTGTGACTGAAGTACTCGAAACCTCGTGAACAAACGTCCGATGGATTTTAATTTTGTGCTGATAATCTGTGTAGGATGTGGAATCGGCATTGAGGGAGTCCAGGGCAAAGTGGAAAATTGTTGTGGGTCACCATGCAATTAGGAGCATTGGGCATCACGGTGACACCAAAGAACTCGTGGAGAAGCTTCTTCCAATCTTGAAGGTAATGCAATAATTGGCAGACCAATGCTATTAGTAATATCGATACTTTTATCCTAACTAATATGTATACCTATAATTTTTTTTTTTCGTTTTCCACGAAGATGAGCTAATGAGGCTACTTTTACTATATTCAGGTCAACAATGTGGACTTTTACATGAATGGACATGACCATTGCCTTGAGCACATTAGTGACGCAGAGAGGTAACATCGATTGACTTGTGTTCTTCGTCTGACAGTTGAATTTCTTAATAGTGAATAAATACCAAAGCCAGCTACCCTTTTGCAGCCCCCTTCAATTTCTAACTAGTGGAGCAGGATCCAAAGCATGGAGGGGAGACATTAAAGAAGCAGATCGAGACACAGTGAAATTCTTATATGATGGACAAGGTTTCATGTCCGTGCAATTGACTGAGACAGAGACACAGATCAATTTCTATGATGTTTTTGGCAATGTCATTCATTCATGGAGGAGCCCGAAGCTGCTTTACCAATCAACATAAGACTTTGCAGCTTGAGAGGCATCTTCACTAAATTGAGATTGGTCAATGCAGAGCTCCGAGGCAAATCAACGTGGGATATAGATTTCGCATTTGCCTGTCTTGCCGGCCACTTTTTCAAAGCATTATTACCCGATTTTATTCTGTTCCCGGAGTACCTCAGAACTGCAATATGTAGTCATTACTGGCATTACAACTGGAGGTATTATGTCACTGTGCTAATGTTCTGAGCCAGCAACTCATTCTTGCAACTCGAAATTAGTGTTACTGGGTTTGAATTAAATCAGCTTCACTGCTTGTGAACTGGTGAATTTAGGTGACAAGCATACTCGGAATTATTGCAGCTTGCAACAGCTTAAAATAAACGCCTAAATCTTATGATACACCCTTTACCCCCTTTTGCAACTGATGATGGTAAGTAGAGAAACATTTTAGTGTTTTTTCCAATCCTTCATGTTGTAGCTTTTTGCTAAAAGTTCCCATCCATTGAAGTTGTTGCGAGACAGCATACTTCCCGTGAATATCCATCAAGCCTATATTCATGATCTGCTTAGGTCCTAAACCTCAAATTCCTGACATACACATCATCTGCTTCAACAGTAAACCTCAACCTTCTTAATACCACACAAAATTGATCAAGCCTATATTTGCAGCCTACTTAGAGACGGCATTCATATATCACAATCCACAACTTACAGTTGTATGCCAAATGGCGAGAAACTCTCTTGCCTAGCAGTTTCTCAACTTTTATAGCCTCCACTAAACCCTGATATACTCCAAGCCAGTCACGCACCAATAGCTGCGGCACAATTTGTTTGAATCAATCAAGAGGTCATCACTCGGACAGACAACCAATCAATTTGATATGTTTAAGTATACAATGGACGATGACAAAGTTTTCTAATAACTTTCCTCCAGGCCTTCAAGAGTGGAAGGTCAGTGTCTCATGTAAGTCTCAAGTTCCAGATCCACCTTACAAGGTATACTTTTTGAATATACCATTGAAAAAATGGTCAAGCATATGCAGTGAACATCTTACAAAATTTTATCCACTGCAATTTACTCATATAAGTTTTCCAGGTCAGAAATTCTCTCAGGTTTTCTAAGTCCCTTCTTGGTTCTTTCAAGCTACGCCCATTCAAATATATGGCAACACAAAAAATATTTCAATACATAATGTGGCAGAAAGACCACATTTTCAACATGACGGCAGTAACACATGAAATGAGTTACCATACATTCATACTATTATGCAAAAAGACAGTCAAGTGACATTCCTATAAGAATATTGTAATCCAAAGCATGATAATTTGCTATATTTCAGCCCACATGTAATTCATACTGGTCAAATACACTCAAATAGTAACATGAGTTTCACAGACAACTCCACAACAGTGCAAATTGAAATAAATAGACAAAGTACCAAAAACTATCTACAGAAAAGTTAGTGAACATCACTTGGCATGCATCACCAAATTTAGACTCACTTGGCATCTGACCCTTCCCCAAACCCCACAATATGGGAATCTCCAGGATGCCCTTTTCTAGCATTTAAGGATGGTTAGTTGTGCTTCACTAGCAATTTTTCTTAGACTTGTAGGTGAATATTGCTCAATTAACAACAAAGTGGTACCTTGAGTCCACATAGTTCTCAACATCCCAGAGAAGAGAACCAAAGGTCACAGCCTCCAAAACAAGTCTTCTTAAACCACCAAAGCTGATCTTGATGAGTTCTTCCTTGGAAGAATCAATAGTCCCTTGAGGTGTAATAACAATTTCAGGTCGCCCAAACAAGGCCTCAGTATGCTTCTCAATTACACTCACAGCCTCCTTAGATCTTATTGTCGCATATCTTTTAAGTGTCTCCCCATCAAAAGACATCACGTAAGTCCGCAAACGAGAGGCCTCGATGCCATGACCAAACCCTTCAGGACTGACACCACCAGCAGAGGCCTCAGGATGGGATGACATAGCTTGAGAGGAAAATTCTCCATGACCAGGATTCATGTGCCGCTGGACAGATCTATACTCTTCCGCATCCACTACATTTGGAAGGATTTTCATTGTCTTCTCAAGCTGAAACCTCTGATCAACCCGCTTGAGGAAGTATCCATACATAACCGAAGCTGCGTACACCTGACCAACCCTGACTTTGCTTATCTCTGCCACAGAAGTTCCATCTCCCAATCGATTTCCTAAGATGAGAGCTAGGTGATTCTGGATCATCTCATAGGCTTCAGGAGAATGAAGTCTCTCCAGCTTGTCATCTTGGCTTGGCCACATGTCCACGCGACCAAATGGGTCTGTAGTAGTGGGGGCTACAGTTGGTGTAAGAGAAACATTTGCATCCATGAATTTCTGCACAACCAATGCGTACAAGATCTCTTCCAAAGCCTTTCTCCTTTCATTAGCTTTCACCTCAGCAATTCTCCTAGTAATTTCAGAAACCCCGTAGTCACATTTAATTCAACCAGGAACTAAATCTAAAAACTCATATCGCAATCGGCATCCAACACAGTAATGATAGAAGATTAAGCAACTAACCTGTACAAAACGAGATTGGTCCCAGTTGCCGAAGGCTCATCCTTCTTTTCCACGGCATCCCGGTCAGATTGAAGCTGTTCGAGCTGCTGCTCAACCGCTGCTAGCATGAGATGTGGATGGCTTATCAAAATCTGAGACAAGAGCTGCCCAACTGGAGACTCCAGCTGTAGCGGAGCAATTGGAGTCCCAACAGAGTCTGATGAAGAAGAAGAAGAAGAAGAAGATGATGATGATGATGATGATGCCGATGCTTTTACTACCATACATCTCCTACTTCCAAAACCCAATCTCCCATGCCCAGACTCGGAGTACAAAATTGGAGTATAATTCTGCAAGCGTTTCATTTATGCCACAAAGTCAAAGAAATAAAAAATAAAAAAAATAAAAAATCTAACGCTGGATTTTGAATTCAAGCAGTCACTAATTTTCCTTCACTTTCACTTAATCCATTCCTTTTCTTTTTCTTGTAAATCATCGACATTGCAACTCCAAAACAAGAACAAAGAGCCCGCCGTTCAAAATGCTTCCATAAACCCTAAACCCATAATTCCCCAAAAAGTATCCAACTTTGATTAAAAAAGAAACTAAACTCGGAAACCCAAAATCATTACCTTAATTGGGAAGAGAGATGATGCATTAAAACGAGTAGAATCGGGACCATTGGCAGCCAAAAAAACGGATCTATTAGCCGATGTCGAAGGAAACACAGACAATCCCATCGGGGACCGAATAACACTTGCTCCCGCTGCCTCCATACCCATCTTCCTACATCAACGTAAAAGCCCGATAAAAAAAAAAGCAATTACCCCCCAAAACTTAAAAGTTAAAAAAAAAAAAAATCCCAATTCCGCCATGTAAGGAACTTCGATTTATAGATCAAAAACACGCGAATAGAAATAATAACAGCAAGACATCAAAAATTGATACCTTTTAGAGCAAAAATTAATGAGAAATACAAACAATTAAGCACGCCGGCGACGAAGCGAGATTGTCACGGCAGCGAGAGCTACGCAAACGGTATTGTTTTGTATTTGTGTCACATAGGCTCTGACTGTGGGCTACCTAAACGACTCTCTTTCGCCTATTATTATTAGTAAATTATTCGTGAGAAACTATTATTAAACACCCTTTTGATTCAGACTTAATTACGCTTTTGCCGCTGTTTTTTTTTTCTTTTATTTTTTAGCCATGCCATGCCCATTACATAAAAAACATTTTTTTTTAATTTTTGCAAATTTATGCAATATATAATTCCTAGTTTTCTATACAATTTTTTAAATATGTTAGAATTTTTTAAATAATATTTTTATTATAAATTTAATTATAATTTGATTTAAATAATAAAAAATAATTTTATATATTATTATATTATTAAAAATAATAATTTTAAATATAATTTAAATATTAATAAATATATCTAATTATATATATATATATATATATAATTTTTTTAATATAAATGAAACTATTATTTAAAAGAGTGTAATTAGAGTAAAAATTTTTTAAAAAAAATTAATTATTAGATTAAATTAAATTTTCTGAATTACTAACAATTTTAATTTTTACAAATTCAAATATGTCATTTCAAATGTTATTTATATATTCAATGATCGTTATAGTGTAGTGCGAGGAAGACCTACAAGTAATCTTCACTACTTGTAGATTATGTCTTCCTCACAGGGAAATTGAATCATAACTTCAATAGGTGACTCCTAGTTTAGACACATAAGGACGATTACTAATAACCTCATTTTCTTGTTCAAAACAAATCGAATCCAAGAGCGCTCAAAGGCTCCATTGAGACCAAAATTTCACATATATGCTCACAATTTTTCTCAATTTTGGAATTGGAGTGGATGATGGAGACTTGGCTGAGGTAAGGATGGATACAACCTATACGTAATTGCATCTCTTGGCTAGAAAGATGCATCCGTGGACATAAATTTTGCATTCAAAATTTAACCCCCCCCCATTTTTAAAACATTTCCAATCGCCTAAAATTGTTCTTCCCCAAGAGTTAGGGCTTGAGTAGAAAATATCAAAACTCTAAAACTCTAAAATATAGCTATTGATGCGGTTTGTCATGGTCCTGGCAAGAAAGTCAAACATCTCATCCTGAAAATGTCCCACAAATGAATTCCTCCCATGGATAAATTCTCCAGTGTTTCAACGCAATGGGGCTCTTATGTTTGACATTTGATTATGTACTGGTTGCAAAAAAGCCAAGAACATGGCGCTAGAATAGAATATGATAGGCCTCAATCCCCTAGACTTGTTGGCTCACTTAAAATTTAGAAATAATTGTGCAGAGAATATTGTGGGAACTGCTTTACTAAGCATTAAAGGGTAATGGACAACTGCAATGGACCCCTAATTGAGTTAAGGGCAAGATTTTCAAGGACAGCACCTTGCCAGATGTTGACATATCGATTTAGGAGTTAGGTCAGCATTGAAATTGTTGTATTATCATTTACTGTGCAGAAAAGGATTCAAAGTTTATTTAATTGCACCTTCTTTTTTCTTTGTGTTTTTTTATTTTTTTTTTGTTTTTTTGTTTTTGGTTCTTTTGTGTCGTAGTACAGCAACCGCAAATGAATCCATATTTATCTTAAATGTTTGAAGTTGCTTAATAGAGGTAAAAATTCACATGCAAAGAAATTAGACTCTTAAATAATTAATAATTACTTTATTAGTTATCCACAAAATTTTACAAGATATAGCCATAATTCAAAAATTATAAAAACTAATAATGCAAGATTTATCAAGAATATTAAAATTAATAAGAGTAATAAATGTCAACATGTGTACATAATTAAAATTAGGGTAAATATTGTTTTACCCATAATAATTCTTTTGTCCACTACAACACTAAATATTATTCAACAAAATTAAAAAACATTTGAATAAACAAACACTCTCCAAAGAAATAACTCACAATTAATTAATATAAATAAATCAGAAAAGATAGTATTAAAAAGATCTCAAAAAAAGAATAAAATTAACTATTTTATCTGATTAAATATTTTTTAAGAGTAAAATTTTAATATTAAAATTAATAAAAATTTAATTTTATTTTCACAATTATAAAAATATTAGATTTAATTATAGTATTGGTTACTTAGTATGATTTAGAGTTATACCCAATAAACGTGAAAATTATTTTTTCTTAATAAAAATCTTGAAAATGAAGTTTAGATAAATGAACCTGAAGTTCTTTTATTAAAGATAAAAATTGAATAATACATAAATTAAAAGATAAATATGGATTAAAATGATTTTTCCTACAATGATATATTAAGTCCATATCTTATAAAAAAATCTTTGTAACATATTATTGTAAATTATTATGAAATTATATATATATATATATATATATCTTATGAGTTTTATATTATGGTATATAAAAATAAGTATTTTGGACAAATAAAATATAACTGTTATAATTAATATTTAATAATTTATTATATTAAGACATTATAATAAAATTATAAAAAATTATTATTATCTTTGTTTATATATAATAATTAATATAATAGATTTTAAATAAGTCAAGTAAGAGAATGTTAAAATTATTTAAATAAATAATGTTAGAATATTTTGAAAATATAATCATAATGTTACTTAATTAGTAAAGAATAATTATGTGAATTATTATACTATTAAGAATAATAATTTTGAATTAATTATTAAATTAAAAAAATTCTCTGTATTTGTATTTTTATGAATTTAAATATGTCATATGAATATATTTAATTTTAAAATTTTAAATATTAATATTTATAATAATAAATTTATTAAAAAATTAATATGTAATATTTAAGATTTGTGTAAAAAAATAATAATAGTCAATACTTATAGTAATTATGAAATTAAAATTTTTACTATTTTTATTACCATTTCTACCCAAAAAAATCGTAAATATTTTCATTAAAGGTAATTTTAATCGTGACAATTCGTTTTCAACAGTGAAGTTGAGAAAAAAAGGTGGGTCCATACGTGCAAGGCGGTCAATTTGCGTAAAAAAAAATTTTGAAAAAAAAAATGAAAGAAAGAAAAGGAGAGCAAGGGTAGTATGGTAAATTGACATACGGTTGGAAGAACTTTCTAGTTTCCATCTGGCAATCCTGAGGAGAGAGAGAGAGAGAGGCGTGGAGGAAGGCCGCCCGGGAAGATGTCCAGTTCAGAGTTGTGCGGGTGGGGAGGTGGGACCCCTTTTTGATTTTGACCGGCTGTCTTTGACTCGCTGTACAAGTTGTGAACGTCGGATTCTGTATCTTGATTCAGACTATGAATATACGTGTCTCGTTCTGGTTGGAGCGTTGATTTTTTTATTTCTTTTTGTGGCGTGGCGTTTTTTGATTAAGAAAAAAAGGTGAACTGACGAGGACTTTTGTCGATATAAATAAATAAAATAAAAAATAAAAAAATATTTTAATATATTTTATAATTACTATATATTTCAATAAATATAACTATTTCTTCTTTGTCTAAGATGGACTCCCAACTCTACTTCGCGATTGGCTTGTGGAATACGACTGTCTTCTCTCTACTTTTTGTTTTGTCGGTAAGAAATGAGAACGGTAGTAAAAATATTAGTTATTATTTTTATAAATTTAAATTATAATTATTTATTAATATTTTATTTTATAAATAATTTATTATTTAAATAATAATAAATTTTTTACATAATTTACAAAAAATAATTATATAAATATAAAAATAATATACGCCAATTAATTTAATTAATATAATAATTACTAAAATATTTTTATTAAATTTTTAGATTTTATACTTAATTTATAATGATTTAATTATATTTTTTATGTATAAAAATATATATATATAAAATCTTGTATTTGTATTCATTTATTTTTATATTATTTTATTAATTAAAAATTTGTAATTTAGTTTATCTAAAAAGTGAATAAAATTAAATTAATGTTATATATAAAAATAAACATTTGATATAAATATTAATTTAAAAGAAAATTATATAATTTAAAATAATAAATTTATTATATTAAAAAATGAATAAATATTGCTTTATCTAAACATCGTTTTTTTTAAGTTTCCTTATTCTCGTTTTTTTTTTTTTTTTTTTTTTGTTTGTTGACCTTCAGGAAGGCATGCATGACTGTCGTTTTGATCTAATTGGTGTCGTAAAACTTCCCCATCTCTCTCTCTCTCTCTCTCTCTCTCTCTCGCTCTCTGTGTCTGTGCTTCGGGTGTAGTGGTGTTGAATTAAACCCTAATAAAACCCTAAAGGAAAAAAAAAAAAAAACCAGAGAGAGAAGGGTAAAAACTAAGACAGAGCATGAAGTTCCGGTACGCGATGGTATGTTCGTCGAATCAGAATAGGAGCATGGAGGCGCACTCGCTGCTGAAAAGACAAGGCTTCGACGTGTCCTCCTACGGGACTGGGGCTCACGTCAAGCTCCCTGGACCTTCCCTCAGAGAACCAAACGTCTACGACTTTGGAACCCCTTACAAGCAGATGTTCGATGATCTCCGTCGCAAAGACCCTGAACTGTATTCCTCTTCTTTTTATCTTTTCTTTTATTATTTTTTTTTTCTTGTTTCCTCTCTGTTTTGTTTGGTTGCCCAGAAAATTTTCCTTTACTTTCTCGGATTTTTGCTATTGTGACTAAAATTATTGTTGATTGGGTAACTAATTCATACACGGTTGTTCGAATTAGGAACGTTGCTCTTTCGTTTCCATACACACGTAACTTAAGAGGAAAAAAGAAAGGCAACGAAAGAAAACCCAATTCGTTACTAAATTAATGCATTTGATGAGGTGCAACATGTGTGTTTACCCTTTGCTGACTAAGTTTAGTTTGATTGTTGTGAGATAGCCAAAGTATTTTACTTAATGTGGACGTATCATGTGTGATTTAAGGTCCACGTTAAATGGTGGATGGATGAGTAACAATGTTATGGATCATGGATTTTGCCCACCAACCAAGGTGGGGTTGCTGTGGAACCAAGATGTTTTATATGTTTTTCTTTAGAAGAGTGAAACCTTGACTTTAGCATGAATGCAGTTACAAGCGCAATGGGATATTGCCGATGCTTAAGAGGAATTCTGTCGTCAAACTAGCCCCTCAACGCTGGCAAGATAATGCTGCTGATGGCTCCTTTGATGTGGTGTTCACTTTTGAGGAGAAAGTTTTCGACATGGTCGTTGAAGGTAAACCTTTTTTTTTTTCTGTTTTTTCCCTGTGTGCTTTTGGTTGGCCGTCTCTAATGTAAGATTTCTTAGTGATTTTAACTCATATATATTGAAATGCTGTTGGATAAATCATGTGAGACTCATTAAGAATTGAAATTTCTTGAGGGGTAAAAGGAACTGTGTTCGGTAATCAGAGGTATGAAAACTGGGTTTGGTCTCCTGTTGGTCTAATTTAAACCTCTGAAAATGACTTGCATTCAATTTAATGTCAGAGAGTAGAGTAGTTTTGTAGATGTTTCATCCATGGGGTTTAATTTTAACGTCATAAAAACCTCTAATCCTTCCACTGGAAATGTTTTGACTGTCCATCTTGGATCCCATAAGTCAACTCGGGCGCTTTGTCAGCAAATGCATTTTCATGGACAAGAAATTCAATTATCACTTTTATGCTGTTTTATTTTGGTTAGAAAACCATTAAAAATCATCATAGTTACAATGAATATGTAGCTCTACTTCAACATGAGGTTTTGAGGATAAACATTGGTGAAGTGCGACCTATCATAGGCTTTTTCCCATGTGTGCATTCAGTATGTATCCTCTCTTTGCCTACTGTTGCCTGTTCTGTCCATTGAGTCATGTTTAAAAGGTTTTTTAAGGTTCTCCAAGAATTTGCTTTCAGTGCTGTTACCCAATCCTTATAACCATTCTTCCATATTCATTTGGTAGTCATTTCTTCTCAATTGATCACCAGAACCGCCTATCCCTCTTTGTGTTGTCAACAAGAAGATTGTGTAGAGCACAAGACTGGGAGCCACATAACCTGTGTTCAGGCCAGGCTATCACCAGTCTGCTTGATGGTCACCCAAAGCCTGGATAAATGTCAAGAGCATGCAACCAGTAAATTTTTATGTGCGCTTTTTAAGAGGGAAAAAGTATGAGATATATGAAGTGGCAAATTAGAAATAGGCTTGGCACTAGCAATTTAGTTCCTAGGAGAATAGATTGGCAAGTGGTGCAGTGGTTATAACATCAATGGAGATATATCTAGACGTCCAATGGTGTGTGGATCATACATGGCTGAATGGAAGGAGTCGATTCTGCATTTAAGTGAATCTTTTCTTTGCTACAATCTCCTTATCCCTAGCAGATGATAGGTTTTCTGACTTCTCTGTTGAGTAATGCAACTGCCTGTACAATTTAAAAATAGTCGGTGACACCACTCTTACCCTCTTCCTGTTGGGATGGCATTTGAATATCTACCGTGTGATTTATGCTTGTGCACCGCATGTCAAGTTTGTTGCATACATGGTTTTTGTGTCATTCTGGAATCCTAACTTTCCATCTTGATTTGGCATAGTCTTTCTTCATTGTAGTCATATTTAGGAATCAAATGCATCTTTCTTCTGGGGTGTGGTCTATTATTTTAGCCTGTAGGTGATACCTCAGAGGTCTTCTGATGCAAAATTGAGTAGAACCACGCCCTTAGTTCTGGCACTATATATGGAGTTGGCAGTTATGTACAATGATTTGATCAATTTTGTGAAATGGCACAGATCTCCATAGTAGGGATCATGATCTTTTGAAAACTGTGTTGATAATTAACTTGGAAGTGAAAGATAACCATGAAGAGGCAGCCATAGGTGCTCGGCTAGCTTTGGATCTTTGCAAACAGGTGAGCGTCCTTATTTACTTCAAACTGGTGGTACATGTTGCTAAATGTAGCTGACTTATTTAGACGGTTATATGTTTCTATAGATTGAAGCAGCTGAATTGTGGGAGGATTCAATTGATGAGATTGTGGCTGCATTTGAGACAAAGCACCGGCGGAAGCTCTTGTACAGCATCTCCTTCTATTAAATGCATCCCTTATGGCTCACATTAAGTTCACTCTTCCCTAACCATTCTTGCCAAGAAAAGACGTCCATTACCTGGCACTATTTTGCTCTAAATTTTCTGTCTAATATGCAACATTACTCTCCAAGCCTCCAGAATGTGCAATCTTGTATCTGATCTCTCCACCGCATTCAAAATAAAACTGCTCTCTTCACTGCTTCTCGGTTGAAGTTACCAAGCTTCTAGCATGTATACTTTTCATCACCCTTGTTGAGATGCTTGCAGTATCGAAGAGTCTCATGCTATTGAATCATGCGTGAAGACTCTGCTAGAACAACAATGTTACCTTTCTCGAGAATTAACGTACAGGAGGAGATTATCATTGGTCGAAGAAGACATTATTCGTACTGCTGTCCGGACGAAAAGCATCTTCGTTCGCAACACATTGTGGATATTTCTTCGACCCAACTCGTTCAAGTGACCCTCTTGGAGGTCTTCTGGCTGTGGTTACTGATTTTGACAATGGTTCAATCCTCGCTAAGTTGTCAATATATACTGTCAGTTATTTTTGCTTTTTATGCTTGAAGGTTTAGGGCTGATTACTTGCCCGAGTCTAGTTCTCTCGTGGGTCATGCCCTGCGTATTGATGATCTGATCCATGCGCGACATTCTCAAAACGTAAACCCATCTTCGAAAGGTTTTCTACTTTCAGTTGCGCCTTCTCGAGGCGGGCTCGCACTCGTTATATAGAAATCGGTGCTGACGAGGGGAAACGCAGGAAAAATGGGTAGAAGTAGGTAGGGATGAATCATGAAAAGTGCAGAAGATCGAAGTCTTTTGGTAAGAGGGGCAACGTTTAGTTATTTATTTATTTATTTATTTATTTAAAAAGAGAGAGAGAGAGAGAGAGAATAAAAACTAACACTTAACGTCGTGGCAAGTCAATGGATGATGACAATGGTGGCCCATATTCAAGTCCCGCCATCATAATATTGTAATTAAAACTCAACTCTCAACGCAATACATGATGGGGTTTTCAATGGGCTTGGAGTTGTAGCAAACAAATTTAACTTCAGGATTTCCCACGGCTCCTTGCATCAATAAATGGCAAATCTATACGGTTGTCAACAAGAAAAAAAATACCATTTACACCTTCGTATGAGTTGCCCAATTTAGAATGAGTTGCCCAATTTAGAATGAGTTGCTAGCTCATATTATGGTACTCCCTTCTGGGCGATGATGAGCAATCTTTATCCTACTTAGAACCACGTGTTCTTTAGATGGTAATTAAAATTAAAAAAAAAAGAGTAAAATTTGTAAATTTAAGAGAAAAATAAAATACAAATAAAATATGACTGGCACAACTCAAACTTGTGAACGTTCAAATCATGCTTGAACAAGCACACGTCAAATAGAGTCAGGTCACACCCCACGGGCAGTCCGACCCGTTCTAAATGTCCGCAGGAGAATATTAGCGGAGGTCGGTGGCGTTCAACCCCCCCCCCAATCAATGCTAATTTGTCAAAACGCTGCCATTATTTCTACAGGTGAGTTGGTTGGTTATTTTAATTAATAAAGTTTTCAGTCTAATTATTTGGTTAATTGGTTTAGATGGCAGTCAATCGCAACTGTTATACTTGATTTTTTTTTTTTTTTTGTCTTCCTTTAATCTTCGTGACGGTCATTCCTAATTGATTTTCTTTTATCAATTGGCTTTTATTGAAGTTTGACCTCAACAACTTCGATTTTAAATATGATGAGAGCGAGAGAATATTAGTTATTGATCAACTAATCTATATATAAGTATCAAATCTTAAAATTGGAAGAAAATTTGTGAGTATTATTGTTGTGACGGTTTTTTTTTTTATAAATTTATAAATTAAAAATACTAAAATATATTATAATTATATAAATTTAATTATGATTAAATTATTATTATATGAATCAATTAATATAGATTTGATTGTAATTAAATAAAGATCTTGCTTATTGATAAAATTTTATTTTGTTTGTAATTAAAATTTTATAATTATATGATTTTTTAAGAAAAAAAATAAAAGAATTACTCTCAATTTTTTCTCTTAAGAAAAAAATTTTCCTTAAATTCACTTTTTCCTTGAAAATAGGGGAGGGGGGAATTCTCATGTTTCTTAAAATGAAAAAAAAAAAAAATTACTCTTAACATTCCGTTATTATGTTGCCTTAACCATATAAAACATAAGTCAGAGTTTGGACTCATTTTGGCGGTTCTCCCCCCATCAGGTTAAGCTGATTTCTCCACCGATAAGATGATGCTAAGTGTGAAAAATTCTTGCAACAAGAAAATGTTAATCCTATCAATTGGTTACAAAGCATAAAAAAAAAAATAATAATAATAATAATAACTGGTTACTGTTTTTTCTTAATTTTATTTCATCTGTCGTTATTAATCCGGCCGCTGCAGTCACGAGTTTATTTGGTTCATATCGAGTTCGCGTGAGGTAGGCTTAGTTTCGATATAATGGGAGGGGGACTCTTTTATTTATTTATTATTTTTTGGAAATCTGAATTTATTTTCTTCTTTATAATCGATGGATAAGGCGGGATAATTCTCTTTACAAAAATTTTCAAAAAAAAAAAAAAAAAGAAAAGAAAAAAAGAAAAACTCAAGTTTGTACCCAAAAACAAAAGATATAGGCTCATCTAACGGAACAGAGAGGACAACAAAGCAACTTTGTTAAAAACGCAAAGTTATTATAGAATTTCTCTATTTTGAAAAAAAAAATGTAAGTTCTTATTAACGTAAACGGAGGTGAAATTAAAAAATAAAAAAAGAAAGAAAAAGAAAAACACCAAATGACTCATATTCTGATTTGAATAATTAATCTCACGAAATTCTTAGGCTTTAATAAATCATACAATTCGACCAAGGCACGTAATACAGAAGCAAAATTTGATCGACTCAACGATAAATTAAGTTTTTCTTCTTCTTCTCTTTTTTTTTTTTTTTTCCACCATAAAATTAATTAATTAATTAAATAATTTCGACTGAATTTTAAATTTGAGACATACGATTTCGGAGAAGAATGGTTCTTAGCTGCAAGTTAAGTTTGGACGTGCGTTCAACTTGGATTGTAATTATTGAAGCGTGAAAGCGTCAAAACGCCACTACTTTTCTTGCGTTCCCGCACCTTTTGACGGGTGCATGCGTACATAGATTAAAACTTCTGGCCTATTCAACGTTCAACGTTCAAAAAAACCCTCTCGCCCCTCCCTCCATCCCTCCCTCCCCACTTTTCAATTTGAACGCTTCTCGCTTGAAATTTGAATCATTCATATTTATTTATTTATTTATTCCATACCTTGAGTCCTTTCTTTCTCTACGGTCCAAACTTTGAACGCCAGGACCCATCAAATTGTGCCCACCTATATGTGTATATATATATATATATATATATATACACACACGCATGCCCTTACATAAAATCGCATATAGCTCCGAAGTCTCCATTTCGATTCTGTGATCAACTCATTTGGAACGTATAAAAATGGTTTTTGGTTGGAAAAAGAAGAGAACAAGTGGCTACAATGCTCGCAAAAGGAAAGAAAAGGATGCCCATTTGGAGAACTTGATCATCCCAAACCATTTTCTTTGCCCAATATCTCTTGATCTAATGAAAGATCCAGTGACTTTGTCATCTGGGGTCACGTATGACCGGGAGAGCATCGAGACGTGGCTTGAAGGTGGCAACTTTACGTGCCCTGTAACCAATCAAGTTCTCCACAGTTTTGATCAGATTCCTAACCATACCATCAGGAAAATGATTCAAGAGTGGTGCGTTGAGAATCGGAATTGTGGGGTCGAAAGGATCCCAACACCGAGAACTCCTGTCTCCCCAATTCAGGTCTCTGAGGTTCTTCTCAACGTTTCTGCTTCGGCAAAGCGTTTGGATCAATTGGGGTGCCTGGAATTGGTTAGAATGATCAAGAAATGGGGGAACGAAAGCGAGCGCAACAGGCGTTGCATCGTAGCAAATGGAGCAAGTGCTGCATTGGCTGCCGCCTTCCATGAATTTGCGACGGATTCTTTCCAGAGAAATGCCAGCGTTTTGGAGGAAACATTGTCTGCAATAACTTGGATGTTTCCTCTTGATTCGGAAGCCCAAAAGCAACTTGGATCACAGAATTCTTTAGGCTGCATGGTGGAGTTCTTGAAACATAGAGATTTCAGTGTTTCCGCTAAGCAGAATTCCATCCTGACGCTAAAAGAGCTTCTTTCTGCAAATAATCAGCAACTTGTAGAATCATTGGCGTCTATCCAAGGAGTTAATGAGGTGCTTTTTAGCTTCATTAAAGACCCAATTTGCCCGACAATCACCAAGTCTTCTCTTATGCTGATTTTCTATCTAGTTTCATCAGCCTCTTCCTCTATCACCATCAAATCAGAATTCGTCAAAATGGGCTTGCTTTCTTTACTGCTAGAAGTCATTGCCGACTCCGAAAGGAGCACAAGCGAGAGAGCATTGGCTGTTATCGACAAGCTCTGTGATGGTGAAGAAGGGATGCGAGAGGCTTATAACAATGATCTCACAATGCCGGTTCTCGTGAAGAAAATTTTGAGGGTATCGGATTTAGCATCCGAATATTCAGTTTCCGCGATTTGGAAGCTAAGCAGATGCTTGAATAAGAAGCTTGAAGCGGAGAGGGTTCTGGTTGAGGCCGTTCAAGTTGGTGCTTTTCAGAAGCTGGTTCTGCTTTTGCAGCTTGGATGTGGTGATGAAACGAAGGACAAGGCAACTGAGCTGTTGAAACTATTGAACCCTCACAGAGCTGGATTAGAATGCATCGAGTCCGTAGATTTCAAGAGTCTGAAACGATCGTTTTGAAACTATACATGCAAATTCGAAAAAATTACTTGAAATCAGTCGTGTATAGTCATTGTATTTTTTGGTGAATTAGTACATAGCCTTTTCGAGTATAGTCTTCATGCATCTACATTCTACACGATGATCTAACGTTTTGTTTGTTTTTTCACTCTCAAACAATGGAGAAGTTATGTATGATTCACTTGTCTCAGATTTGACCAGTTCAAACTTCAAAGAAATGGGTCGACTTTTGTTTCTTTTTTTTTTGTGGATTGGTCTTCCAAATCTACTGATAAAGTTGACCCGGTGATATATTTAGAATAGAACATTAATGCAATAAGAAAAATTCCCAGATACCAATCGGCCCTCAGTCGAGAAATCTTGAAGGCCATCATCTTTCAGGACATGTGAAAATAAATTTAATTCTCAGCGCCGCAACTTCCGATACCCAAAAACAAATAATTCCCAAAATCTTCCCCCACCGTTTCAATTCGAAAGCCATGTCAACAAGAAGCTGTCGCATGTACTATAACTTTTTTATTTTTTTTCATGACATAATTCTTTAAAAGAAAATACTTATATCGTCGATGGTAATATTTTGGAGGTATCATCGTTGATTTATAATATATAATTTTATTGGACGTCTTGAAGATGCCGTACAATTTGATACGATTATAATTATTCTGATTAAGAAGGATCGAAAAGCATTTAAGATTTCTGACAAAAAATATTTTTTTTTAAAAAAAAAGAGTTTGAAAGGAGACTAGAAATTCGAAGTGATACCAGTTTAAGGAATGACTTCCTAAAAGAACAAGCAGAAGCGGAATAGCGAATGGTACGTCGGTCTAGCTATATTGATATTCCCAGCCAAGGACACGTTGTTGACACATTCAACCAGTATAACCCCGTGCATTCAAAGTTAATAAACAAAATGGTATGCTTCGTTCCTTGCAAGCAGCGACAGAAGCAAAATGTGCTGGAAATTATACATTCAGTTGAACGGTTGAACGTTCTGGAGAAATCAACTCAGACACCTGGATTTTGACTTCAATCTCCGAGACTGATTCCAAATTAATTCAATTCAATGCCGCTTATTCACCGATCCTTTCAT
The DNA here is from genome assembly GCA_019804595.1 of Bruguiera parviflora. NCBI lineage: Eukaryota > Viridiplantae > Streptophyta > Magnoliopsida > Malpighiales > Rhizophoraceae > Bruguiera > Bruguiera parviflora. Next base: position 5,774,631 of record CM034054.1, on the reverse strand, counting down.
CTGGGAACACCATTCTTTTCTTTTCAATTCGTCGTGGGATGCCGAGATAACCTCGTGGCCCATCTCTCTTACAGACAATTGTTTTTGCATTACCGAAAAAGAGAAAAGAAAAACGACGACGTTTGTACACAAATTCTACGATATATTGCAAGCATAACACACATATTCCAACAAGCGACAGCTATAACCCAACCGACACTTTAATATGTTTAGTACACCCGTTGATAATCTTCAAATGATGTATGGTTCTACAATGGCTAACTCGTAACCGTTTACATCTCTTCCTCAGTTTATTATCGTGGGATAATCATTATTTTAATACTGTCATTATTAGATATTTTTATCACGCATGATTTACAATTAAGCTGACAGACATTTGCGGCTCTTCTAAGGAAGAACATTTTTCTTCATAATTACTTTGCGGGTGACACAATTCCCCTCTCGGGTATTCACATCATGCGCCAATCCATAGCCTCCTATTGTTCTCTTGCAATGGCCACCAAAAGTTGAAAAATCTAAAGAGGATAAAAATAGACCAACCTTTATGATTACTGCACTAAATTGCTCCATTTTAAGACTACTGCACTAGATTGGTCCCTTATAGCTCCGAATTTATAAGTTTAAATACTGGAAATAAATTCATGATGAAAATAAAGTTAGGATTGCACATATCCGAACTCTCTCCAAATCCTACAATATTAAAGTCTCATGCACAAGAACATCTCTTTATTTTAAGAATCATACCATCAGATTATGTGCTAAGATTCGTCATAAAATTAAAGCAACAGCCCAAAAAAAATAAGGATAAAAATTACTGGGTTTCTAAAGCAGTCATGTTGATTCTGTACTTTTCATATAAATACAAAATAAAGCATCAGCTAAGGCCCGTGGCCAGGGCAGTCACAAGGACAAGGTATACACTCGCACATTGAATTCATATAACATGGGATCATCTCCACATTCATATCAAACATTATTTTCGTTCATCAGTACAAGATTACTTCTTCTCGGAAACCAAATGTCAGTAGCCACAACAAATCTATTGGTCCTTGTACCTCTTCTCCACTTCTTCCAAACTCTGAATCTCCTTATAATATTTGCATATCCGATAGACACACCTACAGTATGCAGTTGTATATTTTGTGAACGCACAGAAGCATTAGCAAAGGGCATAAAAGAACCTCTTAGTAGGTCATTTCAAATGACAACTCAAACAGTTTGATCTGGACACCCAACTCAATGCATTTCAATTTGAATTTTGAAGACAATATATCTACTGCCATCCAAAGAGACAATCATAGACTATGGTTACAATGGCTTACAATTTGTAAGTTTACTCAAAAACAGAAACGATAAAAGAAAAAAAATGGTCGCAAAATCCACAATAAAGCCAAATCAGAGCAAACCCTTCATAATCATCAAAAAAAATCCAAACAACCCAATGTTGGAGAAAAATATTAAATGCAAAACAAAACCAAGCAATCCAAGCCATGGCTTTGACTATATCATCATTAAATCCACACAGGACTCAAAAAATAGAAAGCAACCAGTATGCATAGAGTAAACATATAGGGAGAGACGAACAAAACAAGGGGAAGATTTGCAGAAGTACAGAGCTTGAGGTGTTGAAGGTCAAGGTAAAGGGTAAAGTGCTGTTATGGAGGGAGGATGTGTGAGGGGAGGAAAATGGATCACAAGTAGATCAGTAAAATAAAGAGAAAAAAAGAGGAAAGATGGCATAAAGAAGGAAGGAAGAGAAAAAGGAGGAAGGGAAAGGGGGGCCAAGGGGGAGAGAGTGAAAAGGACACAAACCAAGCCATTATCTATTTGGGGAGCAAATTGAACAAAGAAACTATAACAAACAATGCAAATGAAGTCTAAACAAGCTTTTACTAAATCATTAAAAAAAAAAATTATTACAACAGCAGCAACATACCAATAGAGAAGACAAGCAGAAGCACAGAGAATCACATTCCTTTGAGCTTTATAGATCTGCATGGTACACCTAGGTAGTGAGCCAACCAATTCAAAACAATTAACACTACAAGTCAGAATGATATATAAACTAAGAAGTGGATGGACTTTTTATCTCCACATAAGCCTGTGAGTTGGAGGTAACTATTTTAGTGAAGGCATCAGTGTGGTCTCCCATATATGCCTATATAAATCCACTTTCAATTCAAATGTGTATGCCACATGCCAATTGCTCCCCATCAATCTTACAAAAGCTTATTTGAAACTTTGACGCTTGACAATGTAGCCATGAAAGGATCACCAATGAATTTTATGTTCACGGCTAATTTTGTTTGAAATAGAAAGCAAATGGAAGAAAGACATGACTTACAATTAAGGCTTCACATATCGAATTTGAGTTGAATTATGAGTTCTCCGTGTGAGGCAACAAAGAGCTTAAGCACGCAGATCAACAATGATCACACAACTGAATCACATCCCTATCTAAAAGCAACAAGTTCTGCTCGGAAAAGCTGGGAAAAGGGTATGGAGTGAAAAAAATGCTTCATCGGCTTCTCTAATTCTATCGTCAATTCTCATGAATGTGGAGTTTCTTCTCGGCAATGCATATGTTAAATCTATTTTCAGAGAAGGAGATGGAGAAAGCAAGAGAGACCAAAAAAAAAAAAAAAAAAATCCCATGTTCACTAGGAAAACGGTTCCAAGATATTCATACAAGCATTCTACATCTCTTAGGTCGGCTAGCCTATTGAAAGAATGCAATGGATTGAACGTTCATAATATTATCTTCTCGATAATGCATATATTATATCTTCTTAGTTTGGAAGAACCAAAAAAAAAAAGTTCCCACCACGTACAAAAAGGGAGACCAGACCACAAATGCATAATAATACCCTATGTAGAGACACAAACCGCGCATAGAGCCTGCACGCACAAACTTGTATTTATGAATTGGTTGAAGAAGAAGAAGACGGCGACTTTAGAAATCAATCCGATCAAAAGGAACTCACAGATTTCTCGTAGCGATCCCTTTCAGCAGCCGTACAGATCTCAGATGTGCACATCAGACGGTGCTCATTCTTCCAATAAATATCTGTACGCATAACAAAAAGAAACAAATATAATAAAAGGGAATTTTGCAAATTCAAACGTTTCATTTCTAATTTCAATCCACAGGGACATGGTAGAAGGGGAAAAGGCAGAACCTAGAAGCTGAAAGCCGGCGAAGGGAACGATGAAAAGAGCCGGTTGGAGAAGGAGCGAGACGAGGGAGACCAATCGGTACTTCAACAGCTTCGGCGACGGAATAGTTAACAGCGCCGCTAAGACCGCCTCCGCCGCCGCCACGTACGTCAGTATCATCCACTGCAACGCCATTTTTCACCCGCGCACTAACTATTCGAGCTTTCGCCTCCCTTCGGCTCCGGCTTCAAGTTTTATTTTCACCGATGAATCGGACGAGAAACAAAAAAATAAAAATAAAATAATGTGTATATATTTTGTTCACTTTAAAATATTAATTAATATTATCTCTGGTTTATTTCTTCCTTAAGTAGCAAGGTTTTTAGTTGTTTTTTTTTATTTTTTATTTTTTTTCTTTGATTTATTCTGCATTCTAGAAGTTTCCGGGTTATTGTTCTTGAGATTGGGCTTTTTGGATCGTTCGATTGAGGGAAAATAGAATCCGAAAAAGCCCATATAATGAACATTAAACGAGCTGGGTCTGGCCCAATAAATTGAGCCCATATTAAGACCCTCGCCCCTGCACTGAGGTTAGGTAGGATATAATTGCATTGAAGCTTAGTTTTGATGTATTCAATAATTTTTCGTATTAGTTAAATATTATTTTTTGTATAAGTAAAGTTAATCTTGACTTGAGGGGTCACACTTTGAAGAAAATAATAATAAATTATACTCATGATGTATTATTTTTAACTAATTTAATTATATTTGTCATAAATTTAATAGTATTTTAATTTTAATTTTTTCAATTTCATTTGAACATTTATTTATATCCAAATTCACTTTCATCCCGGACCAAATCATATTATTCTAGTTCCTCTCATGATGACCCAAAAGCCACAACAATTGTTTCTGTTTTATATATTCTTGAGCCAAAAAAAAAAAAAAAAAAACTCCAAGAACATGTAAGAAGTTTGAGAAAAAGAAGATAAATACAACGAACCCAAGAGGCTTGCGCGTCACACCAGGCATGGCCCCTCAAGGCCGAACAGCACTGGACCTGACTGACCCCCTTGAGGCCCACCGCAGTCAGGGTAGTGGGCTGGGGTCAGACAAAGCAAATATACATATTTTGGTAATTTCACTTAAATAGAATTATAACAGAAAAAAAGATATTAAACAATTTGGGGAAAAAAAACAAAAAAAAGCAGATTGAAAAGGATATTCTATTACTCCTTACCAATCCAAATAAAAAGAAAAAAAGGGCGAAAAAGAGATACGGATGTTTCGTGAAGACGTCCCTTAGCAAGAAGCTGCGAGGTTGTATCCTGGCCTTCATTCATCATTGTAAATTGTTAAGGTTGATTTTTTTTTTTTTTTTTGACAAGATAAATTTATTTTCTTGTTTAAAATATTAGGTAAATAACATAAAATGTTATTGAAAATACAAAATTACGTAACAATTATAAATTTTACTTTTAAAAGTAAAGTTATCGATTATTAAAAGCATTACCTAATGAGTGATGATTATTATCAGATTAAGATAAAATTATTAGGTAATTGATTGAGTTGATGGGTCAATAATTTAACAATGATATATTTATATAACGAGCAAATTTTGCAAAAAAAAAAAAAAAGAAAAAAAGATTATACAGAAGAGCACTGGGATTCTAAATTTCTGATCTATCCACGAAATGCCCGTAGCCGCCATAAGTTTTGTCGCCATCCTCGACAGGGTCATGCCTGCCTTAGCGTTGATCGACTATGCGTTGATTATTATATCTCCTCAATTGTTAGTCTCAGCTGATTCAAGGGTAAGCTTATTGTGTCTTTTTGCTATTTGTCCTTTTCATTTTTATTCATTTAAACTTATCTTGATCGAAGCATTTTTTGTAAAATGGCGCATAAAAACTATGGTATGCAATTATACTATATGGTAGACTTGTTCTGCTGCTTATGGATCTGACCCCCATTTCAATCTCACTCAGGAAAGTGGACAAGTTTGGGTAAGCAATTTTTTTTTTCTTTTTCATTTTTCTTAATCCTCTTTCAGCCCACCAACCGGTCTAACCTAGCCTAAATTATATTACACCTCGGATCAATTATTGGACTCAAAGAAGAAAAAAAAATAAATAAATAAGTAAGTATATATATATATATATAGTGTCGTGCAATTTCGGGGTTAGACTAATTATTTTTGAGGCAGCTTAAGAATTGTATGGACTAGTGCAAATGACTAGGCACAAGTCTTTTTTATTTTTACGGTAACTAGGTAAGCGAAAAAGTCTGAAACCTCATGGTTTGCAGTAAATGGCCTTGAATTTAAATAACGGTGCAATTTGAACACTTGAAACAACGCTGAAAGACCTCAGAAATATAATAATCCTCCATGGAACTTTAAAAGTTTTTTTGTTTGTGGTAAACAAAAAAAAAAAAATTATATATTGAAACAAAACGGCTAGATGACCTTTAAGGAGGAGAACATTAGATTAACTGCTGCAAGTGAAACCCTAAAGAAAGGTCAGGAGACTTGAAGATGAAACCCACATAATTTTAAAGAAAGGGGCAAAGAAAATGAAACCCAACTTAGCCAACGAGTCCCTCTAACCACTTAATTTTATTAGTAAATTAACCCGAATTATTAATTCTAGATTTGACAGATTAATCGATAAAGTGAATTATAATTAACTGCATTTACGCGGGCATTGGGACACAGGCATTTAATGATAGTCTACTTTGGATTTAGAGCGCTGCCCATGTTCATCGAGACGTCAATTCTCAACTAGGCCAACTTGGGAATCCGCAATTGCATATTTCATTCATTAATTTCTATGGACCGGTCACGTTGCACACTCGGACGTTGCTGCGTTAGGTCCAACCAGCTCTCGTCGCCATTAATGTATCTGGTGTCTAATATAATTATGCTATTCTTAAGAATCGTTGCTGCAATGCTATTAAGAGGGTAATCTAACTAACCACGGATGTCCAACGAAAAGCAAACTTGGTAGGTACCCTACTCGATTGCCAGGCCTCTCAAATATCTAAACAACAACAACCAAAAAAAAAAAAAAGTCCGGATAAATAAAAATAATAAAGCAAAAGATAATAGGCAGCCGGCTGCATTTTGCGTTGTCTATTCTCTCTAACTGCTGTGCCGTGGCTGTGTCCGCATTGAGTTTTATGAAATTTACATGGAAAACGTGGGGTTTTTTTTTTCTTTTTTGTTTTTTTGGTTTTGTGTAATAAAATATGGGACGGAACATGTGTGAGACACGGAACATGACAAAAGTCATTGTGCAATTTGCTTTGGGATTGGCAAATCATTCATCTAATCCCGGAGAAAATTATTCATCCTGCCGAACGTCCACCGGCAGTCGTATATTTTATAACTCTTTTTGCTTGTTTGTGTGCGTGTGTGTGTGCGTGCGTGTGTGTGTGGGTGTGTTTTTTTTTTTTTGTTTTCCACAACAGGAGCTTGAGTGGAAATGCTAACCGGCATTCTGAACATGATCAAGTCGTACAAAAAAGGAAGAAAGGGATCGCTGCAACACAAAAAGAGGAGAGGAAGATAGTATTGGAGCTCTATATGATCATTTTCTTTTAATATTGCGATCAAGCACTACTCTAGTGTAGTTTTTGCGTAATATATTGAGTTTACCCCCTTTTCTTTTTTCTCCCTCTCTTTTTTTTTTTGTTTGTTTGTTTAAGTTCGGTGAAAAACAAGCCGGGAATGATGGTGAAGAAAAAAAAAAAACAATTTGTAGCTCGAACCTAAATGAGATCAAAGAGTGACAAATGGGGGGGGGCTCAAAATAGAAATCAATCATATGATAATTATGGGTAAATTTTTTGGCCGACGTAAAGAAGCGGGCAAGTGTTCTATTCCAGCAGGATAGGCACAATAAAAAGAAAAATAAAAAGTGAGCGGCGAGGGGGAACGTAGCTATCTGTCACGTGCAGATAACGAATGAATGGTCCGATTAAAAGAATGCCGAAGGGTGGCAACTGGCAACAAAAGTGGACCCCAACCGATCCCCTCTCCTTCCTGCCACCCTCCTCCTACTCTCCGCCGTCCTCCTTGCCTTTCCTGCTTGTGTGTATAAAAGTCCCGCTCTCGTATTCTAAATTTAACAATCGACCAACCGTCGCATCCCTCCGCCTATGGCAGTTGTGCGTGAGCGCCGCCAGCTAAACCTCCGCCTCCCGCTTCCCGAACTCTCCGAGCGCCGCCCTCGTTTCCCTCTGCCACTTCCCCCGTCTTCCTCAACTTGCGCCAACAACAACAACAACAACAATTTCGCCGCCGCCGTCTCCTGCAACGACCTCGAGAAGCTCCACGTTCTGGGCCACGGAAACGGCGGCACAGTCTATAAAGTGCGCCACAAGAGGACGTCCCAGGTCTATGCGCTGAAAGTCGTCCACGGCGACAGCGACCCCCTCGTCCGCCGCCAGCTCTTCCGAGAAATGGAAATCCTCCGCCGCACCGACTCTCCTTATATTGTTCAGTGCCACGGAATCTACGAGAAGCCCTCCGGAGATATTGCTATACTGATGGAGTACATGGATTTGGGGACGCTCGACTCCCTTTTGCAGCAAAAATTGAAGGGCGCGGGCGCGTGCACCTTCTCCTTCTCCGAGGCCAATCTCGCCCACGTGGCTCGTCAAGTTCTCGACGGCCTGAACTATTTACACGGCCAGAAGATCATGCACCGCGACATCAAGCCGTCCAATTTGTTGGTGAACAGCAAAATGGAAGTCAAGATTGCCGACTTCGGCGTCAGCAAAATCATGTGCCGGACTTTGGACGCCTGCAATTCCTACGTGGGTACTTGTGCTTACATGAGTCCGGAGCGGTTCGACCCCGATGCCCACGGCGGCAATTACAACGGCTATGCCGGCGATATATGGAGTTTGGGACTCACTCTATTGGAGCTCAATCTGGGCCACTTCCCGCTCCTGCATCCGGGTCAAAGACCCGACTGGGCCACCCTCATGTGCGCTATATGTTTCGGAGAGCAACCGAGCTTGCCGGAGGATGCGTCCGAGGAGTTTCGGAGCTTTATTGAGTGCTGCTTGCAAAAGGATTCGAATATGAGGTGGACGGCTGCTCAGCTGTTGTCGCACCCTTTCGTCTGCAACACCGACGATCCGGGATCCGGCGCTTGAAACCCGATTCGACCACAAAGCATTTTCGAGTTACTTTGTAGGATTGAAATTTTTCACTTCTTCTTCTTCTTCTTCTGTACATTCTGCGCAACTGTACAGCTGAAACTTGAAAGTGAGGGAACCAAGTGTCTTCCTCTCACGTTCGCGAACCTCTGCTAGTCTGCCTGGTTGATTTTTCCTGGCGCCCCCCCCCCCAAAAAAAAAAACAAAAAACTCGAATTACTTAATTCGAAATTTCCCAATTGATGAAAATTTTGACTTAATTGTCTAGTCCAATCTCTACTTTAATCGATCCAATTCGAGAAATTATCTTATCCCAAAAGAATTTTTTTATTTTTTTAAAATATGAAAAATAGAGAAATTATGCCTCGAGCAGCAGATTTCCCATGGTTCCACTCCCATGGGGTCTGCTTACGATCAAATTAAACGTGAACTCCGTATTACATGCACTCATCGGCACAGCCTTCTCTGTGGTTGCAGCACTACCCGCGATGTAAATTTGCATTTTTTTTCCTCTACCCAGATTTGATCGGAGCGGCGATACTGTGAGAGGTGGCGTGATCATTTAGTCTACTTCGATCGTTTGCTGTTTTCTTCGGTACTTTTATCTGCGTTTAGTTACTTTGTCCCCAAAAAAAAAAAAAATAATAATAATAATAATAATTTTACTTTTCAAAATATTGTTCTTAAATCTAAAGCCAATCTCATTCGTTGAAAAAGAGACTGTGACGGTGTGAGAGCGTGCCGTTTCTTTTTTTTTTTTTTTTTTTTTGAGGAACGAAGTACGCGTTTAATAAAAAGAAGGTTATTTTGTGATAATAAAATATATATAATAAGGTAAATTATATTTGGTTGAAAGTGCAGTACGTTTTAGCTTTTGTAAGAACATAGGTACTGTAACTAAAAAAAAAATAAAAGTATGTTTTTTCTTTTTTGAGGATGTAATATATTTTTTAATCGTAAGATATATTTTTAAAAAATATATATTATGTATTTTGTTGGAAATGCAGAGTTTTTTTTTTTAAATATAAATATAAAAGAGAGAGAGAGAGAGAGAGAGAGAGAGAGCGAGAGTATGACGCAGCAGTAGCTGGACAGGGTCCTAGGATTAAGACATGGCATTGGAAATAATTGATTGAAGTTTATCAATTACCACGCTGGAAAAGACAAAATGTTGTGCATCAACCATGCCACGCGTCGCTTATAAGAAACAGAGTGATAGAACTGTCCTTACCCTTTCGGTAATTTGATTAGTTTAAGCAAATGTTTATGACATCAATCAATCCATCAATCCTGTTGGCTCGAAGTAGGCTCCAAAAGTGATGAAACATATCCGACCAATTCAATATTGTTTTTTTTTTTTTTTTGTAATAGCTGACAGCCAAGTTGCCCCCCGCCCACCTTTTTTTTTTTTTTTTGGTTAAATGGCTTGGGGGGCTGGGGGTGCCGGAAGAAATAAAAACATAAACAAAAGTTGATCGTTCAGCAATGGGTCCGAGCTGGGTTTAGTGAGTTCATCGGAAGCAACCTCCAAAGGTCGGTAGCTCTAGTCTTTATCAAGGATCATAACTGAAATTAAATTCAAAAGAATAAAGATAAATTTAAAATTAAATACATATATACATACATATATATATATATATATATATATATATGTATATTTTTTTTTTCTTGAATGAATTAATACAAGATAATCAAGCTTACTTGCACGTATTTATATAGTTTAAAAAAAGAAGAAGAAAAAAAGAAGAAGAAGAAGAAAAACTCTCACATCACGCCATCCCCTTAGGTCAGGTGGACGTTTCGGGAGAGGTTCGACCCATGAAATGGGTGGGTGTATCTACAAAGTTAGAGTGAATGATTGGAGTGCTGAGTCAGCTACGTCACTGTCAAAAACAAAAGGCAGCGTATTAAATAGCTCTGCGGGAGACCACAGAGAGAGGAGGAGGGAGGTGCCAGCTGGTGTCCGGTGGCTCCACGGACATAAGCACAACCTTTCCAGCCCTCCGTCATGCGTGATGTCATCGTTCGCAAACCATCTTGTGCTAAAAGATGATCAATTTTACCGATATATTTTTCTTTCATAGATAAAAAGGGCTCGTCGTATAGTTCATACGAATTTATATTAAAAATTATACATTTATATTTTTATTTAATTTTTTTATAAAAAAATATTTTGTGTTTTATTATAATATATTAAATTTATTTAATTTTACTGATATATTTGTTTATGAATTTTAATTTATTTGAATAAAAATATAACTTTAAAAATTTAAATTTAATTCATAAAAAATACCAAATTATCACTAAATCTTTCATATTAAACAATAATCTTACTAATATTTTTTGTTAACAAAATATTGTAAATATTTAAGATCGCAAAAAAAAAATTTTATCATATTATAATAATATTAATTATACATTTGAATTAATTTAATATTTAATTATAATTATTAATAAAAATTATAAATATAATGTAAAAATATGATAATATAAAGTTGTTATTTTTACTTATTAATTAATTTTAGATGCATAATAAAAAATAAATTTGAATTTTTATATTTTATTATTTTATGCGTGGAGGTTATAAAATTCCTCACATTGATTAGCAAAATATATTTCACGTAGACTAAGTTTTGAATTCGACGATCAAAATGCAACGAAGAAATCATTCATAAGCTCTTTAAGATGGTATTGTCTTCGATGGAGGTGGAATTTTATTTATAATAACACCGAATGCCTGCATCAATAATGTCAATGCAGTCCCATAAAAATAAAAATAAAAATGCTTGATCTTTTTTCTTAGACCCAATGGGTTAATCGGCCTTTGCAATCTTTAGGCTCTGCTGGCCGTCAGGAGAAACAGAAAGGAAAAGGAAGGTCGTGAGAGGAGGATGGACACCGATGAATGATCCTCCTTTTCACCCTTCCATAATTTTTTTTTTCATTATTTTCATCAAAATTTTTTTAATTCAACGGCATTAGACTTTTTTTAATAAAAATTTTTTATTGAATTATAAATTATATAATAGAGTCATATTTTTTTATTTTTATAAATTTCATATCTCTTTTAAAATTAGAGTCTAAAATTTTATAAATAAATATCTAACTTTTTAATTATTAAAATATTTTTAGAATAAAAAGATATTAGACTTCTAATATTTGGATAAATTATAGGAAATTCTAATATTTGGGTTGTTGATCTATCAAAAAAAAAAAAAAAACTAGTTTGGCTTGTTGGATTTCTTGGGTTTACTCGTACAAATGGAAGGAGTGGTGATCTAAATTAATACTGGAAGCGTAGTCCCATTTTTCCGCCTGTATCCCGAAACACTTGGCCACCATTGTTAATAGATAGGATGACAGGCTCAGCCTAGTCGGAAGCAGATGGGCTTGGCTTCATCACACTATTTAACCGTCATCTTTAGGATCAGTAGTACCCTTTTACTCGTGCCTACATCCCACACGAACTCCCACCTAATGGATTCCATCCAGGCCCTCTCAGTAGCTCTTGAAGGATCTGAATTACTAGGCCCACTACAAACGCTGCTAGTTTTTTTTTTTTTTTTTTCCCCTAAAAGCTTTATGGAAAATGGTCCTCTCTCCACGAGGACCCGAATAAATTAAGCTTTTGGTCTAGACTCCATCTGGTAAGAAGGAAAGTTGGTCAATTGTTACATACCTTCTTTTATTGCATGCTAAGACACACGTTCAATGATTGAAATGCGTAAGAATTAAGTCAAGATTCATTGGAAGTAAATGCACCTTATGCTTTTAATAACCTTACAACAATTTCTCAAAAGTGCCAATCTTTTTTCTGTACATGTACTGTTTATGATTTATTCTGTTGTTCTCTCTCTTTTGATGTTTTTCTTTCTTTCCCTATAAGTCAATAAGCAGTACACTTATAGGAAGTTTTTTTTTTATTATTTTTAATTTTTTATTTGAGCATCCAGTTTATACGGTGTACACCATACCAACCTCCAGAAGGGCAGCATGAGGGACGTTGAGTGCCACAGGAGGCTCTCTGCAGTTTTTGTCAAGAAAAAAACATAAGTCTTGATCAGGAATCTCTCGAAAACGTTTGTGCCGCCGCGGACCGCTAAATGTGACTGGCCTAGGATAGATGCAGTGCCACTCTCCCTGCCATCAACCAGTTGTTGCTGTTCCTCCCTCACAGACTCACTCATTCCAGGACTATTTGCAGGCAACACAAACGTCACCTTTCTTCTCCTGACAGGACTAGGAGCACCTCCTCTTTGGATTGAATCGCTCGCCGCACTAGCCTGAATTTCATCGTTCGCAGTGTTTGCAGGCCCTGCTGTCAACTGAGTGTCATGTAGAGGAATCAAAGCATTTCCCTCGGCCGATGGCTGGCCAGTGATTCTCATTCTTCCTTCACGGAAAGTCAGGGATTCAGGTTCAGTTTCCTCTTGCGAAACGAATTCTCCGATTGAATGGATGATCTTTTCCTCAAAATCGTCCGTATCTCTAACGTGATCGCAGTAACCATATCTCACAATGCATCGGTAGATTCTGTAGTCTTTGGCACCAACCCTGCCTACAAGATCCCGCTGGCTTGGGTGCACATGAGGCACTGGGAGGGGTTTGAAGGAAACAAAAGTCAGCACTTGGTGGAATGCAGGAAGGTTCGACACGAAATGTGGGAAAAAAGCTGGAATTCCAGCTACTATATCGGTGTAGATGAAGCCAATTCCAGGTACTCGCGAAACTCCTAGCCCTGGGCTGAGATCAGTAAGCCATTCGGTGGACGCTTTGTTTTGTAAATCAAATTCGTATTTCTTCTTGGTTCCATAATGCCACGCAAGCATAATTGTGAGTGACAATGCCAATAAAAGACCAAGATGCCAGGCCCTTTGTGAAAGCTCATCGTACATTTTTTTATTAAATTTAACTTATTAGTTAACGTTTTTAGGTATTAAGGACAAAAAAAAAAAAAAAACTGGAGAAATTAATCTGTTTTTATAAAACTTAATTTTAAATTTTTATACTTACACGCATTGATTTATTAAACTTTTTTTATATTAAAATTATTAATTTAAGATTTTTCAATCTTATAATTCAGTTTTTAGTTATTTATAATTATTGTGTAAAAATTTTAAAATTTTAAAATTTTATTAAAATAATTTTATAATAACATTAATATTAATATTAGGTTGGAATTCGTATCAATATATGTCAAGGAAGAAGTCCTCGGAGATGCGCACGAATGAGGTCGAGCACAAAGACCGTTGAAGTCACTGCTTGGCTTATTGGGCACATAGAACAGGTAGAGATCAAAGATCACTAAATTTATTGGTTATTATTAAAAAGCAGCATACATACTATAGGAAACACAAGAAGACGGGGAAAATAATAAATTTCTTTGTGCCTGAATTCAAGAAATATCAATTCACAGCAGCTTATGTTTTTACAAAGCATTTGATATCGATTGCTGTGTTTCCGGGTGCTCGGAATCTGAAGAAAACCACATAACAAAATTTAAGATTGGTAACAAGAGAATATGTAAAAGTATTTACCTTTTTGTGTATCCAGCATCCAGTCTTGCAGCTGACTCTTAAATTTTGTTTCCGACAGTAACCCGTGTAGCCCCGATGATGCTGATAAGACTGGTACGAGAGACAATGTTCCATACAAGCTCACAATTTGGGGAAAGAAAAAGGAAAACGTGATGCATGCACAAAAAGGGAAACATAATGCTAATCAAGTCATGAAAAGTTCAACAACAGACTATCTTAAGAGATGATTGGGATGCGAACCAGAAATGGATGGTGTAAGCACCCCAACTCCAATTATCATGCAAGCACCAAAGAGTGCTGAAATGAGCATCTCTTGTGTTTTTCAAGTTCCCTTCTGACCCTTGATCCAACCTTATCCTTGGAAGGGCGTTTCTCTTCATCATTCAGAACTTCAATGGCACTTGTATCATTTGGAAGCAGACCAATTTTAGCATGCCTGCACAATAGGGAGTACGAAGCGAAAGGACCTCCTGCAAGAAATTGTTGAAAGTAAATAATGCTCTCTCTATTCTGCACCCAAAAAACATGAAATTTTATAGCAGTTGAGGCCATTACCCTCTCCCTCATCATCAACCATCAGTACTATAAGTGCATACTTGACAAGAGATATGATGGTCAGAGTCCAGAAAACAAAAGAGAAGTATTCATATGGAGTTTCTGTTGATTTAAACTCTTCTGCAGGAATTGTCCCGTGAACATATAGGGGAGCTGTACTCAATTGACCGTAAACTACACCGAGGGTTTGGCATGACATAATAAGCGTATGCCTCCATGTCTCCTGTACATTATCACGTCAAAAGTACAAATTGCATGGTCAAACAACTAGAGCAGGTAACTTTGATCTCACTCAGTGCTTTAGGCATGCACCATATTATCAAGAGAATTACTTTCAGTCTCATCTCAATCCGCATTTTCTGATGAATTTTCTCAGTAGCACTGGGAAAACTCATTGCATCCATTGGGGGAACAAAAAAGGAAGGCACCCTCCCCACCCCTCTCCGAAAAGAAAAAAGAAAGAAAGAAAGAAAGAAAATGCCATTTGGGAGCCATGTTCTTGAAGAACACATAAACATGAAGACATCAACAATCAATACGAGTCAGATTTCAAACAGAACAAAAGCTAAAAACGAATCAAAACTCGTGAACACGAGCTAAAAGGGTCCACTCACGTATCACTTACAAAGTAACGAAAAGACAAAAGAGTTTACCCTGATTCTGCCAGAAAATTGATCGGGACTCGGTGGACGGTCCATTTACATGCCACAGGAAAAACGTTCGGGGAAGAGGGCAAAAGCCAAAGCGCTAGACGTTACGTAAACCAAGTGAGAAAGAGATGGATTTAGTACATCTGAGCTGATTTCGACCGACACAAAGATAAATACATGGTAATAAGCATCAACATGCAATACGGCAGCAGAGATGGAGTGCCGGACTGACAGGGACGGCTAACAATACTTTGAGAGTAATAAATGGCAGGAAAATCCATAACGCTCAATGCGAGGCCGCATGGCCTTGCCTGCAATTAGATTAGTCGATGAGATTTTCGCCCTTGCGAGGATCTTGCGTCTTCAGAATGTCCTAAGCTCAATATGGAAATGGATTCAGACTACAGAGCCGGAATCCTAGTTTCTAATTTTTACCCCTATAAGAAAACTTGATCAGACTTAGAATAACTTAAATGAAATTGTTCAAAATTTGATTCGGTCTAATTTGACATACAAGATTCGCTTATTTAAAATAATATAAAATTCAAATAACTTAATCACAAATCACATAAAATTTAAAAATCAAAATAATATAAATTAAAAACAAAATGTTCAGAACTTAATATATTTTAAATTTAATGAATTTAAAAAGTTGATAAATTCCTAATTCAATAATAATAAACTTCAAATTTAATAATCTAAAATTTTAGTTTATTTAAAATAATAATAATATTTTTAAGTAAATATTATTGTTATTTTTAATTTTATTGATATGTATATTTTTTTTTACAAAATATTAAAATAATATTTAATAAGAATAATAATCTTATTGATTCACATAATTTATTCAACAATTTTATATTACACAATCAAAAAAATTTATTGTAAAGGACAGCGTTACCCTATTTAAAATTAGAGAAACCTCGTGCTCCACAAAAGTAAAACTCAAATGATAAAAATTCCAAAATAAATTGATTTGAATTCCCCCTGACACGTCGGTTATCAAGGCTGCGGACTTTTAATCTTTAGGACCCTCCTTTTTTATTCACTCTTACAAGCTTGTAGGGCTCTTGAGAAAGAGAAGAAAAAGGAAAAAAAAAAAAAAAAAAAAAAAAATTTTAAAAAAAACAGGATTTTCTCAAATTTTACATCCATTTTATTTTTCACTCATTTTTAAACTATTTAAATAATTAATTAAAAGTTTATTTTTTTTCGCGTGTTGCCTGGAATTTAAACACACCATTAGATTAATAATAATAATAATAACAAAAATAGTTTTAATAAAAAAATTATATTATTAAAATAATAATTAATATTACAAAACAAAATTATAGAAAAAATAAAATAAAATTTTATTTAAAATTTGTGTAATTCCTTTTTATTTGTTTCGAAGAGTATATAAATTATGCTGTATTGAGGGGTCGACTGTTTAATAATAATTATAATAATATTGGTGGATTTTGGGTCTGGATTGCAATTTGCAATTTACGTTAATTCACGATGAGATCGGCAGCAACCGAGTTGGCAACGCGGATAAGTCGTGCTTTGATCACTGCGTCGTCGAGCAACGCTTGCCCAACTCGTTCGTGGACTCCATCGCTTGAGCAAGCTCTACACAAACTCGGTTGCCGGAACTCGCTGAGTCCGTTCCTCGTGGCTCGAGTCATCGACCCCCATCTCCTCACTCACCACTGGCTCGCTCTCGGTTTCTTCAACTGGGCCTCTCAGCAACCGGGTTTCACTCACACCTCGCTCACTTACCAATCGGTGCTCAAATCTATGTCTCTTTCTCGCCAATTGAACGCCATTGAATCTCTTCTAAAGCAAGTCAGAGCACAGAAAATAAACCTCGATTCTTCAATTTATTGCTCCGTTATTAATGCTCTGCTTCGGGGGAAGAAGACCCAGAATGCTTTTTGGGCTTTTAATAACGAAGAGGTTAAGTCCCGGATTTTGGATATTGGGCCTGAGACTTGCAACTCTCTGTTAGCTGCATTGGGTTCCGATGGGTTTTTTGACAATGCATTGAAATTGTTTGATGAAATGACTACAAGAGGTGTTGCTTTTAGTACTCTCGGGTTCGGCGTGTTTTTATGGAGGTTTTGTAGAAATGGTGATTTGGGTAGAGTACTGAGTATGTTAGATCACGTTAAGGAGGGTAATCCGATGATTAACGGTTCGATAATTGCAGTTTTAGTTGTTTATGGGTTGTGTCAGGCCTCAAGATTAAGCGAGGCTTCGTGGGTTCTGAATGAGTTGAGGAATAGGGGCTGTAAACCAGATTTTATGGCATATAGGATTGTTGCCGAAGCTTATAGATCAACAGGCAGTGTGGTTGATGTTAATAATGTTTTGAAGATGAAGAGGAAACTAGGGGTGGCACCGAGGAGTAATGATTATAGGGAGTTTATTTTGAACTTGATTGCAGAGAGACGGCTTTGTGAGGCAAAAGAACTAGGCCAGGTTATTGTGGATGGCAACTTCCCTATTGAAGATGATGTCCTGAATGCATTGATAGGATCCGTTTCAAGCATAGATCCTTGTTCTGCATTGGGTTTTTTTAATTTCATTGTTAGAAAAGGGAGTTTGCCAACTTTTCTGACGTTGAGTAACTTGAGTAGGAATCTTCTTAGGCATGGCAAGATTGACGAATTGTTAAGGGTTTACCATGTTTTGTCTTCAAATGGTTTCTTCTCTGACGTGGAAAGTAATATTGTGATGTTTTCATTCTTGTGCAAGGCAGGAAAAGTTAGAGAAGCTTATGGCATTCTGCAGGACATGAAGAAGAAAGGGTTAGGACCAGATATCACAATGTATAACACTCTAATGGAAGCATGTTGTAAAGAAGATCTGTTGCGTCCAGCTAAAAGGCTTTGGGATGAGATGTTCACAATCGGGTGTGGTGTGAACTTAAAAACTTACAATATTCTTATTAGCAAGTTGTCAGAGAGAGCTGAAGTTGAAGATGCTTTGAGGCTTTTCAATCACATGCTAGAAAATGGGGTGTCACCCGATACTACAACATACATTTCTATCCTTGAGGGGCTTTGTCAGGAAACTAAGTTTGAAGCTGCTGTTGAAGTTTTCAGCAAACTAATTAATCTGGATACAATGGAACAAAGTTGAACACATTCACCTTCAAATTCTGTAGAAAATGTATGTTCATTATCCACATATGCATATTGTAGCAACAGTTCGTCAGATAACAATCTGTTCTTCTTAAAGTTTACATTTGGGAGTAGTTTCCATGATTAATTATATCAAGCATAATTCAATCGGCTTTTCAAGAGGATTAAGGGCTAACTGTAGTCACTTTATCAAATTCACTCCTGACTTTGCTTTGGTTGCAGGAATGGCATGTGAACCTATTGCAAGTGGAAGGCCCAGGGATAATGCAAATTTTCAGCCCTTGGGAGGTGATTGGTATATTATCCAGATTTTATTAGAGAATTGAGATTCTGCGTGTCAAAATCTAACACATGTTTTTGAAGTGAAAGGATAGCTTTTATGTTGGGGCTTATGTATTTGTAGTATCTTTGTTTTTACCGGTCCATGTACTTGAATTTGCCAAAACTGTCTGTTTTTCTTTTCGGCTTAAAAAAATGTGCAGGAGCAAAGATTAAATCTAATATTTCCAAAAACGAAGTATTCTTGCTGGACATTCTCTTTTCTTTGCCTAGTGGTCCTTCTTGCAATGCACCTATCCTTTTGTTCGTCATTTTTTTGGTTTCTATACATTCAGTGGCAAAAGTATTTGTGATATGGCAGGAGCAGAATTATGTCTACTCTCCCCAAGAATGAGGCACACTGGACCTTTCTTTTTCTTTGCTTAATCCCTTGTTGGTTCTTGCTTTTTTGGTTTCTATGCTCTCTCTCTCTCTCAAGCTGGACCTATACTTTTGAGAAAAATCTTCAATTATTTACTTCTCTTTCTCTCGCTTTCTCCGTGCACCTCACCCCTCCAATGTTCGAAGGTTCCTTAAGTCCTTAACTCTGTGTACTTTGTAGGCACGAAAGAGTTGAGCTGCCAAGGAAGCTCTACAGACATCATCTGAGATTGCCCCTGACCGAAGAAAGCCAAGTGCCTTGTACAACAGAACTCTGAGGAGTCTCCCCCGCGTGGGGCATGCTGGGCACATGTACGTGCTGAATATGTGGTTCGAGCTATTACACAGCGGGCTTTAATTGGTCTGAACCGAACTTTCATGTCGGGTATATTAAGTTTAAACCCACTGTGTTTGACATGCCTATCTTTTACAATTTCGAAAAGGATGAGATTGCATAATGTGCTCTTCACACAGACATCCAAAATATGAGTTCTTCTTACTTTCAGGTGTGTGTTGGGATGCAGGGTCTTTTTGCTACCATTACGTGGTTTTGGGCTGTCTGTAGCGTTACGATAAAGGGTGCGATCAACTTTCCGGAGCGGTCTCCTAACTCGCGAAAATTCATGATTTGAACCAACTCTCAATCAGGGTAACTCCTCGTTCAAGACAAAAAGCCTACAACTAGCGTGCGAGGATCGCGACATATTGAATTTTAATAATAAGAATTACACGGAAAGTTGTGGCGGTTGTATTTTGCCAGGTGCCCCAATGAAATTAAATTAGAATCAAAGTTCAGCTGTCTCCGTTCTCTCTCAAAAGAATCAAGAAACGAGCTCTGATTTTATTAGCAAGAACGCAGTGCGGGTAAAAGAGGAGGAGGAAGTCGAGGAGGAGGAGGAGGAGGAGGAGGGACGACACCTTCTCATCCTCGCAGCCATTGCCGGCTAGAAAGTCAAAACAAAATTCGAAAAAAATAAAATAAAAATGGAAATTTCAAAATCATTCCGGCGGACTGGGAGATTTAGAAGCATTTTTTAATTTATAAATTAAATTAATTTCTTTCTCTTAAAAAAGAAAATTTCTAGTACAGAAAATATAGCTTTAATTCATTTATATTCCTCTTCTTTGGCTCCCCGGTAGCCATCTTCCTCGCCTCCTCAGCACAGCCTCCCCATTCCTCCTCCACCTTCTTCTTGCAAAAAGCAATCGAAGTCTCCACCGCGTAAGCCGGATCAGTTCAACGCTGGCTGCTGGTAATCATCCTGCCGGACAATAACCCTCGAGGGGCGCTTGAACCCATCTTCGTTCTCAATACTGCCGGCGGCGCGGCGGGTTATCTCCCTGAGGAAGGATTTCGGGGCAGAGGTCGATCTGATCTCCCCACGCCGCGGTCTGCGCCTCCAACTTTTAACGATTTTGAAGCTCATCTTCTTAATATCTCGGTAAATTCAGGTATCTGTATTCTAGGGTGTGCAAATCTATATATATATATTGTATTATAGAGATGGGAAAGAGAGGAAGAGCTTGCGTTGTTGTTCTGGGAGATATCGGACGCAGCCCTCGAATGCAGTATCATGCCCTTTCTCTTGCCCGTCAGGTAAGCCGTAGTAGTAATCACACATACATATAATTCTTCGGTTTTGGGAGGTCTAAATTTTAATGTTTTAGACCGGTTGGCCCCCTTTTTCTTCTTTTCATGGAATTTTGAGCCATGTTGTGGGTTTCAAAAGTTTGTACAACCCCCTCCCGCCTGTGCAGCAATGATGCTATTTGAACTTTGGTACGATCCTCAATCTAATCAGCCATTTATTGATCTTTGCAGGCGTCTCTAAGAGTGGATGTTGTCGCTTATGGAGGTACCTGTCTTGGATGCTGGATGATTATATATTCATTTCCTGTTTTAGAAAATTGCTTGTGGCCTTTTTTTCATCATTCTCCTTCAAAGTTATAGTCTGATGAAAATTTTCGTTCAGAATTTCTCAAAGGAAAATAGACGGAAAAACTAGTACCAGGAATGACTATTTGCTCTAATTAGTAGGAAAATGAGTTGAGAAATAAAAGTTCTGCATCTTGTCAACTAGGGATCTTATTTACAAATAAAGGTTAGAACATAGATATTTATATGTGACAACTGCAAATTTTGAGTCAGTTTCATAGCTACTGTCAGAGCACTGCCAATTTTGATGATTAATTGATTGATTTGATTATTTGTACAGGTTCTGAGCCGCACATGGCAGTACTAGAGAACCGCTCTATCCATATTCACAAAATGGTATTTTTCACTAATAAATTTTGCTTGAATAAGAGCAGATCAGTAGCTTGCAAAAGTAATGGACTAATGTCTGTTCCTTTCTCTTGTTGCTTCAGAAGCAATGGCCAACTGTTTGTCCCAGGCTGTTGAAGTTGTTTAAGCCCTTGATGCTTCTGCTTAAGCCATTGTTTCAGTTTCTTGTGCTTCTTTGGTATTTATGTGTGAAAATACCTGCTCCTGATGTTGTCATAGTCCAGGTTAGAATGCATTATTTTTTCCAATTGACCCAAAATTGGTTTCATTGTGTTTTTGCTTATGAACTGTATGGTTTTCTTGTTTCTTTCAAGAATATGCCATTATTTTCTGTGGATACATTCAATAAAATTTCACTTGACTTTTCTCTTACCATATGTCACACAACTCAGCATGATTATATTTGGTGAAACAAGGCCATATACTTTGTGAGAGACTGAAAGTATAAGCTTAATGGAGTCTTCAATTCTTTTCAAAACATTTATCCTTAAGATACATATGTGTTTCTAAAGGGCGGGTTTAGCTATCATAAAGTAGAACTTTAATGGAGTCTTTACCAGGAAAAGGCGACGTTTATGCAAAGAGGGTTTATGATGTTACCTAAAAATTATGATATTTCAGGAATCATAAGTTAATTAATACAATCTTATTAATTTTGATCACTTACATTTTTCTTGCTCATTTTGGTACGTAGGAGCTTGCAACATTCAATAGCTGGGATTTTGAAAGTACATGTATTGCTATCTGAACAGGAAAAAATTTGTTTCTGGAGCAATTATGTTGACTTAGAAGCTTATCCAGCCTTCTTCTTAGCAACAAATCCATTCTTTGTACATTTATCTTTAATTTCATTAAGTGGATATTCTACAGACTAATTTGAGGGTTATCTCATTCATGCTTTTGCTTGGACAGAATCCACCTTCCGTTCCAACCCTGGTGGCTGTAAAATGGGCTAGCTGGCTAAGGAATTCTGCCTATATCGTTGATTGGCATAACTTTGGATATACTTTACTGGCAATGTCACTTGGAAGAAACAGTCGTTTTGTGTCTGTATATCATTGGTACTATTTCAAATGCCCAATAACTTTTTCTCTTATTGCCTGTGTACCAGACATCTGAGTTTTGAATAAATCTGCTTAGGTTTGAGAGACATTATGGAAAGATGGCTAATGGTTCCCTATGTGTGACAAGGGCAATGCAACATGAACTGGCTCAAAACTGGGGAATTAAGTAAGAGGGTCAGCTCAACATTCATAATAATCTTTGTTATTACCTGATCACAGAAATTTTCTAATTAGATATTTCAAGTGACACTAGTCATTTATTGTTGTGTATATTTCATTGATACTTGATAGAGCCACGGTTCTGTATGATCAGCCGCCAGAGTTTTTCCGCCCTGCTTCACTTGAGGAGAAGCATGAGGTGAATTGGTTTTGTTTTCATACCCCGCTTTCCTCTATGGAATTCACTTAAATTGTAACCTTTAATAAAAATGTGGAATACTTCAGTTGTTCTGCAGATTATACAAACATATAATTCAGCCTCAGGGTGTCCATGATTGTGTGAGCTATGGTAATGTTATTGCTCATCAAAAGTTTCTATTTCTAATTTCAGTTAAATCATGATTTCCTATGAAAAAAGGAAATCGCGACTGGCTTAATTTTATGTGTTTTTGTGAGATCACAGGAGTGGAAAGCCATAGCATGGATAAGACTATTTTTACCAACCGAGTCGATGGTGATGTTTTCTTAAAGTCGAACAGGCCAGCACTTCTTGTTAGCAGTACAAGCTGGTGAGTTTTTTCTGTTTAGTCAAGTTCAAACTTTTTTCTCTAGTTCATTGGTTATTTATGTGCAAACATTGTAGGGTTAAAAATGTGCTTATTGCTCAGCCTATTGGTGAATCGGACAAATTCAATGTTGGTTATGTTTACTTTTTGAATTCTTCTTTGTATCTATTTGTTCATTCCACTTGCTTTTTATGTGGTTTACATGTTGCACTCTTTTTGTAATGTGATATATCTGCTTACAAAATTTTTGATGTGATGGCAAAAACTCCAAAGATTAATTGCCTGCCTGCTCGATGATTAGAAGTCAATAAGCAAGCCAAGTTTTGTGATTGGATTCATCAGTTAGCTTCAAAATGGTTCCCTTCAAGTCCCGTCTGATGCAGAAACAAAGTTTGAACCAGGATGAAGATTCTTTATATATATATTTTTTAATCTATTTTCACTTTATATCTCCCTTTACTTTAAAGCCAAATTGGGAAGTTGGACAAAATATAGGATCTTTTAGTTTTTGATGGAACACTTCGTGTTTGGCTTTTTTCTTTTTTTTTTTTGACTTCTCTTTGCCTGTGATTTTTTAAAGGACTTGAGACCAAGTCTAATGCATGCAGGTTGGCCTAAAAAATTGCTTGGCTTCAATACCTAAAATAATAGTATCCCCATTTTGTGGGACGGAATTCCTGTCAAGATTGATGTCAGTATTCCTTGTCCTTCAGGACGCCAGATGAAGACTTTGGGATTCTTTTAGAGGCGGCTGTTATGTATGATAGACGTGTTGCTGCAATCTTGAATGAAGATGATTCTATTGAGGAAGAGATAGTTTGGAAAGAAATATTAGCCGGAAAGCAATGTATCTTCCCACGGTTATTATTTGTCATTACAGGTAATTCTTCTATTCTTCTGCAAAATTATGAGCATTTTTTTCTTGAATTATTGTTCATCTGTGCTTGGCATGCCGTAACCTTATCCTGGTCATTATGCTGTCAATGAAGGTAAAGGGCCTGAGAAAGAAAAATATGAAGAAAAGATAAGACGTTTGCGCCTTAAGCGTGTAGCATTTCGTACCATTTGGTTGTCAGCTGAGGACTATCCCTTACTTCTTGGTAGGAAAATTTTTGCTCAATTATTCTATTTTTCACCTCATGCTGGAGAAGAACCAATGTTTAAGTCTCTTACTATACAGGATCAGCTGACCTTGGCGTTTGCTTGCACACTTCATCATCAGGGTTAGACCTTCCCATGAAGGTATATCAAATAGCTGATTTTTGCATTTGTAATGGTTTCAGGGAAATGTAAAGAATTTCTCACCTCAAATTTCATTTCCGTAAAACCTCCATTATCAGGTTGTTGACATGTTTGGTTGTGGACTTCCTGTTTGTGCTGTTGCCTACTCTTGGTAAAGTCTTACTGCCAATTTTCTTGAGAATGCAGTGCAGGGTTCCAGATTTACAATTGCATAGTATTCCTTGTTCACATTGGTAACCATGTTTCTGGTTTGCAGCATAAAGGAGCTAGTGAAAGTTGATAAAAATGGGCTTCTTTTCTCATCATCCTCGGAATTGGCTGACGAACTAGTGGTAAATCCAATTTCCCATTGTTATATTCTTTCTTGAGTAACTCAATGTACACAGACAGATGCTCTAACTAGTATTGAGATGAACACAGTGTGTGCTGGCCATTTTTAAGTTAATGACCCACCAAAGAAAGTAAAATTTTCCATATGTGAAGATTTATTGGAGGACCAATAATATAAGATTTATCTCATTTTCTTTGTAACAAACTTATATTGGTTAATGCACATAGATGCTGTTCAAAGGATTTCCAGATGGATGTGGAGCATTAAATTCATTAAAAACTAACGCCCTAGAGATGGGTTCATCAAGGTGGAGCATGGAATGGGAAGAGCATGCTAAGCCATTATTAACAGAGGCAAGCTTATTTTGCTCAATGCTAGTCTCTATAATTACCAGCATATTTTATAGCTCCTCATAGCTTTCTTCTTGTTTTCTCACGATCATTCATTAGCTATAACTTGGGCATTAAAATATAAATAATTCCCTTTCCTTTCGGTAAGGGCTAAAACACCCCCCCTCCCGGGAAAAAAAAAATTCCCAGTCTGGGGGAGTTTCTGGGCCCCTACTCTCTAATGTCTAGCATTTCAACCTCCCTCCACCTTTTTTAAAGTATGTCATGCTCTAGTAAGTTGACAACAGGTTGTGTCTCACCGTCATTATATTTTTCTCCTTTTTGTGAATTTTAATTCCCATATCTAGGTAATCTTTACAGTTTCAAGAAATATTTGGCAACGATATACCAAAGACACGAGGATTTGCCATCCTGTTTACGATTTCTGGCATTCAATGCAAACCAAATGCCTAATGCTAAAATTTAGTATTTAACACCAATTTTCTCATTGAAAAGTGAAAATTATATTATTATTATTATTATTATTATTATTATTATTAATGTCAACTATATTTTCTTTCATGCAGTACATTGTTTTTCTTTTCTTTTTCTTATTTTTTATAAACTTGGTGTCCGGTGCATTGCTTTTCCTTTTACGGACTTCTGTTACCACGATTTAGAGCATTTGAACTTGTAACTTGCAGGTTATATCTCAGAATTTGAGTTAGTTTCTGGTTTTGAAGGAGTTAGAATGACCTAAAACAGCAAGGTTTAAAATCTCAAGATAGTTTCCTTGGAGCTGGTTTATGCATTACACAGGTGAGAGTGTCCAGCTTGAAGACATGCTATCTTCAAGCTGGTTTTCGGAAATTCTGATGTTTTTCGGTTTAATCCAATTCTGTTTGGATATTTATATAACGCCGACGTGGTCCTCGTGATTTTCATGTTTTAGAAAATTAGAAATATAAATTGTTTTGCACTTTTGCTCTTTCTTTTTCCTTTTTCTTTCAATCTCTTTTGGGAACCTCAGCTCAGCCATATATAGAATTTATCGGCTTTTTCTGTTTACAGCTTTAGCTGGAAGGGCAGCCTGGGCCATTGCGTTGGGCCTGGCTAACAGTTAGAAATCGTTGTTTTTGTTTAACTTGTTCGCCAAGTGTGGTGGCTCTTCAAGATTCATAAAATCGAAAATCTAGTGGACAATTTTGTATCCTTCAACGCGGGATTTCTCACCGGCGCAACCTTTATTTTCCGTCCGTGGGGGCGTATGGAACAGATATTAAATTCCGGCAGTAAAAATAATATTCTCTCGAGGATAACACAAACACAGCATCCAGAATTTTTCTGTTCCCGTTAAACAGGTGACAGAACCACCAAGGTGAAACTAATTTGAGGAGGAGAACAGCTCCTGTCATACGACATGTCAGAGAAGTTCAGCTCTGCTGAAAGGGGAAATTTTGAGTAAACATATCAACTAAGCGTTCCTTTTCATCAGACTGGGCTCTCAGGATACACATAAATAAAAGTTTGACCTTGGCAGCTGTGAAACCTACTCTCAATTGCCGTGTCTCATGTTTACCCTGAACTGACCTGCAAACCTTCTAAATATCCATGACTGCTCTCTAGCCCTCAAATCTTCAACCCAATAAACATCCAAAAACTGCAACCAAGCTCCCCGAGTCAACCACCGCAACAACTTAAGCATCAATCAGCTTGAACACAAATGCGTTTCATACAGAGCCTCTGAACACGGCAGCTACAAGATTAAACTTGGAAAAAGCTGAAAGCCAATGCTCAGACCACTCCAATGTGTTAGCGCCAAAAAACTAATGTCGAACAATTTTAATGCCTTTGTTCAAATTGTACCAATCTGCAAAAACCATAGGATATTGAAAAAATTGCCCAGCACAAAGAAGCTCAAGAAAAATAAGGTGCACAAGGCACCATACCGAGGCTAGCCTCTCAATCTTCTTCCATGGGTACATCTGGAATATCAAACCTGTCCTCCTTTATTGTTCTATTAATCACAGAAACAGGAGATAGTAATAAAAAGTCAAGGAAATATGAGTTGAGTAATTAATTAAATGCGTGTGCAGAAAATAGACAAGGAAATTTTTAGAGAACAAAAAACATGAATGGATAGAACAAAGCTTATTAGCCTCTGGAAGGGGACATCCAGTGTGCAGATCTTGGAAAATCAGTGTTACATCTTTAGAGATCTTTTGTATAAAATCATGTGTGGTGCAAAATCAAATACAAATAGATTGATGCGGACATCAGTTAAAGAGGCACTGAAATTTTAAACTTTTTTGCAAGAAAAGGATATTTAATAACATAGGGTCGTCCTCCTCTCCACGAGAGCGGCTATTATCTAGCTCTCTAATAATTTCAGGAGTTACCTACAATGAAAAAGGCATAACCAATACATATTCATTGCATGCTAAATCCAACAACTTGCAATGTGTGCAAGTTCTAAGCAAAAAAGCAAAAGCATATCTCAGGAATAATAATCATACCAGTTTATGCTTTTGTTTTTCAATTAGTGTTCTGAGTTTATCTTTATCTTCCTTCTGCAGTTCATTCTTATACCTGCAGGAATTTCACAAACCAATTGCATCAGTTAGAAGGCATGTGGAAACCAATTGTTTTGGATAAGTTTAAACATAACAAATGACAATCACATGGAACAATTTAGGAAGAGACTTATGCTCTAGTGACCTGATACTAAAAAGAGAGAAATGCAAAAATAACAGAAATAGGCACATTATGGACAACTTGCAGGACAAGATTGTGTAAATAACAAAGGTGACCAGATACCATCTATGACAACCAAAAAAAATTATCTTCAACCTTGATCAGCTAAATAAGATTGCCAAGGAACATTTGTAAATAGAAACCACTTTCAGTCCACATAAGCCTTGATTTTGGGTAGCCTTGGCAATACTTGAAATTGAAAAGGCATATGCAAACATTCATTAGTACTCTGAAAAGCCCCCATTTTTTCCTTAGTTGCACGCCTAGATGAGAAAAGATAGTGATGGAAACAAGGTTGAAAATATGCTCAAAGCTTCCTTTCCTAGAACAAGTGGAAAAGGTGTTAAAAATGTCCACCCTACTCTCTAATTGCTGATCAAATCAAGGAACAAGTGAAAAGGAGGTTGGTTCTCAGAAAGTATTTATACATGAGTGCACATGTGGAACAAAAGAGAAAAGATTAATCAGCCCTATCAAAGGATCTCTAAATTGTTTTCTACATGACAAACCACATTACAGAAGACTAAACATTGATGGATCAAAAACATGATTAGGACAACTAACTGCATGGTATACAGAAAATATGCACCAACCTCTGAACAAAGGCAAGGAGTGACTGGTGCCATATTACAGGCATTATTCTTGTATCTTCATGAAATCTCAGAAAATGAGCAGTAAGTGCATCAATTACACGATAGGGTAAGGCATATTTCTTTTCAAGAAGAAGTTTGATAAAATAGCTGCAATGGTTTATCAAAGAAGCAGTGTCAAGTAGATTAACATAACCTTGAAACTGAATGAGGGTGAAACTGGAGTACCATAACCTTGCAAATGAATGAGGGTGAAACTGGAGAAACAATGATAACAAACACTAATAACAACCATCATGCAATGAGCACTCAGCACATCAACTAGTAATTCCTATTGAATTGATGGATTCATAATTAAGGACAGAAGTGGTACCTTTTTTTTTTAAAATGAAAAAGTTACTGATGTTATTTCTCACCTTTTGCATGAAAATAATTTTCTGCCTTAAGTAAAATGTTTTTCTTATTGAATTTCACAGCTTGTTGCTTATAAGTCTGCAAAGCAAAGCCAAACTAAATAACTGAAGCCAGGCATTGAATACAGGGACTAACCAAATGGCACTGTGAATCATTCAATTTCATCTGAGCAAGCAAAAGTTTCTCTTAATGAATAAATATTGTACAAGCCTTCACAATTAACACCACTCTCTGTCCCAAACTTCTACGATTTTCCACTAATTAGATTTTTCTCCCTTCCGAGGCATAGAGAAAACATTAAACCAATTTTTTATCAGACACCAGGGCAAGCAAACTGACTATCCAACCCATAGAGTAGATATACTCACCAAGGTAGAAATAACCACCTTACAAGTGTTAACTCCCTACTAATTCATAAAAAAGGGTACAAGGCCCTCAAACTGTGGGGTTTAGGGAAGAGTCAAACGTGCGTAGCCTGATCATTGTTTTAGAAAGAGACATTTTTAACAACTCAATCCTCTAACCTCTAGGTCACTATCAATTCATGCGCCCGAAAAAAAAAGGCTACAAAAGCAACTAGTGAGAAAGAAAGCATTGAATAAAATAAGCTCAATGGGTCATATAATCAAAGCCAGAAGTGCCCAAATTCCTTAGGCCAACTACTGCCAATGCTGCCTTTGAACTACATTATGAAGCGCCTCAATAATCAAAATGTACTTCTAGATGCACAGAGTGAGGCAAAGTCAGTTCATACACATGGAACCTCTCTAGAAACACCAAGATGAGCCTTTAAACATCATACATAAACAAGCCCCTCTGATGCACTGAGATGAAACATTATGGTTGCTACCTCTCACACTTCCTTTTTACAATTTAACACGCACTAACACATTTATATTACCTTGTTGTGCCGCAATATTCCATCTCTGCAAGCTTCAAAAGTGCAACACTACAATTCATTCCAAACATCAAACAATCAGAAAGCCACCTCATGGAACACATCTACAAAAACTTGAAATAACCATGCATACAACTCAAAAGATGGAAAAGGTCCAACCAACATAGCTTAAATTATTTCTGAATAACATGTTGTGCATCAATAGATTTGTAAGAGACAAGGGGATAAAGTGTGAGTTGCACAAGGGCTAGCTGGCTTTTAAATGGCCAGGCAACTACCTCCAAGAGACATTATAGCCCTAGAGATTAAACTGCAGCACAGCAAATTAAGGCAACTCCTCAAGGTTCTCATTAATCCTATATCATAGTGATAACTTGCTATTGAAGTTAACAAAGTTTGAACAGGAAAGTTTTGGGGCTTTAGCTGTGTGTGACAAGATACCCTACAATTGAGCATGTTATTTTCCTTTTCTTATACATGATGTCCACTTCCTAGAAAAGGCCTAATGCAATACAACGTTATATATATTATCAATTAGCGTGTAGGAATAGATGTGGAATGCAACAGTTTTCTCAAAGCAAAATATGCCTGAGTAATTAAAACCACAAGCTGTTTTGAGGAGAAAAACTCTTGAAAGTTTGCAGGTTCCTGATTTTTCAGCTGGATTGCAGGAAAAAAGAATCAGATTTGACACAGCTTTTGTTATATCATTTTAAAGTTTGAATCAGAGTATCTTGGAGAATTGCACTCTGTCAAAAAGAGAATTACACATATGTTAATGGGCTCATATCAAGTCCACTAATTAACCTTGCAGCTGCTTTAGCAGTGATAAAGAATGGCAAATTGAGAAAGATAGAGAGAGAGCAAGTACGACAGATTTTGCCAGACATTAAATTGAGAATACCTTGAATGAGTCCACGGAATAGAGACCTTTTGAATGATACTTCCTACAATGACAGCTTCCCTCAGATTGCATGTCCCTGACTGCAAATCAAATATAGACAAAAAAAAAAAAGTGTGTACATAATATTTATCCTGACCCATGCTACAGTTAGAAAATAGTTGAGTACAACTGAAATAGTATATGGCATGTCCTTTCACGATCTTGTAATCAATTCATTTATTCCACTAGAAAATAAAAATTTAAGGTGTACCATGGAAACAAATCCAGTTTAATATGTAAAACTGGGCACAATACCAAACATCACGTTCAACAAAATAGCCTAAAATCAAGCTGCAAAATTTAAGAAATACACAGAAGTTTTTTATGCTGTTATATACCTGGCACAATGGAAACAAAATTCCCTTGTTAAATGCGGCAGGTTTGTAAAGAGATTTTTTGAGAGCTTGATATAGAGCAAAATGCAGCCTTTTATTCTTCTTAATATCATCTCTAACTCGAGGAAGTAAAACAAGTTTGTAGAAGCGCTCTGCCTTTTTCGCACCCAAATTGGAAGCAAAGATCCTTGTTGCTTGATACATGGCATTTGGGGACCAATTCTGAGGTTCAGTTAGGTACAAGATGTCCTCCCAATGTTGCACTGAAGGGATATGTTTAAATGCTTTTGGCACTTTTCCATTTGTGTATTGACTCAGGAATTTGCTGACTCTGCATAATCACCAAAAACTAATTATGAATAGACTTATTGTATTTTGATTCCATTCTTTTAACCAACAACACTTTTTTATCACAAATCTGACAGGGTCAATATTTTTCAAAAAAAAATCCTAATGCTTGTTGCAAAAGATGTTGAAAAGGATTTTCCAAAAGAAACTGGATAAAATTTTGATGGCATAAATATTGACAATTGTTAAGTTATCAGAGTGCTGCACAGCACCTAAAAGAGAATAGGTTACTTACCCTTTATAGACATCTATGACTGACTTATCCAATTTTGGCAGAGTTCCCATTTCTGCATTAAAACAATATGGCTTAGCATAGCATGCTGCAACAGAAATTTCAATGTAAGTGGATAAAAGGCAGCATTTAAATGTCTATTTTAGAACACAACTCCTTAACACACTATGTAAGAATTTCGTCAAGAAATAAAATGAGAAAAGTATGCAACATCATATGTTATAAACCTGAAGAAACACTGGCATCTTGCTGTTTGATTTTGTCGATGATAACATCCGCAAGAGTACGTTGAGGAGCCTCATTCTTTGATAAGAATGCCTCCAGTATTTTTTCATCATCTTCATCGATCTCCTCCTACAACAAGCACAATTCCAAACAAAACAAAAAAAAAAAAAAAAACAGAGAGAGAGATTAAATAAAGTCAATATAACAGGCACATCTGTCCAGAACACACAAATATCCTAAACTAACATCAACCTCAGAACATATACAAACACTAAGGTAAACTTTCATTAAAGGAAGAACCAAAAAAAAAAAAAAAAAAACACTCCGACACCAGGCTTTATCAAAATATCAAGCAGAAAAGCTTTATTATGTCCGATAGAAAGCATATAATTTAAACATCAAATGAAGGAAAATTCAATCCCCAATATCATAGCAGTTCAACAGCTAGCAGTACTCAGTGCAAAATTGAACAGATATTCCGCCAAACCATGAATTGAAATCAGTCGATAAATGTAATAACGAATACATTAATTTTTTTCCAAAAAAAATAAATTACTTCGTAATCCTTTCCGATCACACTTTGAGTCTCAGTGAATCCATCAAAATCGTCGATGTCCTCGCTCTCCTCTTCTTCGTAACCAGCCGCTGCTTCCTCTTCAGCCACAGCAAACACATTGCGCCCTTCGGCCTCCTCTTGAATTTCCCTCCGCTGATGCAACGCCTCTCTCAAGATTTTCGAGCTTATTCTCGACGATATCATCTACCAAAAAAAAAAAAAAAAGGAAATAAAAATAAAAAATTATCAAACGAAGCTTATAGAATGAAATCTGATTTCTATTTTTGACAAATCCTGCGCGCACCTTTTCTTGTTCTTGGTGGTGCTTCAGTGCCTTGGATCTTGTTTTTGCGGTGGCAACGGAGGCGTCGCCGTCGTCTTCGTTGGGGCGAAACGGCTGAGGATTCTGCTGCCTCTCTCTTTTCTTCCCCATCTCGCCGTCGGGAAGAGCGGGAGTGGCCGTTGCGCGACGATATATGAAAACCCTCGCCGAAAATTAACTAAATAAAACCCTATGCCGACGAGCCCTTTTATATCTTTTCATTGGCGGGGCGGTCTGGCCCGCCGGCCCGGCCCGACTCACTTAAAAAAAATGGGTGGGATTTGAACAACATTTTTTAGTTTTTTTGTTTTTTTTCTTTTTTGGGTTCGATTTGCTTCGAATTGACAAATGGCAGATTAGTATACTTTTGTTTTAAGTGATACATTATACACATATACTTGATTATAATACTAATAAATTAAAAATAAACTATTTCTTTATTAAGGTGAAAATATAAAAGAACTAATTATACTATTAAATAAATACATAAATAAATATATATATATATGTATGTATGTTAAAGGTCGTCACAGCTTCACACAATTGATCAAAGACTTGTCTTCCCAATCATTCAAATTCTAATAGAAGAATTCAAGGGATTTACGACGACTTGGAAACTTTGTGCCACGTCGACTATAAATTATTACATTCATTTCTTTCATTGGATTCCAATTTTACTCTTTTTTTTTTTTTCCTTTGGATGATTGGTGCCACGAGAAAAATTCAGAATCATTTAATAATTCGGCATTTTCTGTCTTGACTTAACAAATGTCATTAGTTAGAGAATCACCTACTAACCAAAAAAAAAAAGAAAAAAGAAAAAAGAAAGAATCGCCAACTACACTTCATTTTCACATCTTGAGTGACAAAATATTAGACAATTAGTTGGCACTCGTTTTCCTATCCTGTAGAACGTAGAGCGATTTAGGAATCATACAAGACTGACAATGACAAATCTCCCTTCTGGTTGCCTTGACGATCACATCTAAGTTTCCACGCACTGTTTGATCACATTCTTTATTAAGTTGATCACAATCTAGAAGTGGCAACAACTAGACCCACAATGGTCCTGTAGCTCTGGAAAAAAAGAAAAAAGTAGTCATGTAAGTGTAGTAAGAACAAAATTTTCTCAGTAATTTTGATTGTATATTAAAAAAAATAAAATTAAAAAAATTAATTAGTTACTTTATATTTGTGATTTCTTATAATCCTTCAATATTAAACTAAATAATTATTTAAAAAATAAATATAAAAAATAGTAAAATAAT